>BDMV01000009.1:81592-140877 GCA_008326285.1 Oryza officinalis | reverse complement strand
TCCATCTCCCAAACTGCGAGATCGGCATTGGCGACATGTACTGACCGATCAGCCTGCACGATCTCGACTTGGTCCCCTTGCCATTGCATGAGGCATTGGTGCATTGTTGAAGGGACACAGCAATTAGCATGGATCCAATCTCGTCCCAACAACAAGCTGTAGGAACCTTTCCATCAAAGACGAAGAAGGTGGTGGGAATTGTTTTACTGCCCACGGTGAGTTCCACGTTCAGGACCCCCTTCGCCTCGGATGCGTTGCCACCGAAGTCTTTTAATACCATATTTGTCTTGATAAGATCCTCAGGTACTTTTCCAAGCTTCCTGAAGGTTGTGTATGGCATTAAATTGACTGCTGCGCCGCCATCGACCAGCATCTTCGTCATCGGCCGCCCGTTGATGAATCCTTTGATGTACAACGGCCGAAGATGTCTATAGCTGGCGTCAACTGGCTTGTCGAAGGTGGCTTGGTCCGGTGACAACCGTAGTCTGGCTGAACTTTGTTCCTCATCAGCCATCGCTTCATCGGCCGCCTGCACACTGTATTCTGCCGGCAATATAAACACCATGTTAACCGGCGCCGATGCCATTTTCTTACCTTTTGGAGCTGAGCTGCCCTGAGCTGCATTGGAGGTGCCCTCATCGGCCCTGGCCACCGTGGATTTTATTCTCCATTCTTTTCTGGTCTTAGTTGGCCGATGGGGTATTTCAGCTTGTTACTCTTGGATTTGCTCTTTCCTCCTCAGCCTCTGAACCCGCCGTTTCTGCGTCTTGGTGAATACATCACTTGGGCACCATTGGGGGTTCTGGACTTGCTCCTCATCTTCACTGTGCTGATCTTGATGTATCGGCCCCAGCCTTTCATGTACAGATCTCCGTTGCGTGGCCGGCCGATGCGTTTGTCTGCTTGAGTTGCCCTGATATGAATCTTCTGTACCACTGCATGCAGGGCACTCCTGGATAGATGGCAACCTCATCCCTTCATTCCAGCAGAAGCGAAAAAACTCGCACTCCCAGTGTGGGTCGTAAGAGTTGTCTTGATCGGCTTGGTCTTGATCTTGTTCCTCCCGCCTCCGCTGATATTTTCTGATCAAACCCTCAGAGGTTTGATGAGGTCGCTTGCCAGTCCGATGACTACCGCCATCGGCCCTATCCGCCCGCACCATGTTGACTGGGAACGGGTGGCCTTCAATTTTCATCGGCCGCTTGGCATCATCGATCTTAATTCTGCCCTGCTCAATGGCCGATTGAATTTGTTGCCGGAAGATCTTGCATTCATTCGTATGGTGTGAATAGGAATTGTGCCACTTGCAATATCTCCTCTTCTTGATGTCTTCGGCCGATGGCAATACGTGACCTACTGGCAGCTGAATCTGCTTTTCTTGCAATAGCAGGTCAAATATCTTATCGGCCTTGTTGATGTCGAAATCATATTTATCCTCTTTATCTCCTTTCTTGGCCCACTGGCAAGTTGTTGATTTCTTCATCCGGGCCCACTCGGCTAGGTCGACACCAGCGTCTTCATCGTCTTCATCGTCGGAGGCGTACTGATAGACAGTGTTAACCCTTTTTGCGAACTTCTTCGCCTCCTGGAATCGCTGCTCGTGGGCCGATACGCGATGTGCCAGCTGAGCGAAGCTGTCAAATTCCTGAGAGGAGAATCTCTCGCGTATCGGCCCTAGCAATCCCTGAAATGCCAGGTCGGCTAACTGGGAATCGGTCAGGCTGAGACTATAACATCTGTTGCGGATATCTCTGAACCTTTGTATGTACTCAGGGACCGATTCATCCATTCGCTGCCTGATGGCAGTCAGATCTGACAGCTTCATCTCTTGTACACCATTGTAGAAATAGCTATGAAACTGCTTCTCCAGATCTATCCATCCTCTGATGGAATTGCAGGGCAATGAAGAGAACCATGTGAAGGCAGACCCTGATAAGGACAGAGGGAAGAACCTCACCCTCAACGCCTCGACAGCCGATGCCTCCCCGCACTGTGCTAAGAATCGGCTGACGTGCTCATATGTCGAGACATTGTCCTGTCCCGAGAACTTGGAGAAATCCGGGATCTTGTATCGGCCCGGCAATGGAACCCTGTCAAATTCCTCAGGATACGGGTGCCGATATACTGTAGAGTTCTCTTTGGGCTTCAAGCCGAATTGATCTCGCATCACTTCGGCTATCATGTCAGCCCAGTATCCTGTGGGCCGATGCGGGAGGTCCTGCTGGTAGGAATGTTGGAGGCCCTCTGCTTGATAGTGCCTTGGGAAGTACGGCTGATAGTGGTGATCCAGGTTCTGCGCGCCGTACTGCCCTGCGGTGTACTGCTGATAGCCTTGCGGCATGTTGTATGCAGCTTGAAGTGGAGGACTGTTGAACGCCGGGGCTTGCGGTTGTCCGGCCGATGGCTGGTGGACAGGAACTTGCTGCATCGGCTCAACCACCGGTTGCTTCCCCTTGGTCCATTGAGCGTACTGCTCCTCCGTGATGTGCTGAGGGCTTCCTCCCGCCTGCTTGGTGAGGACCAGCGGCAGGGTTGTTGCTGGTTGCGCCGATGGAGGTGGCATCGGCGCTGTCGGCTGAGCCGTGCTCAGGTCGTTCCTCAAAGTCCGATAAGCAGGGAACTTATTTTCTGGCAGGTAAATCGGGCCTTGAGGCTTGTACTGATGGATTGAACCATCCAGGATCGACTTGACCGTATTGGTCAACGTGTTCACCAGGATCCCCGACTGGTTGACTAGCGCAGAGTGAACTGCGGAGTCGATTCGGTCTTGCAACGTCGGCGCTGCAGTGTCTTCAGTTTTGACGGCTTGATCGTGCGCCGCCGCCGACGTTCCAGCTCCATCTCCAGAACTCGGCATGACCACCTTGGACTTTTGAATCAAGGTGCCCTGCCGAGTCATGGAATATGTCTGCAGGTACATATTCTGGAACTGCGCGACCAGACTATCCATCTCAGCTTTTTGTTCTGGGCTGAGCTGGTCGGCGGTCACAGGAATGACGTTCTCCTCGACGATCTCGGCCTGCTTCGACATCTCGAGGTGTTCTTGTTGCTGGCGAGAAGCTTGCGTTCTTGTGGTCCCACCAGGCGTGCCAAAAGCGTGTTGGCGCAGAATTTCGACCCGTCCAGCAACCAAACGGGTTCCGCGTTACCACGGCGGCCTGGGAGATCTGCTTAGCTCTAGTGCAGGTCCAAATGGCTTGCCTGGTCGTTGACAGAGCGTGCCAGTTGATTTGATCTGCAATCAACAAGAAACAAGTAAACCATGTGAGAACCGATGGCCGATCGGCCGATAGGCCGACGTCGCATCGTGGGAGCCTGGCCGATAGGGCAAACCTACATCGGCTTACTTGAGGTAATAATGAGACAGAATTAATAAAGTAGATCCAATCTCATCGGCCTAAGTTATCATGTTTATAGCAAATTACTGGAATCGGCCGATGAGGGTAACATGAAGATAAACGCACTAGCTAATACCCTAGTGCAAACTTATACAAGCCAATCAGTCAATATAAATATACCAACCACAGAAAGATCCTGAGAATATCCTGTGATCAATGTATTTATATTTACCAATCCGCGTGCATAAGTGGCAAACACATGCAAGAACATAAAGTAATCACATGTATTAGGTAAGACCGGCTAAAGCCCCGGTACTATCCTTAATTACAATCGAAAACAGGCTTTGTGTTAAACCTCAGAACAGGACTAAGGTCGATAGCAACTCAAAGTGTGAATTGAGACTTAACACAAAGAAAATCAAGTCGTCGATTGCTTTTGGGGATGACAGATGCATTGAATAATCTAGCCAAGCGTGCAAATTAAACCATCGTCGGCAGTAAACCCTAAAGCGAGTAAACCACTGGCAAGGTTTAATCAAGACACCCGTCAAAACTATCCAAGACATGATAATCGACGATCACATCATCGAGGCTTAACGTGTCTAAAGCGACACGCTAGCCCCGACGATGCAGATCGTCGGGAACGAGTTCTTACCTCTGCTCCGAAGAAGCAAGAACTCGCTGAACAAGACCTCTTGCGAGGGTTGGCGATGCGCCGAAAGTAGATTGAACTGGTTTTTTGTGATTGATTCGAGAGAGTTTACATGTACAAACTATCGGGATATTTATACCCGAGGTTACAACAGAACCCTTGTAGGGCACGATCTTATCTACAACTAACAAACAAGTCTTTGCGGCAGACTCTAGCCACAGATTAGATCTAAACTACCTAATTTACAAGATACAATTGCCTAAAACCGAGCTCTATCTCTATTTGGCAACTTCCTTGAAGCTTACTTTGAGCCCAGACCAAGCCCACGTCGACGCTGTCAACTCACAACCCGTATCGGCCCATGACCAAACCAAATCCGTATCGGCCGATATGCCTTTTATAGCAACACTCCCCAAGTCCGATACGGTTACCGGGTCCGATACAAAGCTTGGTCCGACTCCAACTTAATCC
The DNA here is from genome assembly GCA_008326285.1 of Oryza officinalis. Lineage (NCBI taxonomy): Eukaryota > Viridiplantae > Streptophyta > Magnoliopsida > Poales > Poaceae > Oryza > Oryza officinalis. The sequence goes on along the minus strand of BDMV01000009.1, from coordinate 136,416 downwards.
TTCTTCTCTGCTTCGGTTTCCTCTTTCCTTTCCAAGTCGATTACCAAAATCTGTCGTCAACACATACATAATATAAAACCTGAAGCGTCGAGTAGAGAGCATAGGGGATATTGCTAGGACTTTAGCATGCCAGTCAACTCCAGCCTGAGACATATCCGTCAAACCACACGAAGGTGGTGACTAAATGTGTTACACATCTTAGGAAACTTGACAAAATTCGCTAAAGCTCTACGACATCCCAAATGCTTAGTACTCATACTGGTGTAGAACTAGATCCTAGGATAAGCTCTAGTTCCACACTTTCATCTAAGCAATTAAGATCAGAAAAAATAAGTAATAAACACAAATAAACTTTACACTACATCTTAAATTAAATACATAGGCCAATCAGCCAAATAATTACTGACCCATGGAAGCTTGGCTACCCAAAACCACAAGCACCCGACTAGGGGTAACCCATATAGATCCAGTCCTAGAAGAAGCAGTCGAAATCCACATCACTCAATTTAAACTAAACATACAACCTACAAAATGGATATTCCAGTATGACAAGAGTCAGTACATTAATCGAATTAATGTACTGGCAAGCACAAAACAATCCTATCATACTACATGCATGGCATATAATCAAGGAAGGCTATTTATAGCTCATTTTAGCATAAAGCAAGTTTTAGTTCACAATCATTTGTAAAGAAGTTGACAATTCAATTAACAAAACATTAACATAGTTAAATCATAATATTCACCATAATAGCATCATAAACATACTCTTGTTGCCCATACCGACAACAAGTCATAATCTCATCATATTAACATACTTGATTGCCCACCCGGCATCAAGTCTCACATTCATCATCAATATAACATAATTATCATAACTTAACCCAAGTTACCATTTTCAAATCCATAGTTCACAAAGCATCATTTGAAAACATAAATCAAAGTCTATACTCATGACACTTCACCAAGTCGCTCATGACCATGAGCACGACTAATCGATTAGTTTTAAAGAAATCTGTAGAGTTTGTACAGCTTTACCCACATGATATGAACACTCTAGTTTGTTTCGTGTTTGCAAGGCACTACTACACTCTTTATGGTGAATGTGGTCTAGAGGTCATAACATAGCCTTTACATTACTTAATGCCTAGCCTTGCATCAGCGACGGCAAGCGTGAATCCATCTTGGGAATGACCCAGAACCGTTAGGTGGTGGGCCCATGCCTTAAACCTAACGCCATGGTAGCAAACACATCCATTCCCCCACGAGGCACTTAACCGTTGAATTGGACAGACTTAGACGCCCAGGTTGTGAGGCGGACCATCTGTCCCCTCACAGAATCACACACACACAGCTATTAATATTTGCTAGCATTAAATTCAATGAACACATTCATGGGTAGTTCCTATGAATCATCGCTCAGACTAATTCATTCTACTCTGGCCTACCAATATGCAAGGCTAGACTTTAAGTAACTTACTTAGCTAAGGCCACCCATAAATAGCACATATGGATGTACGGTATACTTAAGTTGGTGACACGAAGTTTAGTCCTCAACCGACTCAGGCGAACACTCCCCCGATAGGTGCACAACTACCACCATATGCACACCACTTGCTGCCCAAATATAAAATCATTTTACTCATATTTTAGTTCACAAATATTTGACATTTTCATTTTCAATCCAGCATTAACCAAATATTCAAAATCCCAATCATAAATCCATAAGAGTGATTATTTTGCTTAATTCTAAGCATGGCTAAGCATATAGTAGTGTAATAAGCATAGTTATCCCCAAATGAGCACAAGTAAAGTACTCTACCCAATACTAAGGTTACAAACCAAGGGGATCACAATTAGTCAAGGTGGTATATGCAACAATAAGGACATAGCTACCATGTAACACCCTGGCCCAAGGCATAATAGGATTGATAGGATACTCATGTCAACAAGTTGCAACTTTTTCCGGAAACCCATCTCCAAAGAACTCTAAAGTTAAGCATGCTTGGCCTGGAGAAATCTAGGGATGGGTGACTGACCGAGAAGTCCTTCCCGGGTGCGCACGAGTGAGCAGAAAAGACTGGTGTTGGTTTGTGAGGGCAGTCTATGTCCTATTTAAGCTGCTAGGTGTAAGCGGGCCCAGCCTCGTGGAGGCGGGACGTTACAGAATGGTACAGAGCCGACTCTCGCGGTTTCACGGGCGCGTGTGTCGCAGTTGCGCAGGCATGGTGCGCATGGCTGGTGTGGACCCGGTATGGTCACACAGCATGGCACATGCGCTGGCACTGAACACACGGACGTGGCCAAGAGAGGGAGTTCCTGGCTTGGGGTTGATCGACGAGGACGTTAATCTCTTAAGGGGGTGAGCATATAACACCCTGGCCCAAGGCATAATAAGATTGATAGGATACTCATGCCAACAAGTTGCAACTTCTTTTCCGGAAGCCCATCTCCAAAGAACTCTAAAGTTAAGCGTGCTTGGCCTGGAGAAATCTAGGGATGGGTGACCGACCAAGAAGTCCTTCCCGGGTGTGCACGAGTGAGGACAAAGTACTTCCCGGGTGCGCACGAGTGAGGACAAAGTGCGCAGAGAAGACTGATGTTGGTTTGTGAGGGTAGTCTATGTCCTATTTAAGCTGCTAGGTGTAAGCGGGCCCGGCCTCGTGGAGGCGGGACGTTACATACCATTTACCAAGTTTCAAATATCATTTTTAATCAAATACACATGCAGTTTTGTAAACAATATTTTTCATCTCCCAAATCATGGGTTTCTGTCACACCCAAAAATTCACAAGTAATTTCCAAACTAATTTGTGCATTAAACCCTCGTCCAGGAATCAGCTGAGGTACACAAATCGACAATTTGAATATACAGTACCAAATAAACCAAAACGATAAATACTTACAGAAGAGGCACTTAGTCCTCACCACGAAGAAAACTGCAGTGGAAAAGAAAATCTAGTGAAGCTTCAACTCCACTCCCACAGGTAGCTCAACTGGGATCTAAGCCAAAGGTATTCTTCTTCTAGATCCTTTCTCTTCAACTGAGGTTGATGCAAGGTGAGTACATGGAATACCCAACAAGCCACACAGCAAATATGCAAGTGCAAGGGATACCAAAGGATGACAAAATATAAGGTTGATTTGCAAAAGCAGCATTTGGCAAAGAGTTGAGAATTTTTAAAACAATAGAGTAATTAATTAAACAATATTAATCAACACTGAACAACACCCCGTGTTGTACAGGCCCAAACCACCACTGAACAACCATGCCCGGTTGCACAGATCCAATCTCCACACCAGGAATTAGCCATTCCATACCAGGAGCTAAATCAATTATCACCATATTGTTAACAGCAGATTTTCGTAATTGACCCGGAGAGGAAAGAGGAAACTGAAGCAAAGAGGAAGGATTTAGTTGGAGTCGGACCAAGCATCGTATCGGACTCGGTGAACGTATCGGACTGGGAGAAGCGCTAGTAGGAAGTGTGTACCAGCCGAAACGGATTCAATATGGTCGATTGATTTTCGTAATCAACCCGAAGAGGAAAGAGGGAACTGAAGCAAAGAGGAAGAATTAAGTTGGAGTCGGACCAAGCATCGTATCGAACTCGGTGAACGTAGCGGACTGGGAGAAGCGCTAGTAAGAAGAGTGTATCGGCCGATACGGATTCAATATGGTCGATTGGCCGATAGAGGCTGGAAGTTGACAGAGTCAGCGTGGGCTTGGTTTGGGCTCGAGATAAGCTTCAAGGAAGTTGCCAAATAGAGATAAAGCTCGGTTTTAGGCAGTTGTATCTTGTAAATCAAGTAGGTTTAGATCTGATCTATGGCAAGAATCTGCCGCAAAGACTTGTTTGTTAGTTAGAGATAAGATCGTGTCATACAAGGACCCTGTTGTAATCTCGGGTATAAATATTCGGGTAGTTTGTACATAGAAACTCTCTCACAACCGAATACAACAACCAGTTTGTTTCAATCTACTTTCGGAGCATCGCCAACCCTCGCAAGAGGTCGATTCCCAACAAGTTCTTGCTTCCCCGGAGCAGAGGTAAGAACTCGTGCCCGATGATCTACATCGTCGGGGCTAGCGTGTCGCTTTAGACACGTTAAGCCTCGATGATGTGATCGTCGTTTATCATGTTTTGGATGATTTTGACAAGTGTTTTAATTACGCTTCGCCAGCGATTTGCTCGTTTTAGGGTTTATTGCCGACGATGGTCTAATTATTATACTTGGTTAAATCATTCATTGCATCTACCATCCCCAAAAGCAATCGGCGACTTGAATCTCTTTGTGTTAAGTCTTAATTCACACTTTGAGTTGCCATCGACCTTAGTCCTGTCTTGAGATTTAACCCAAAGCCTGTTTTCGATTGTAATTAAGGATAGTATTGGAGTTTCAGCCAGTCTTGCCTGATATGCATGATTTTCGTAAGGTTTTTATGTGTATCTGCCATCTACATGAATGGATCGATGAATATAGATGCATCTGTTATAGATTACTCTTTAGGGTTTATCTGTGATCGACATATTTATATTGGTTGATTGGTTCGTATAGATTTGCATTAGAGTATTAGCTACTGTAGTTACTCTCGTTATTCTTATCGGCCGATGCCATTAATTGACATCAATGTGTCGATGAAGGCCGATAGGATTAGATTTATGCTTTAATCTTATTTTATTACAAGTGAGCCGATACAGCTTTGCCTTATCGGCTGGGCCACGACAATGCGACATCGGCCTATCGGCCGATCGGCCATTGTTTTCTAACACGGTTTGCTTGTTTATCTTGTTGATTGCAGATCAAATCAACTGGCACGCTCTACACACGACTAGGCAAGCCTTTGGACCTGCACTGGAGTAAAGCAAACCTCCCAGGCCGCCGTGGAAATGTGGAACCCGTTTGGTTGCAAGGCGGGTCGAAATTCTGCGCCAACACGCTTTTGGCACGCCTAGTGGGACCATCAAGAACACAAGCTTTGCAACAGCAACAAGATCACTGCAACATGTCGAAGCAGGGTGAGATCTCCGAGGAGAACGTCGTCACCGTGACCGCCGACCAGCTCAACGAGGAGCAAATAGCTGAGATGGACAAGCTGGTCGAGCAGTTCCGGAACATGTACCTGCAGACGTATTCTAGGACTCGGCAAGGCACTCTCATTCAAAAAACCAAGATGGTATTGCCGAGCCCTGGAGATGGAGCCAGCACGTCGGCGGCAGCCCAGGACCACGCCGTAAAGACTGAAGAAAACGCTGCGCCGACGTTGCAAGACCGCATCGACTCCGCAGTCCACTCTGCGCTAGTTAATCAGTTGGGGATTCTGGTGAACACCTTGACTAACACAGTCAAGTCAATTTTAGATGGCTCAATTCACCAGTACAAACCTCAGGGGCCGATTTTCTTGCCTGAAAACAAGTTCCCAGCTTATCGGACCCTGAGGACCGATCTGAGTTCAACTCCACAGCCGACGGCGCCGACCCCGCCTCCATCGGCTCAGCCGGTGCCAACCATGCCACTGGTCCTGGCCAAGCAAGCGGGAGGAAGTCCCCAGCACCTCACTGAGGAGCAATTTGCACAGTGGACGATGGTGAAACAACCGTGGTCGAGCCGATGCAGCAGATTCCAGTAAATCCGCCATCGGCCGGACAACCTCAGGCCCCTGTGTCAGTAACCTTCCACCACAGACTGCTTACAACATGCCGCAAGGCTATCAGCAGTATACCACGGGGCAATACGACACACAGAACTTAAATCATCACTTCCAACCGTACTCCCCCAAGCAATATCGAGCAGAGGGCCTACAGCAGTCCTACCACCAGGACTTCCCACACCAGCCCACAGGATACTGGGCCGATATGATAGCCGAAGTGATGCGAGATCAGTTTGGCTTAAAGCCCATGGAGAACTCTATAGTGTATCGGCACCCATACCCCGAGGAGTTTGACAGAGTGCCACTGCCAAGCCGATACAAGATCCCGAACTTCTCCAAGTTTTTAGGGCAGGACAACGTCTCGACATACGAGCACGTGAGCCGATTCCTAGCACAGTGTGGGGAGGCATCGGCCATAGAGGCGTTGAGGGTGAGGTTTTTCCCTCTATCCTTGTCAGGGTCAGCATTTACATGGTTCTCTTCTTTACCCTGCAATTCCATCAGAGGATGGATAGATCTAGAGAAGCAGTTTCACAGATATTTCTACAGTGGTGTACAAGAGATGAAGCTGTCTGATCTCACCGCCATCAGGCAACGTGTTGATGAATTAGTCCTAGAGTACATTCAAAGATTCAGGGACATAAGGAACAGGTGTTACAGCCTCAGCTTGACCGATTCTCAAATGGCCGATCTGGCGTTCCAAGGATTATTAGGGCCGATACGAGAGAGATTCTCTTCTCAGGAATTTGATAGCCTAGCTCAGCTAGCACAACGAGTATCGGCCCACGAGGAACGATTCCAGGAGGCGAAGAGATTCGCGAAGAAAATTAATACAATTTATCAGTACACCTCCGACGAAGATGATGAAGAAGACGTCGACGTCAATCTAGCCGAGTGGGCCCGGATGAAGTAGGCGACAACATGCCAATGGGCCAAAAAGGGCGATAAGGAGGACAAATACGACTTCGACATCAATAAGGCCGACAAAATATTTGACTTACTCCTGCAAGAAAAGTAGATCCAGCTGCCAGTAGGTCATATACTTCCATCGGCCGAAGAAATCAAGAAGAGGAGATATTGCAAGTGGCACAACACCTATTCCCATCATACTAATGAATGCAAGATCTTCCGACAACAGATCCAATCGGCCATCGAGCAAGCCAGGATTAAGATCGACGATGCCAAGCGGCCGATGAAAATAGAAGGGCACCCATTCCCAGTCAACATGGTGCGGGCGGACAGGGCCGACGGCGGTGGCCATCGGACCGGCAAGCGACCTTATCAGACCTCGGAGGGCCTGATCAGGAAATACCAGCGGCGGCAGGAAGAACAAGCACAAGACTACGCCGATCAAGACAACTCCTATGACCCGCATTGGGAGTGCGAGTTTTTCCGGTTCTGCTGGAACGAAGGGATGAGGTTGCCATCCATCGAAGAGTGCCCTGCGTGCAATGATGTAGAAGACCCTCATCAGGGCAGCTCAAGCAGGCAAGCGCATCGGCCAGCAGAGCAAAGAAAATCTGTGCATGAAAGGCTAGGGCCGATGCACCAAGATCGTCACGACGAAGACGTCGATCAACCCCAGAATCCTCAGTGGTGCCCAAGCGACGTGTTTACCAAGACCCAAAAACGACGGGTACAAAGGCTGAGGAAGAAGGAGCAGGTCCAGGAGCAGCAAGCGACAACAGCTCATCGGCCGGCCAGGACTAAAAAAGATTGGAGGATAAAATCTACGGTGGTCAAGGCCGATGAGGGCACCTCCAAGACAGCTCGAGCTCCTGCGTCCACCAAACGTAAAGGTGTAGCATCGGCTTCTGTTAATATGGTTTTCATATTGCCAGCAGAATACAGCGTGCAGACGGCCGATGAAGCAATAGCCGACGATGAGCAGTCCTCGGCTCGACTACAGTTGTCACCAGACCAGGCCGTATTCGACAAGCCAGCTGACACAAGCCACAGGCACCTACGGCCGTTATACATCAAGGGATTCATCAACGGGCGGCCGATGACGAAGATGCTGGTCGATGGCGGCGCGGCAGTGAACTTAATGTCGTATACAACCTTCCGGAAGCTTGGAAAAGTACCGGAGGACCTCATCAAAACCAACATGGTGCTGAAAGACTTTGGTGGCAACGCATCTGAGGCGAAGGGGGTGCTAAACGTGGACCTCACCATGGGAAACAAGACGATACCCACTACCTTCTTCGTTTTCGATGGAAAGGGTTCCTACAGCCTGTTGTTGGGACGAGATTGGATCCACGCAAACTGTTGCGTCCCTTCAACAATGCACCAATGCCTTATACAATGGCAAGGGGACCAGGTCGAGATCGTGCAGGCCGATCGATCAATACACGTGGGCAATGCCGACCTCGCAGTTTGGGAGATGAAGGGAATCGACTGCTTATCCGGACGAGTTTGGGATGCCGATTTCCACAACGTGACTGATTGTGATATCGAGACGATTGAAGATCAAGACAAGTAGTTACTTTAACAAAGATGAACCATCCACTGCCCAAGATGAGCAAGTTAGTCCCTACACAGACGATGCGGTGGATGAGCTAGATGGAAAATTGAGACAAGGCTTTACGTCGGCCGATCAACTCGAAGAAGTTGATATAGGAACAGGTGATAGGACTAGGCCGACGTATGTAAGTGCTAACTTGCCAAGAGAATATAAAAATAATTTGATAAATCTTTTGAAAGAATTCATAGACTATTTTGCATGGGAATGTCATGAGATGCCAGGGTTAAGCCGAACGATCGTAGAACATCGGTTACCTATCAAACCAGGCTATCGGCTGTTTAAGCAAGCTCCACGGAGATTTAAGGCTGATATGCATGAAGCTATCAAAGCAGAGATCACTAGACTTTATGACGCTAATTTCATTAGACCCTGCCGATATGCGGAGTGGGTTTCCAATATAGTTTTGGTGTTGAAGAAAAACGGCAAGCTTAGGGTATGTATCGATTTCAGGGACTTGAAAAAAGCAACGCCAAAAGATGAGTACCCTATGCCGTTGACCGATCTGCTGGTGGATGCCGCGTCTAGACATAGGATTATCAGTTTCATGGATGGGAACGCAGGCTACAACCAGATATTCATGGCCGAGGAAGATATTCACAAGACAGCCTTCCGGTGCCCGGGGGCAATCGGCCTATATGAGTGGGTTGTCATGACCTTCAGTTTAAAAAACGTTGGAGCTACTTATCAGAGGGCTATGAATTACATTTTTCATGATCTTATCGGCTCGCTGATCGAGGTTTACATTGATGATGTTGTCGTGAAGTCTAAGGAGTACAATATGCATTTGGCCGATTTACGCAAGGTACTAGAAAGAGCAAGGAAATATGGTTTAAAGATGAATCCTAACAAGTGTGCCTTTGGCGTATCGGCCGGTCAGTTTCTAGGTTTCTTGGTCCATGAAAGAGGAATCGAGATTACACAGAAGAACATTGATGCCATTCAAAATATCAAGCCTCCAACAAACAAGACCAAGTTACAATCGCTACTCGGGAAGATCAACTTTGTCCGGCGCTTTATATCAAACCGATCAGGCAGGATAGAGCCATTCACCCCATTGTTGAAGATAAAGGACGATCAGGAGTTCACATGGGGTGATAAGCAACAGAAAGCGCTGGACGATATCAAGGAATATTTAAGTTCCCCCCCAGTTCTAATCCCTCCACAAAAAGGGGTTCTATTCAGGCTGTACCTATCGGCCGATGAGAAATCCATCGGCTCAGTTCTGGTTCAGGACATTGATGGCAAGGAAAGAGCTATTTTTTATCTCAGTAGGAGGTTGTTAGAAGCCGAGACAAGGTACACGCCAGTGGAGAAATTATGTCTATGCTTATATTTTTCATGTACTAAGTTGAGGCATTATTTACTTTCCAACGAGTGCATTGTGGTAAGTAAGGCCGATGTGATGAAATACATGCTATCGGCCCCCGTTTTAAAAGGACGAATTGGGAAGTGGATTTTTGCTTTAACAGAGTTTGACCTCAGATATGAATCGGCCAAAGCAATCAAAGGACAAGCCCTGGCCGATTTCATTGTTCAACACAGGGATGATTCAGTTGCATATGCAGATATTGTGCCATGGACGCTGTATTTTGATGGATCTGTTTGCAGACATGGATGCGGTATCGGCCTAGTCATCATATCCCCTCGGGGGGCAAGCTTTGAGTTTGCTTTCACCATCAAGCCTTATTATACTAACAATCAAGCAGAGTATGAAGCGGTGCTTAAAGGTTTGCAGTTATTACAGGAGGTCGAGGCTGATTTCGTAGAAATCATTGGTGATTCACAGCTGGTCATTAATCAACTTTCTAGCGAGTATGAATGCAAGAATGACATTCTCAGAGTTTACAATGAGGAATGCAAGGAGTTGCTACAAGTTTTCAAGATTGTGACGATGAGGCATATACCCAGGAAGCAGAACTTCGAAGCCAATGATCTAGCTCAGGGGGCATCGGGATACAGGCCGATGGCTAAGGACGTTTAGGTTCAAATCGCTGCCGTGGATGCCGACGACTGGAGATTTGCTATCATTGATTATTTGAAAAATCGTTCCCAGTCGGCGTCGCGGAAGATGAAATACAAAGTGTTGTAGTATGTCCTGTTAGACCATGACTTATACCATCGGACGATTGATGGTATCTTGCTCAAGTGCCTAGGTCCCGAGGAGGCCAAAATTGTGATGAGCGAGGTACATGAGGGAATTTGTGGAACCCATCAATCGACCCATAAAATGAGAAGGCTTTTGAAGCGCGTCGGATATTTTTGGCCGACAATGCTTGAGGATTGTTTCAAGTACTATAAAGGATGTCAAGATTGCCAAAAGTTTGAAGCAATTCAGAGAGCACCGGCATCGGCTATGCATCTAATCATAAAGCCGTGGCCGTTTCGAGGGTGGGGTATAGACATGATCGGACAGATCAATCCACCATCAAGTAAAGGACACAAGTATATCCTGGTGGCTACAGATTATTTCACCAAGTGGGTAGAGGCCATTCCTCTCAAGAAGGTTGATTCCAAGGATGCGATTCAGTTTGTCAAGGAGCATATCATATATCGGTTTGGATTACCACAGACACTGACCACCGATCAAGGATCAATCTTCGTGTCCGATGAGTTCGTCCAGTTTGCCGACAGCATGGGCATTAAATTGTTGAATTCTTCCCCGTATTATGCGCAAGCTAATGGGTAGGCAGAAGCTTCTAATAAGACTTTAATCAAGTTAATCAAGAGAAAAATCGATGAACAGCCGAAGCAATGGCACACGACGCTGGCCGATTCCCTTTGGGCGTATCGGATGGCCTGTCATGGTGCGATTCAAGTGCCTCCATATCAGTTGGTTTATGGACATGAAACTGTGCTGCCATGGGAAACCAACATCGACTCAAGAAGGATTGCTTTGCAAGACGACTTGACAGCCGATGAATACCACAATCTTATGGTCGATGAGTTAGATGATTTGGCACACGTCCGGTTGCAGGCCTTGGAGAAAATCAAACGAGACAAAGATAGAGTGGCTCGTCATTATAACAAAAAAGTTGTTGCCAAGTCCTTTGACGAAGGGGATCTGGTTTAGAAGTTGATACTGCCGATTGGCTCAAGAAATAATAAATTCGGCAAGTGGTCACCTAATTGGGAAGGTCCTTTTCAAATTCATCGATGTGTTCCCCACAATGCTTATTTGCTCAAGGGGCTAGATGGTGAAATTTATGGACGAGCTCTTAATGGCAAGTACTTAAAGAAATATTATCCTAGCGTCTGGATCGATTCATGATCGGCCCGCCAGCCGATTTTTGGTAATAGCCGATGTGGCATACATCGTCTTTAGATGGCCGATATGCATTATCGCCCTTAGTTCAAATTTTACAACATAAGCCCTCATCTTCCAAAATTTGGGGGGCATCTATATATACAGGCCCAAAACTCTTCAAGTTTATCGGTCTTATCGGATTGATCCAAGTTTATGGACTTAAAATTCTTCAAGTTTTTCAAGTTTATGAGAATAATTCAAGTTAGGGGTTTCAAAACTTTTTCAGATTTGGACTTGTTCAGGTTGAGATCAAATTCGACTGATGGGCCGATGAGATTAACTAAATTAGGAGGATATCTATCTACAAGAAGGACACAAAATATATTACATCATCCTATGAAGTTTTCAATGGCTGCAATGGCCCTATGACGGATTTGATCAATGTCTTCTATGGCTTGGGCGTCATTGGCCATCGACCCTGGAATTGGTTTCAAGGATTTGCTCAGGGTTGCCAAGTATTTGGCCGATGCCTTCAGCTTCGCCGTCCGGTCCTCTATGGCCTTTGGCGATGCAGCTATCCCAGCCTTGACTTCTTCGATTTCTTTGTGAGTTGCTTCCAGCTTGGACACGAGATCTGCTTCAAGGCAGTGAAGTTCTTCGAGTCTGTTGTTCAGGATAATCGGCTCAATGGCAACCTCGTCTAACTTGAGCTTTGCTGGCGGTTAAGGCCGATTCCAAGCTCTCACGTTCCCGCCTCTCCGCGATTCTTTCTTTAGCCTTCTGAAGCTTGAAGCGGTATTGTTCCAAGAAGATGGCCGGTGTCAGGATTTCCATCAGGTTTTCAAGCAATTGATCTTCAATTTCTTGTATTCTGCTCCTGATGGGATTGCAGTCCTCCACCAAGTACTCCAATGACGACTCCAGCCGCTTGACGATATCGGACAGCCGGTTCTTCAGATCGTCAGAGATTGACACCTTGGCCGTGATAGGTGGCTCTTGGTCCTCGTCATCAAGAAATTGGCCGATGTCAAAAGAGAACATATCGGCTAAGTTCTGCGAACAACAAGATGGGGCAGGGTTAGCTCGGTCAAATAAAAATCGGCAAGGGATTTGAAGTGATTTGGTTTACATGTGATGGGACATCGGTTGTGCCCGCATTGGCCTCCTTTTGCTGTCTTGAAACGGTGGGCGAAGGCGAGGGCCGATGTGCTGCGGGCGATGGAGCACGCGGCTGAAGAGGGATAAGCAAGGACAATCAGATCTCTATCATTAAAAGAATAAGACAAAAAAAAGGTCAACTCTTACTGAAGCAGTCGGAGAGGGTGGTGGAGAAGGAGAAGGAGTTCTTAATCGGGCCTTGGTCTGTTCATGCCTTTGCAAGGTTGTTTCCTTAGTTCTTAAAGGGGCCGATTGAGTTCTCTCCTTGAGCACAAATGATGCGGCAGCCTGAAAAGGATAAAATTATAGCATACTAACAGAAGGGGATTGCATAGATTCAGTAAAGGAAATGCGTTAACCTTGCGGACTGCATGCTTGGTTTTCCTTGGTTGGGCAACAACGACTTGGTCATCGGCCGATGGGATTGTAGTGGTCTTGGCCGATGGTTCTTTAGCGGTTTCAGCCGATGGATTTTCCTCTTCAGCCAGATCGGCAGCAGCTGCATCGACCTCCTCCTCCATTACTTGTTCATCGAGGAATTCTTCTATGGAGGGGTCTAGTTCTACAGGATCGGCCTGGTCGGCAACTTTGGACTTTTTCACAGGTTTTTTGGGCCTGTCCTTTGCTGGCGCTTTCCTTTTGGTAGTTTCTTTGGCTATCGGCCCTTGGAGCAGTGATGAGATCTTTGGAGCAGTAAGGCCGATAGCTGATTCCATGATAGAGTTGCCCGATGGAGCCAAGACCATTGCGTATGATATTTTTTGTCCACTGTTGCTTATAGATGGAATCGGACCATCGGGGACTTGAGGGTTGATATCTTGGATAAGCTCTGTCAGGTGAAATCGGGCCGATTGATGGAAGATATGAGTAGCCCATTCTTGCCACCATGCTTGGAAACTGATGTGGATGAAGGCGCTCAGATGCAATCGGTCATAGTCACCCAGGTTTGGGACTTCAATCTCCAGTGCTTTGCTCATGACCAGCACTGATGAAACCATGCCTCTGTTCTCTAGGAGTTTGTAGAAATATAAATTGATGGGAAGTTGTCCAAGCCCGCACTGTCTAGCAGCCACCATGGAATTGTAGAATTCATAGGACAGGCTGGTGCTTCTTCCTTGGAATATGCCTACTGGGAGCAGGCATGGGGTGATGATGATCATAAACGATTCCCGTGACTCCATATCGTCATTCACCAGGTCCAAGTGGAGATCGTCGGGGAGTTCAAAATCCTGGTCTGACGTGTAGACGAACATGTCCATCTTAACTGATGGGGGACCGGTGTAGAACCGGTTGAACCATGTGGACATGTCTTCGGCGGATTGATCCGTTCCAGGATAAACAGAGGCTGCTTCTCCAAAAGACATGCACCTTCTGGTTCTGGGATCTTCATGATCGGCATACTTTGATGGGAAGTAGGAGTCCGATAATGGAGGCCGATTGACTATGGTGTTGGTATGAATAGTTAGCCAGAGTTGGACAAACCACCATGGTCCTCCATGCACCACCGTTTGCTTCAGCATCAGATCTTGGGTGGCGGAGTGAAGCAGCCGATAGACAGCTCCCAGGAGATATCGGCCAAGGGGGATTTGTTTCTTATCAACCAGGGCTTGAGCCAAGTGTTGGCAATTTAGAGTGGGGCCGCAGGTTGATCCACAAAAGACAAATCTTTCCAACTATAGCGTCAGGAAGGCCACGTGTTCTCTCTCTGAGACTGATCCTTGTTCCATATGCTCAGAGATATATCCAGACCAGCCTCCAATCTTCTTGATTTTCAATTTATGGCTGCTGTTTGCCAGGAGGCTGAAGGGATTGATCTCGGATTGGATGTCTAATCCTGTTAGCAGCTTGACGTCAATCAATGTTGGGGTCATCAGACCTTGCTTGAACAGGAAAGCGTTCAAGGTGCTGGACCAGAAGTAGGTGGCCGCTGACATAAGTGGTTCGTTTTTCTTGGTATCGGCCAGGGACAAGGTAATGCATTGTCCGATTCCTATTTCGTCCCAGTGAACCTGTTTGGTTGCTGCAATCCTTTGGTGCCAGATTCTGTACCCATTGAGCTGCGACGGCCAGGATCTGAAAGTGTGCTTCCACGAAAAAGTATTGGGCTTGGTTTGTTTGAAGGGGACTCTGTTTGTCTCGGCATTTATCAGCCAGGTTGGGTCGCAATTGCCCATGAGGCCTAGCAGGAATCGATATGATTTGTCGTTGGTGGGGATCAAGATTTGGTTTTTGAAAACCTATGTCATAAGACCCGGGGGGCAAGAGCAGGAACCCTAATTTGAAAAACTTGGCAAGAAAATGAAAATGCGAAGGGGCTGACTTACCACAGGGATCTCGGAGGCATAAAACAGAGCGGAAGCCATTGTTGTTGTCGAAGAGGTCGCCATTAAGGGGGTTGATGTCGATGGGATGCCAAGGGGTCGCCGGAGTTGAAGAACGCGAGTGGTTACTAAATCGGCGGCGGAGGGTTGCGAATCTGGATCTGCGCGGTTTTCAGACAAACCCTAGCAAGGAGGTCGATGGGATCCTCGGAGCTAATTCCGCCACATTATATAATGAAGCGAAATTGGGGGGCATGTGTTAACAGCAGATTTTCGTAATCGACCCGGAGAGGAAAGAGGAAACTGAAGCAGAGAGGAAGGATTAAGTTGGAGTCGGACCAAGCATCGTATCAGACTCGATGAACGTATCGGATTGGCAGAAGCGCTAGTAGGAAGAGTGTATCGGCCGATATGGATTCGATATGGTCGATTGGCCGATAGAGGCTGGAAGTTGATAGAGTCAGTGTGGGCTTGGTTTGGGCTTGAGATAAGTTTCAAGGAAGTTGCCAAATAGAGATAAAGCTCGGTTTTAGGCAGTTGTATCTTGTAAATCAAGTAGGTTTAGATCTGATCTGTGGCAAGAATCTGCCGCAAAGACTTGTTTGTTAGTTAGAGATAAGATCGTGTCCTACAAGGACCCTGTTTTAATCTCGGGTATTAATATCCCGGTAGTTTGTACATAGAAACTCTCTCACAACCGAATACAACAACCAGTTTGTTTCAATCTACTTTCGGCGCATCGCCAACCCTCGCAAGAGGTCGATTCCTGACGAGTTCTTGCTTCCCCGGAGCAGAGGTAAGAACTCGTGCCCGACGATCTACATCGTCGGGGCTAGCGTGTCGCTTTAGACATGTTAAGCCTCAATGATGTGATCGTCGTTTATCATGTTTTGGATGATTTTGACAAGTGTTTTAATTACGCTTCGCCAGCGATTTGCTCATTTTAGGGTTTATTGTAGACGGTGGTCTAATTATTATGCTTGGTTAAATCATTCAATGCATCTACCATCCCCAAAAGCAATCGGCGACTTGATTCTCTTTGTGTTAAGTCTCAATTCACACTTTGAGTTGCCATCGACCTTAGTCCTGTCTTGAGATTTAACCCGAAGCCTGTTTTCGATTGTAATTAAGGATAGTACTGGAGTTTCAGCCAGTCTTGCCTGATATGCATGATTTTCGTAAGGTTTTTATGTGTATCTGCCATCTACATGAACGGATCGATGAATATAGATGCATCTGTTATAGATTACTCTTTAGGGTTTATCTGTGATCAACATATTTATATTGGTTGATTGGTTCGTATAGATTTGCATTAGAGTATTAGCTACTGTAGTTACTCTCGTTATTCTTATCGGCCGATGCCATTAATTGACATCAATATGTCGATGAAGGCTGATAGGACTAGATTTATGCTTTAATCTTATTTTATTACAAGTGAGCCGATACAGCTTTGCCCTATCGGCTGGGCCACGACAATGCGACATCGGCCGATCGGCCATTGCTTTCTAACACGATTTGCTTGTTTATTTTGTTGATTGCAGATCAAATCAACTAGCACACTCTACACACGACTAAGCAAGCCTTTGGACCTGCACTGGAGAAAAGCAAACCTCCCAGGCCACCGTGGAAACGTGGAATCTGTTTGGTTGCAAGGCGGGTCGAAATTCTGCGCCAACACATATATATCACATTATTATTATTAATGAGCAAGTGGGACTAATCACGAAAAATATTGTTAGGCTCGCCCATAGCCACGGGCATGGCTATTCGAATAGTTTTACTCTGGCTAGAGGTGTACAAATTTACTCACAAGACACAGCCCCACAACATGTTACCACACGCCTCAATACCACCATGGTACCTCGGAAAGGAGTTGTGACAGTACTCTTCGCATAACACAATTCAAAACAGTGCACCATTCCCGGATCATAGTCACCCCCTTTAACCAAGGTATGGACTCCCCAGTGACCCTCATGGACTTATCGCCACTTCACAGTCTGGTGCCCCACAATGAACCATACTATACAAAAGGTAAAGCCGTTGCCCACACTGGCTTATGGTTAGTACGGTTAATGCTTCACAACAGTAGCTCGCGAACTGGTCCTTAAATGTCATGAACACGACCATCCAACCTCAAACCATGTGCTCACAACCCACCATTAATCAAGTTTTAGCTGGCAAATTAATTAACCAATCACGATTGACCATCATGAGCTACCAGTAAATATCTATCATTAAGTAATAGTGAAGCATTAGTTATTCCTACATAAAATGATACTAGAGTTTCTATGCATGGCTAATGTCACGCCCAGAAATTCGCTAACCCGAATTCCAAGCAGAATGTGTATTAAAATCCCCGTCCAGGACCGGCCAGGGTACACAAACGACAAAGTTGACATACAGATCCACGTCTTACAAACATTATAAAAATCTCTTACATAAACGCAGCAGAGAAACTAAACAAGCTATTCTGGTTAACTAGACGCTCGCAGCGTGGCAACTCCATTCCACGGGCATCCTTGATGGCAAGCACAAGCCTACTCCTCTGAGTAACCTCCATCTGACGCGTACTCCAACTCTGCTGTGGGGAAAAATTAAACAAGACTGAGTACTACCCACTGTACTCAACAAGTCATACCAGAAAGGGAGTAATGATGCAAGTAATAACAAAGGAGGTTGAAGGGGTTATTTGCATAAAATACGCATTTAAAAACAATAGTTGAATGCGGTAAAAACATTTAAGTTAATTAATCAAAATTGAACTATCGCTGCCCAACGTTACACCACGTTGCGACAGGCCCAAACCACCACCTGAACTACACCAGTTCCATTAGGTCAAATTATTAGAAGTGTAACTAATCACAGTGAATTTGGTTGATCGCCCATAACCGCGAGCACGGCTATTCGAATAGATCTACTCTGATCAGAGGTGTACAATTGTACCCACAAGACATAGTCCCACAACACGTTACCGTGCGCCGACATACCACCGCGGTACACCGGAAAGGAACTACGACAGGACCCTTCGCATAACCCTTCCTAACCAAGCGCACCACACCTCAGGTTTCGCCCCCACCTTTAAACCAAGGCAGGCAGCCCCTTCTCATGCCTAGGTGAATTCGGTAGCTGATCAACGGGTAAACCCCCGCCGACCCAACTCCATCACGCCCACCCTCGCCTGGATGCGTCGGCTAGGAAGAAGCCATACTACAAGTCCAGCCATTACCCATGCTGGCTTGTGGAAAGTACGATAATTCTTCCAGGGTTTCCCGTGAACCGGTCCTAAATTGTCATGAGCACGACCATCAAAACCATGTGCTCACAACCCACCATTATCCAGGTTTTAGTTGGACCAATTATTTAATCATTCACGATTAACCATCGTGAGCTGACATTAAATAACCAACATTAGGTAATAATGAGGCATTAGTGATCCCTTTAATGTGCTAATGTTACTAATTAAGCAGGGCTAAGCATGTTCTATCGTAGCGACTACTCAAATTACTTCCCAAGCTATCAAAGGAATAAGATAATTGAAATATAAAGCTGAGTACAATAGGTAAATAAGCCCATAAATGACATTATAAAACAATGCAATATTTAGAGGAAAATAAGACATTCGCAATTTAGGTACAATATGCTCAAGTGAATAAGCATGACTTGCCTTGCTCCTACGCTGGATCGACCTCGGCAACAACCTCGAAGTAAACCGGAGAGTCGGAATTAGTTATGATTTTTACAAAATTTAATCCAATTAAACCTAATTAAAAAGAATTAAATAGATTTATGACATACTTTATATTTATTATTATTATTATTACATAGACCTTGATTTTAGACAAATTTAGCAACTGGAACCACATTAATCCAAGTTACGATGAATTAATTATGAATTAATGAAATTTTAATGCATTAAAACCTATAAAGAAAACAACTAAATGATTTATGACATCATATTGAATTATTTTTGTACTAGAAAAGGGAGGAATATGACGTCAGCCCATGGAAGAGAGAGAAAGGGCTGGTGACAGGTGGGACCTACTTGTCATAGAGACAAGTGGTAGACCTGGTCTACAATGAACCAAGTCCACAGAGCCGGTTCACGGTCCATAGGTCTACGAGATTTAAACGGTTAAGATTGAATCAGATTAGATCGGACGGCTGAGATTAAAAGGATATAGGGTTTTGAGGTGGGTCATACGCGGGATCGGAAACGGCCACGTGGCTCGGAGGTGGCAAGGACAGCAATGATGTGGTGACACACGATAGCCACGCGGGATCAACACCGACGGCAATGGACGGTGGCGACGACGGCAAACGACGACACGATGGCGAAAATCGAGAGCACGGGGAGGAGGAGGGGACCGAGGCAACCCTTACCACTACTTACACGATGACAAACAGCGCTATGAGAGGCCGGCGATGAGCTTCAAGCGACGACGACGTCGGGTCGACGGTGGTGGCGGCGTTCCGGTCAACTTCAGTGCAAGGGAACCGGTGACCGGGCTTGGCTCGGTTGCTGCAGTGCCAGAGGAGGTGACAACAGACGGCGACGGGAGACGTGGCTGGAGCGGCGGTCGGAGGTGGAGAGAGAGAGAACTCGCGGGGAGAGGTGGCTAGGGCACGGCGGCTCGGGAGAAAGAGGGGAAACGGAAGAGGGCATCGATGGGATCCTGTTTATAGGCTCGGGAGGAAGAATTCGGGCCTAAAACGAGAGGATGCGGCGTGACTGGTTTATAGTTGAAAAGATAAAGGTTTAATCATTTTCTGTTATATTTTTGAATTATAAATACATGGGGTACACTGGTCAGTCAGCCAATATGCAAAAAGGCCCCTAGGGTTCTTAGGAATCAACCCGAGCTCCAAAGCACGTGCTAATACAAATACCATTAAGAGTCCTTGATGTTTTAGGTATTTATAATTAGATCTAGGACCCACATGTAGGTCTCATATATTTTACATTTTAAACCTTACAAGATTTAAATCCTTACTAAGCCGAATTCTTACTGCCTAATTAAGTGGGGCCCGCATGTCAGTGAGATGGCGCAAAGAACAGAGACAGCAACGCTCCGGCGAGCTTCTCGCCGGCGCTAGCGGTGAACGGTGGCCGATCTCGGCGAGTGACCAAAAGAGAAAATGAAGAGGGATTCATGGTGAAGCTAGCAGTGGTCTTCTTGCAAGTTGTGGTGGTCGGAATCAATGGCGATGGTGGTGGAAGCGGTGGTGGCTCTTGGCATGATGATGCATGTCGAGCTTTGGCTTGGTTCAGCACGAATGGGTGCATGCATGCTGTTTCTAGAGGCTCTAGAGTACTCACCGAATCGCGTGTGGGGTTTGGCAAGGTCAAGACGATGATGACGATGGAGAAACTCTCAGGCGGCGGCGAAGATCTCCAGCTTCACGGCAACAACTTGTTCCTTTCCGTAATTTGCCATGCATGCATGTCCATCGGGTTATAGAGGTCCGAGGGATGCTCCACATGCGAGGAATTGGTTTGGAGCTCACCGGAGAAGGAGGATTTAGAGATGGAGTCCGGCGGCCGGTGTTGAGGAAGACGGTGATCGATCTATGCATGTGCTTGATCTTTGGTCGTGGTTCTTGAGGCGTCTTGAAGAGGATGCCGAGACGACCTTGTTGGCGTGAGGGTTCGACCGGATTCGGTCTATAGCGGCCGGACGACGATGATGCCAAGGTGGCGGTGCTCCGGAGCTCCCGTGGGCGCGGCGGCAGTGGCATTTCGACAAGACCACTGCATGAAACGACGTGGAATTAGAGGGATGGACTCGGCATGGAATGGCGACTGCGGAATGCTAGAAGAGAAGAGGCGACCGTGGCTTAATCGGTGATGGCGACGTCGTCGTTTCCACAGCCAGCGGTGAGGATGAGTGTGACAGAGGCGAGGCGAGCTCTCCTTCTCAACTTGATCGGCTCAGGAGCGAAATGGGAGAGGAGGCGATGTAGCTTGGAAAAGATATGGCGAGCTTGGCGACCGATGGACACGTGTCGAGCACTGCTGGCGTCGTCCTCTCCGTTCTCTCTGTCTCTCTCTCGGGCTCTTGAGCGGTGGGAGTTTGTGTACTCAGGTGGAGTGAGCTTGAGAGGCTGACAGTGGGTCCAAGGCATGCTAGGCTAGGCAAGGAAAGGAAGAGAGGAATGGGTAGGAAAATTAGTAACCTTACTGTCTAGGTGGTTTTCCAGGATTTTCACTATTTATTTCTTTCTCTTTTCTTTGTAACTCCATAGTTTAATTTTTATGCATAATAAATTAGAGTGGATTTTTCTAGAGATAGCCAAAATATCTAGATTCCATTTTCTTTCATTTCAATTAAAAATTCGATATAGTTTGCTCTTAGAAAAATAAAGAAAAGTATCTCGGTAGAACATTATTTGAATTTTTATGAGGTCAAAAATTATAAAATAAATTCTGAAAAAATTGTATTAATTCATGATAAATATATTAGTATTTGAATAAATTATGTTCTGTATATACTCTTATGTAATTTAATGCTCATATGAGTGAGGTATGGTTTTTGCCAATTAAGGTTTAAAAATAATTTATAGTTTGTCTGCTTTGACCTATTTATTTGAGGTATCAAATCTAAATATTAAATTATACCAAAATTCTAGTGAGTTATATATATTAAATGGTACCTTCATGAATTTTCCCATGATTTTATGTTGCACCAATTGTTTCTAAGTATTCAATGAGCTTAGCTACATTTAAATTTAAGTGTTCCTATTTTAAATATATGTTTAAATGATTGTAAATGATGATGTTGTTAGACTTTACTTTCATCTCACCATACTTAAACTCACAAGACTCTTGTGCACTCCTGTGTATTGATTTGAGTTATCTTAATGGTACTTAAGGTGGGGATTAGGGTAGTGTTTTTAATATAGATGCATATACATTTATATTCATGAGATTTAACATGAAATGCATCCAAGCTTCAAAAACTTTTAAAAGGACTCAAATTACACGCCACACCTTTTGTGAATGCAAACATGCAGAAGGAAGAAGTTTTAAGTCATTTTGCAAATTTGCATATGAGCACTAGCTAGTTTAACCTTACATAGGTTTTGTATTTCAAAAATTTTGGTCATCAACTCGAAAACACATTTTTATTATTTAGTTGAAATCAAAATTCAAATTTTGAATTTTTGGTATGTTACAATAGAAAATCCCCCAAGCAAAAACTTGGGAGTAATATGATACAAATTGAAAATATTGAAAATAAATTAACTGTACATGTGCCAATAAATGAGTACTCTCGCTAGAGCTGCCCTTAGCTGAATGGAGTTAGATACTCTCCCTAGCCCCCAGCCGGTTTTACGGAAAGATTTCCGCAATAGCAGCTTGAATCTCATAATAAACCATGGTGAAGAAGCAAATTCCTAGCCCCCGGCCATGAAGTTGGGAAAACCATTTCCCGATTACATAGCTAGTTAATACGTTATAGTGGGTACTCTGACATGACCAATTCTAACATGGTCATTTGACCCTTAGCGTTCGACTAGCCCATAGTGTCAGGCATCCCCGACCAAGGTGCTAAGACCCGGTGACTAGTCAAACTTAACGTAATAGGTCGATAAGAAATGACTTCAACCAATAGCAATATGAGAAAAGAGGATCAACGAATAAATATTGCACATTTGTTTTGTATTAAAAACTTATATAGATTAATGCACGAAGATGGTAGGAACGCTACACACACTGATCGAGAACCAGGCGCATAGTTAGACTCGATCACTCACAGAGGTGGTGGGAGAATCGCTACAACGCTGGTCAAAGACCAGGTGTGTAGTCATACTCGACCACTCGTAGAATATTTGGAGAGTTGGCGAGATCGCTACAACGCTGGTCGAGAACTAGGTGTGTAGTCGTACTCAACCACTCGTAGAATATTTGGAGAGTTGGCGAGACTGCTACCACGCTGGTTGAGAACCAGGCGTGTAGTCATACTCGACCACTCACAGAAGATTTGGAGAGTTGGTGAGATTGCTACCACGCTGGTTGAGAACCAAATGGGTAGTTGTACTCGACCACTCACAGAAGATTTGGAGAGTTGGCGAGATTGCTACCATGCTGGTTGAGAACCAGATGAGTAGTCGTACTAGACCACTCGCAGAATATTTGGAGAGTTGGCGAGACCACTACTACGCTCGTTGAGAACCATATATGTAGTCGTACTCGACCACTCGCAGAAGATTGGGAGAGTTGGCGAGACCACTACCACGCTAGTTGAGAACTAGGCGTGTAGTCATACTCGACCACTCGCAAAGGATTTGAAGAGTTGGCGATATTGCTACCACGTTGGTTGAGAACTAGTTGTGTAGTCGTACTCGACCACTTGAAGAGGATTTGTAGAGTTGACGAGACCGCTACCATGCTGGTTGAGAGCCAGATGGGTGGTTGTACTCGACCACTTGTAGGGGCGCTTGAGTTGGTTATTACATGTGCATCCCATGTGGCTAGCAAGACTCACATACCCAACTTATAAGCATATGGGACATCCGTTCACAATCATGACGGGTGATCAAGCCGACAACTTTCGCGTGTAGATTATATGTAGCAACCTTTTCACAAATAGACTGGGTTGTAACCGAAACTAGATGTGAGATAAGCTGCCGGTCTCTGTTGGTACGTTTGGTCCGACAACTTCTTGTTTGTTCGAGAACGTTCTCGATAATGGGGCGTACTCAACCTCTACCTACTAGAGTGCTCGATTATTCCTGAAAAGTTTTTTCTAGAAGGCAAGATATATAGTAGAGAATACCGAGCACGTACTCGAAAAATTGTATAAATTTTCTAGTATTATCAGAATAAAATGAGCATATTTAGATTAAATATCGGGTACCATATTTATCGTAAGTAAGCATGATTTATACAGAAGAAATAGAGTAAGCCCCTAGTATTAGACCGTAGTTGGCCTAATAGAGGAAACCTACGCACAATAGATATTATATAAAAAACATGCTCTAGATAAACATAAATTATGGATCTAGAAATAGGTACGATAAATTGTATTTGAATATTGCGTACATTTGTAGATACATATCGGATGTATCTACGAAATTAGTAGATTGATTTAAAAAATCAATATACTAATTACATTGATTAGCGATGCTAACCAACTTGGAAGTAGTCGACTTGGATTGAAGCCTCGTGGTCGACGGTATTGAATTGTTGTTTTTCGCAGTGGCGATGTCAGCACGGACCGAACCAAGGTCTTATGACCGACAATGTTGAACCATTGTTCTCCGCGACAACGATGTCTTGAAGTTTGAACGAGCTCAATAGATGGAATTGTTGGTGGTGATGATTTCGATATGGTCGAGGAACGTACTCTGGTTGGGACAAATCTCCCAAGGCCAAAGTCATTGAAGTATTCCTCGCCGAAAAATCCATAGAACAATATCTTGATGAAGATTGAGATGATGAGGGTCCTGATCTATAGGAGAACGCACTCCAGTTAGATCTTATCTCCCAAAGCTGAAGTTGTTGAAGAGTTTTGTTGTCGGAAAATCCATCTCTTGAACCCATCTCGTCGAAACCTTGAAGCACCAAGTCTCCTACCTGGCGCGTCACTGTCGACGGGCTATACACCGACCATAGTATTGGTAGAGTATAGGGATCGTTGGAACCAGGGTATACATGAGATTAAGGTAAAAGAGACAGGAGACAAGGGTTTTTATACAGGTCCGGGCCACTTAACTGACAGGTAATAGTCCTACTCCTGTTGGCCGAAGCTGGTGTTGCCTTTATATATTGATATCACATGAGTATAATATTTGAAATGATCTAATCTAATCGACGTCGGCTTGGCGGCATGGAGCTCGAACATGTAGTCAACGGCTAGTGTAGTTTTCTTCCTCGAGTATGAACCCAGCGAGATTGGAGGTACCTCTAGATCCCTCATGTCGGTCTTTGTGGGTCTAGATTGGGTCTATCTAGGCTTGTATTCTGACTTGGCCCATGTTGGTTTCTGTTGGTGCCTCCCCCTTCTCCTAGGGGGTCTTATATTTATACCCTCGGATGTCCCATTGTCCAAGTAGAACTAGGGAGACAAGTATGGATACAATTCAGGTAGTCCTTGTAGTGTCCAACTAGAACTCTGCTTCTCTTTCCTTATTCGAAAAACCTTCCATATATGAGGTATGATTCCATATAAGGCTTGGTATATAGTGGGCCCCGCCAAGCCCAACCCAAGACTATTGGGTATGCCTTATCTATAACATCAACAACTCCCCTCCTTGAGCATATTGATCCTATTTTATAAATATGTTGATTGCAAATAAAATTGCATGCTAATTATAAGAGACGTATCTAAACATGATTATAAGCCACCCTTAAAATTGTTATCCATATTCCTTATTGCCTAAGTCTATTATTTATGCATGGTCAATTATTGACACTACTTAATTGCTTCTTTAGATGAATATACACTCCATGTTCAGTATGTGGATGTGAATGCAGTGGCCACTCGGTGTGAGTGACTATCACAAGACGGGTGAAGACATGAGCACCACCTGTAATTCAAAGCCTTTGTGAAAACCACAAACTTAATAGAACAAAACGTTTTCGATTGGGGCGACACAGATAGAATATGCGTGGTTCTATGAAACGGCTAGCCACCGATGCTGGTCAGTTAAGGACCGAATCAAGAAGCTATGCAGGAAATGAACCAAGTATGACCGCATTTCTCGAATGCGTATAGTTCTATCGGATTAGGTAACCCAAGTGGAACGACACCTGTCATGGTAGTTCTGTAGTTGTTACCATTGTGAGTGAAGATGTGTTGGATCGATTGAATGTCATGACAAAAACCTAAAATGCACCTAAATATATTTATATATATTATGTAGCCCCCTACCTTGGAAACGCCAGGACTCCTCTCACCGCCAGCTTAAGGAAGGTTGGGTGCTAGGGTGCAATGGGGATCAATAGTCCTTGGAGCGAGTGCCGCAATGCGAGGGTGACCAAAAAACTGGGTCGTGACAAGTCTCATGTGTTGGGTACATCACGAGTTACGGGATTAAAAGTGTACATCCACTGTAGTGTGAGTAGATCTATTTAAGTAGTCATGCTCACAGTTAACTGGGCATAGAGACTTGTACTACTCTTGACTAGCCTCATAAGTTTTAATTTTGTTTAGAATAGGATGAGAATGAAAGGTGTGACCTTGGCCGACATGCGGGAAGGTTGGAATAATGGAGCATATGGAAAGTTGGATGAGAGGGTAAACCGGACCAAGCAAGGGCTTGGAGAAGGTGGACAAACCCTCATTGAATAATGAGAACTTCAACTTAATGTTGTTTTCAGTTAAAACTGCTAAGTCATAGGTTCGTGAAATGAATTGTGAAATCTAGCTTTATGCAAATAAGCCAAGCCATCCTTGAACCCCTATGTGCACTAAATGCATTATGTAGTAATGGCTTGCTAATTATGGTTGGTACTTACCCTTGCTTAATTAACTTTTTTAGAAGAAGGTGATGGAGCCAACCCGTACGCGTGCTAAGCTAATGAGGAGGTGCTGAAGACAGTGGAGTTGGGATCAAGGTTCATCCGTCGCTGCCTGTGGAATAAGATGGACCGCCGCTGCTTCGCTTCCACTGCCTTATCTACCTCTTTTGGTAGTTGGTATTGTAATTGACCATGCTTGGTCTATTTGGGTCTCACTCGGGCAACCCTTGTATTATTAATGTATTGTAAAACATTTATAACGATGTTAGCTATGTGATATGCAACTTTGTCATGTGTGTACCATCTACTGATATAAGGAATGGTATTGTAAATATATGGGGTTTCCTTGTACAAAACTGGGGGCCGACATATGTTGGGCCTACTTTATAAAATGTTTTACCGTTTGAAAATAAATTACATATTTTGTGAATTATATGAGAATAGGGACTACCTATCTGCTCGCTTGTGACCCATTTACTTGATATCCATCATTTATCAAATTTGGGTGATAATTTGACTAGCATGTGTCACTTTTGTTGACCATACTAGAATTGCGATATGCTTAGTCATGTTTAATTACTTCTAGCTCAGTAATGGGATAATCACACTATTTACTCTTAGCATCTTGACGAGCTGCGAGCTCGAGACACCTGGCCATGTTAATTGGTCGTAATTATCAAACTAAAATATGGCTTAATGATGGGCTATGGGTGCATGGTTTTGATAATCCCACCCATGGCAATTAAGGACCGGTTCACGAGAAACCCTAGAAGAATTACCGTGCGTACCACAAGACAGCGTGGGTAAAGGCTGGACTTGTAGTATAGCTTTTTTCCTTTCTGATGCATCCAGGCGAGGGTGGGTGTGATGGGGTTGGGTTGGCACAGGTTCAGGGGTTGATCGGCTACCGGATTCACCGCGGTGTCGAGGCGCTACCCACACCGGTTTAGGAGTGGGGTGAAATCTTAGCATGGTGTGCTTGGTTAGGGGGAGTTATGCGAACGGTCCTATCATAGTTCCTTTCCGGTATGTCATGGTGGCATGTCGGCGCATGGAAACGTGTTGTGGGATTGTGTCTTGTGGGTATAATTATGCATCTCTGACCAGAGTAAAACTATTAGAATAGTCATACCCACGATTATGAGTGATTGACTAGTTTCATCATGATTAGTCTCACTATTAATTAACTTGACTTAATGAACTGGTGTAGTTGAGGTGGTTTGATTATGCCTGTTCAACATGGTTTAGCGTTGTTTAGTGGAGATTAATCTTGCCTTAATTAATCAATTGTTTTTATTATTTTAAACTATAAATATTTGTAAATGTCTTTAGGCAAATAGTCACAAACCTCCCTTTGCCTCCCCTTGCACGCCTACATCATTAGTGTGGCTTGCTAAGTACGATGGTTGTACTCAGGCTTGCTATATTCCCCTTTTTACAAAGGTTGTGCTTCTGTGTTGAAGACGAGGTTAGAAAATCAAGGCTTATACCCCAGTTGAGTTTTTGCTTGTGAAGTGAAGATGAAGTCCCGCTAGAATCGCCTTTCTTCGCAGCTTTCATTTCAGTGTGAGGACTAAGTGTCTCTTCTGTAAGTATTTACACTTTATTTGTGTTTGGATCTGTATATCAATTTATTGTTTTGTGTATCCTAGCTTGATTCCTAGACAGGGATTTATACACAAAATAGTCTGAAAATTTGACTAAATTTTTGGGTGTGACAGTGCCCAACTTCCTTCCTCTTATGCTTCTCATTTAGGCCAGGGAAGATGATGAACAATATTAGTCGGTTTTTCTCCACCTTTCATTCTTCCTACGCGTTCAAGGAAAACAGCACCCCCTCATTCATGAACGTGTTTTGACACACTCATCCGGTCATGTTCATCACCAGAGCTCGCCATTGCTGTTTCACTCTTTATCGGGACCACGTCATTGCTGGTCGTGTTCTTGATGTTCTAGTTTTCTTCGTTGCTAATCTCCACCATATATGAACATGTTACATCATGGAACACGTCCTACCACCTTCCTTACTGCCGTTTGGTCGCAGGAGCACTACCACCCATCTTTCCTCCTCTTATGTTTCTCGCCTTCGGCTAGGGAAGAGGATGCCTGTTGGGCACTATTTCTTTCTGGTGCAGTCCAATCATATTCTTATACCACTCACATAATATTAAGACCATAGGAATATGAATAGACCATCGGAATATTTCTAGCTAATTTCGTTATTTTTCATTCAAAGTATTAGTTTTAGTGCTATTTGATCCACTAAAAATTGTTGTAACTTATAATTTTTCTCTTTATAGCTAAATGAAAAAATGGGATTTAGTTATATAATTTTTTAGATATTGAATTATCGTTCCGGCCAAAAGCTATTTGTAATTTCATGTTTTTATTTTATGATTATATTTTCTTCATCATTTATGTCTTATTGTGATATATGATTTAGGATTGTAATTTATGGTATAATCCGTTGCAACGGCATTATTCTAGTAAAATAAAAAAAAAATCCCTAATTCAAGGTTTTTTTTCCCCCAATTTGGAGGGAGAGGAAAGGGCACAAAGCCCTCGCCGGATGCCGAAAGGAAAGTCCTCCAATCCCTCCGTCCCTCTGTTCCACATCACCGCAGTTGCCCATGGCGGCGGCGGCGGCGGCGGCAGAGGAGGCGATTCTGCAGAAGATGCGGAAGAGGAAGAAGCAGGCGGAGGAGGTGTTGGCCCCGTTACCTTTTCCCCAGCTGGCGGCGGCTGAAGAGACCCCGTCCAATCCAGGCGCCCCCGAAACCCCAATCTTGGGAGAGGCAGTGGCTGTGGCGGTGGCGGTGAGGAGAAAGGAGCGGAAGAGGAAGAGGAAGCAGGTGGTGGGGGAAAAAGAGGTGGCCGAGGGCGTGGGGAAGAAAGAGAAAAAGCGAAAGAGTAGGGAGAGGCCGCCGGCCGCAGCCGGAGCGGAGGCGGCGGAGCCGAGGAGGAAGGAGCGGAAGTGGATGCGGATGCGGAACAAGGAGCAAGCGGAAGAAGGGTCGGCGAGCCAGTCACCGCAGCCATCTGATGACCAAATCCACCACGGCATCCAGGTACAAGCAAACCCTCCTCCACTGGGCGGAGGACGAGATGAAGCGAATGGCTCGAATGGCAGGAGTAGCAGCAAGAAGATCCGCGTCCTGAGCAACCGCGAGATCATCAAGATGAGGATAGAATTGAGGAAGCATCAGCCACTGCCTCCAGGCATTTTTGACCCAGCAATTATTGTGGCTTCCAATTCCAATTCCAATTCCATCCAGCAGGACCCCAATCATTCTTCACCATTCGGCGCCTTCTTTGACCAGTTCTGCTACAAACCCACCCGCCAAGATCGCAGTCCCCCACTTCCTAGAACGCCTGACCGTCTAGTCAGGCCTCCGCCTCGGGATCATCTATCATCTGCTTCCTCTCAGCTCATGGCAAATCAGACCTGCAAGATCAACAACACCTCTAAGACTTCCAAGACAACAATCTTCAAGACAAAGCAGCCTAGATCAGGACCAAACCAAGAAAATACCAAGGTAAAAGAAATGTCAAGGGTGAACAAGGAAAGAAAACCACCACCACTGCTTAGCCGTGCTGAAAAGAGGTCAGACAAATACCGCCGCCTTCCTTTGGACCAGCTGGTGCCTCCGCCACGCTCCCCTCATAAGCTACTGCAGGAAAAATACGCTTCTGACCCCTGGAAGGTCATTGTCATCTGCATGCTCCTCAATGTAACACAGGGGAAACAGGTGAGCTGCCTGATTGTCTTTTTCTTTTTATCATCTGCACCAAACTTACAATCGTAGAAAGTAACTTGTCTGATTGGCAGGAGTTCCTAGAAGCACCAAAAGCAAATTAAGCTTACATGTGTTGCTGTTAGCCACTAATGAATAATCTTGTTTGTTTGTAGACATGTCTTTCATCAACAAAAGAGTGGTTGACTGTGTTCATTTGTCGCAATTTGTAATTCCAAATCATAACCAAGATCGACTAGTGAAATGCATTTTGTAATTTATACAAGGAGCAGCTTCCATTTTGTTGTGTTGGTTATACCGCTGCACAATGCAACTTACAATTCATATCTTGTTGTTTTAGTGTAGCACTGAGTCTAGGTTACCATTTGCATTAGTTTAAAAGATGAGTGACCTGATATTTCAAAAGGTAAATTTGAAGGACTTCAATGCCCTTTGTCAACCATTGTAGGTGAGGAGGAAAGTGAAGGGGTTCTTCAAACGCTATCCTGATGCTCAAACTGCATTTAATGCTGATCCTGAAAAGATGGCCAAGTATCTGGCTCCTCTGGGTTTGCAGCGTGTAAAAGCAAACAGAATCCGGAGATTCTCTAAGGCATATGTTGAAGAAGAATGGACCTACATTACTGAGCTTTGTGGTGTTGGCAAGCAAGTCCCCTAACTCATCTGCTGTATATTAGTATTTGTAGAATGATGTTTCTTATCTTTCCACATTAGTAATAAATAAGTTGATTTGTGCTGCAGGTACGCAGCTGATGCTTATGCAATCTTCTGTGCGGGCAGGGCAACAGAGGTGGTACCTGCAGACCATAAGTTAGTTGATTACTGGAAGTATGTTTGCTTCGAGTTGCCGATGATTCAGGTAGGAATTTCGGCACAAAAGTTTCAGTGAATTGTTCATTACTTTTGAGCTAGTTTAGCTTGTATGTGAAGGTAACACATTACCTTGCTTCAGTTCCCTGCTTCCACTAGGAGAAAATTTGAGTACGTTAAGGAAAAGCTGTTGGCAATGTTCATACTTAGATTGTAGCATTAAATAACATGGTAAACATATGCATACCCATCTTAAGAGTTTTCAGCGAAGACCCATTTTCAGATATATTGTTGTTTATTGCTTGCATGTCTATAATATATTGTGCTTACTCTATATTAGAGTTTCACTGTTACTACTGTATATAGTCATGCGTTCACACGACTCTAATAACTGTTTCATGTGCTATGCATATGAAAATATATGAAATATAATAGGCGCACAAAGTATTTTTTTTGTCAATATAATCATGTAATCTCCCTCTATATTTATATTATTTAGCTTAGAGATTTTTAATGTTTTAGAGAATAGCCGGAAGTCTACTTAATACGAAGTTTGGATTTATTTTTGATGTGCAATAAATAATTTATTGTAAACTTTACATTTCAGATGTTAACTAAATCTTCATAATTTGCACCATCTTCTCTGTTGTCTGAGCCCCAGCTTTTCCACCGTCTCCGTTGCTGCATGACTCTCTTATCTTACCCTTATTTTTCATTGCTGCGTTTGCTTTGAAAGGATACGTTTATGAGTTTTTAAGTTTGAATTAAACCAATACCTCTATGTATTATGAAATCGTCCAAAAAATTAGCTCTTTTTCCATGCACATTTTTTAATAAGTGTTATAATATAATTTGCTGTACCCAATGTTAATTTAATCATAGGGACTTGATCAAAAAGTAACTACTTTTATGGACTGTTTTTCAGATTATACAAAAATTAGATGTTGGGTTTTGCAAAAAAAATTTTCTGAACTTAGGCTCAAGCCTTTATGCAAATTGTTTTTGAAGACTATGCATGACTGCCGGTGTCATATTCTGTGTGGGTTGCTTGGAAAACCTTCTATAGTTCTATTTCTAGTTCTGTTCCTCTGCAACATTTTTTCTTTTCATCTTCTTTGCTCTCTCACCCACGCCACATGTCCACATGTGAGGGGAGGTGCTGGAAAGCTCTAGAAGACCTAGTTTTACTGTGTTTCACTAATTCAATCCTACAGCTTTCTGCCTTTTTTTTTTCCTTCATCGGATGGTCCAGCCTATTTTGCTTACGTGGATCAATTAGGTGACATTTCAGGATTCACCATTCACTTATAGAGATGGGCGTTGGGCCCAGAGCCCAATGCCCATGACATTCACATCTTATTGTAATGAGAGTTTCAAACTGGGTGGACCACAGTGAGGACATCTATGCATCTAGCTTGTGCCTGATGGCAATCTGAGCGAGAATAGAGATCCCATCCAAGCATGCACAACAGCCTACATTCAGCATTGGTGCTTTTTAATCATGGTGTGATAGTCTGTAAAAGATTTGTGTGGACTGTACATCCCATCTTACAAGTAGCTTTTAAATTCAATCTGGATTGTTGATTTGCTTTGCATCTTGCAAACTTTCAAGTGTTCTGTATTGAATCATTTGCTACATATTTGAGGGTATGCTTTCTGCATTTAACTTGTGCTTATTATCATTACAAGCAACATATTCCATGTCCGTGCGTTACATGCTACTTTTTTTTTAGCTTACTAGCAAAGTGCCCGTGCGTTGCAACAGGAAACACTATTTTTTTTGAAATGAACATGTGCATCTTTGGTCAAGCATCTGGAGAGAGCGCATTCAACATTAACTAACCCAATAACCATGCTATTACCGAGCAAAATGAAGGAAAAACAAACAAATTATAAAAAAAATATAAATTTTTTTGTTTGTTTTTTTGAACTTTGCTTTATATACCGGATGGTTTTCATTACCACACCTCCCCATCCTGATGGTATGCCCGGTTACTGTATGGTATCTGACAGTAAGGAAAACCCTTATACACATATTCTAAAACTACATTCTTTTGTGTATCTAGAGAATAAAGGAAATTGTTAAATGATTGACACGGTAAACCAACAATAAGTCTTATACACAAAATGATAGTATTATGGTGCCTAACTCTGTTAAAAAAGCAAGTTTTTTTTTTGGAAAAGAAAGCACGTTTACTCAAGTTCTCAACAAAAATGAAAAAAAAGAGAAATACTACGACTTCATCCCTATATTACCTTGGAGGCTTCAAGCAAGCACATTGTAGATGAAATCCATCGTTTCCATGAAGCTTCGTTAGGAGTATATGCATGC
This sequence comes from Oryza officinalis, assembly GCA_008326285.1. Classification (NCBI taxonomy): domain Eukaryota; kingdom Viridiplantae; phylum Streptophyta; class Magnoliopsida; order Poales; family Poaceae; genus Oryza; species Oryza officinalis. The sequence goes on along the minus strand of BDMV01000009.1, from coordinate 103,155 downwards.
AGGTGCTCGTTGGCAAGGATGCAGCGACAGCTAGCAGGACACCGGAGAAGTTAATTGCGGGATGGAGATTGCCAGCTGCTCAATCGGCGTATGAGGTGGGAGAACTCGCGACGAGACAGTAGTCGAGGGACGGAAGGCGCGTGGTGAAGAGGATGAGTGTTCTCCTTGTGTCAAACCATGAATTGGAAGTGATCTTGTTGAACCTAATAGCTAGTAGGAAGCAATCTCGGAATAAAAACGGAAACGCCTTGCGGCTGAGCTCTAGGAAAGGAAGATGTGAGTGATCGGGGAAGGAAGACATGCGAGTGATCGGTGTGGGAGTTTGAACGCCTTGCGGCGGTTTCCCCATAGTGGAAGGGTGTTGATATAGCGATAGAGTTTGGGGATTGGATGCAGACTCGGGAACGTGAAGAACAGGTGGACGAAGGGCAACGCCAAGGAAATCAAACTTGAACGTGAAGCAACAGATGAAAGAGCCATACGAAGGGTGACGGAAACACCTGTCTTTTTAAGTAGTAGAAAATATGCCAACAAGTTCTGTTTTCTTGGCTAGTTGAATTGAGACAAATGAAACGTACTTTTGTCCTGTGATTTTTACTTTCGAAAGATTTGGTAGCGGTATGCTAACACGCTTCAAAATTAGAATTTTTCACTTGTGCATATCACATGATCTTAACCGTTATCTATATATTGTATTGCAGCAATCTCAGGACACGCAGGAAGCTGGAGTGACTGAGATGGAGCGTGCTGTCCCCAAGGTGGAGGAATTGGCCGTGTGCTGTTAAATTAATGTAAAGATAGCTGAATTAGTATATAGGCTGGAGCAAATGATTTTGTTCTTCTCATTTGGTCCTCAATGTTCTGTGCACCTGGTTCGTGCTTGTCTATTTTGAAACATCTGAGAACTTGCTATTTCTATTTTGTGATTACTGATTACTACTAAGTAGGTTGTAACTAAGTTACCAAGGCGCAGTGGCACTTTGTTCTGCCCGATAGAAAATGGAAAACGAGTACTGGGGCACCGGAATGAAGTTGAGGATCATCTTTATTCTTCCAAAATACTCTGAAAATCAAATCTTGAGTGCACAGTAACAAACTGTGGCACTGTGGAGGCAATCCGAGCAATCAGCAGTGTCTGCCTGCTCAAGTAGTTAAAATCAGACAGACTATAATTGTCACATTTTTTCCAAAAAGGGTGAGTTTGCAAAAGAAAAGCATAATAAAGCTGCTACGATGCTAGAGGAATGTAGAAATTCATGAAAAAAAAAACGTGGCATCCATTTAGAAAACCAACATTTAACTATTTGTCACTATTGTCAGTCTTAGATGTGTTGAATTATTTATCACTCATACGTGGGTCCCTATGCATCTGAAAATATGGATCAGGTGACAAATAGTTAAATAATATACGTAGGAGTGATAAATAGTTAAATTATCATTTCCGAAGGGACTGGGGCTACATTCTTTTTAATTTCTATTCAACAGTTTTTATCTGGTTTAGATATATAGAACACACTATTGTTTAGTAGTAATATGCATGTACTAATACTGCAATACTGTGGTGGCATTCCATAATTTAAATCAAACAACGAAGAAAAGATACATGAACATTAAGATTAATGAAAAACACAATGATATAAATTGACTAATAGTTATTAGGGTTAATTGGATCCATGCCATTACAAATATGCCATATTAGAAAAATGTCATTACTATTCGCAATATCGGCTGGATACCACTAAAATTGGAACCGTACCATTGCCATCACGTTTTCTGTCAATGTTTTTTCTTTCCGCCTTTCTTGTCTTCTTCTCCTCAGTGAGCTCCAAGGAGGCCACCGCCACGCCCTCTGCTTCTCGACGAACCGCCACTGCTCCTGCTGCTCCTCCCCTCCCCCCAACGACGTGGCTGGCAGCCCTCACCGCACCGCACGCCTACTCCGCCGTGTCGTGGAGATGATGCCCCTCCTACCTCCGACCTCTACCCTGCCTCGATTCAGGAACGCGAAACTTGTGGATGCCCTTGACAGCAAAGAGGTGGATCTAGCGTGCCTGTCCCAGTGGGCATGGCGGCGGCGGCTCCGACCACAGGTTTGCCAAAGAATTCCACGAGCCCCCGGTGGCCATGGCCAGCACATCCGTCGGAGCTGTTGCTGTCGCTGTCGGCTCACCTCGCCATGTTGTCGATGCCGTCGATGTCCGGTCCGGGTGGAGGTGAGGGTTGGGGACGGAGACAACTAACTTCGATTGATCCAGGAGTGGAGAGGTCGGGGATGGAGGTGTATGAGGCTATCGGTGGCAGCAAGGTCCCCGATTTGCTTTGCCTGGCCCGATAATGGCCGCTGCCCAAAGTGAGAGGAGAGTGGGAGGAAGAGAGATGGGGGAGAGGAAGAGAGAGGAGCAGTCAGCTGCCTCCTTGTCATGCACTGCCACCAAAGTATCCCGCCCAGATTTAGCGCTGTCTTTCCTACCACCGAGAGGATGTGGGGAGAGAGAGCCAGGGGGGAGGGGAGGGGAGGGAGGAAGAAGATGGAACTGACATGTGGATCCCACGTGCAAGGGTATTTTTATCTATATGATGACAGAAAACATGACGTTGATGGCATGGATCCAATTAACCCTAGTTATTATATTGTTAATTAGGTTGTTGTGTGCGTAGATAAGTACAACATCATCACTCGAGATTGGGGGCGTCGTCGACTCGTCGAACATGGAAATTAGAATCATCTCATCATCATCTCGCCGCTCATGCCGCGACGATCGGAGATGGTAGGCGGAGGGCCTCGGAAGCTCGAACTTGAAAACTGGGGTTGATAGCTTCAGTGCGACAGCGAGACGACGATGCTGCCTCGGTACCGCACGTCTCATCTGTCTTGGGTCTCTCGGCCACCTATGGTCGTGAGTCGCTTATGATGCAGCCACCGAGCACACCCACATAGGATAGGAATAGTGTTTTTTTCTTTTTTTTCATTCGGATCTTGCCGCACCAGCCAATCAGGAAGCTTCTTGGTGGGTCGGTTGCCTAGGATTTTTTACATTTTGGTCCTTTTGAAAAACTTATTTCGCAAATAGACCATTGGAAAAACTTATTCCAGGAATGGTCCTTTTTGGTGCGCCAGAGACTCTGGCACCGCCCTCCAACAGCACGGCGCCAGCACTGGTGGCGCCATCGGGGTGCCACGGTGGCACCACGCATAGGGTCGGAGCTGACGTAGTGGTATGGCGGCGCCAAGGTCGCTGGCGCACCACCACCTACCTGTTGGCGCAGAATTTGGACCCGTCCAGCAACAAAACGGGTTCCGCGTTACCACGGTGGCTTGGGAGATCTGCTTAACTCCAGTGCAGGTGCAAATTGGCTAGCCTAGTCGTGCGCAGAGCGTGCCAGTTGATTTGTTCTGCAATCAACAAGAAACAAGTAAACCATAACAGAGAACAATGGTCGATCGGCCGATAGGCCGATGTCACATTGTTATAGCCCAGCCGATAGGGCAAAGCTGTATTGGCTTACTCAATTATAATAAGCAAATTGACAAGTTTTAATCTCATCGGCTTATGCCATAATCGTGTGACAGATTAATGAAATTAGCCGATGAGGGTTTCATAAGGATAACTGCACTAGCTATTACTCTAGTGTAGACTTATACAAGTCAATCGGCTAACATAAATACACCAACCACAAAGAAGCCTTTAAAAAGAAACACTCTGTGATTGATATGTTTATGTTCGTCAATCCACATATATAAGTGGCAAACACATGCAAAAACCTAAATAATCACATGCATTAGATAAGACCAGCTGAAACCCCGGCGCTATCCTTAATTACAATCGAAAACAGGCTTCGTGTTAGATCTCAAAACAGGACTAAGGTCGATAGCAACTCAAAGTGTGAATCAAGACTTAACACAAAGAAAATCAAGCTGTCGATTGCTTTTGGGGATGGTAAATGCATCAAATAATCTAACCAAGCATAACAATTAAACTGTCGTCGGCAATAAACCCTAAAACGAATACACCGCCGGCGAAGCATAATTAAGACGCCTGTCAAGATTACTCAAAACACGATAGACGACGATCACATCATCGAGGCTTAACGTGCCTAAAGCGACACGCTAGCCCCGACGATGCCAATCGTTGGGGACGAGTTCTTACCTGTGCTCTGGGAAGGCAAGAACTCGTCAAGATCAACCTCTTACGAGGGTTGGCGATGCGCCGAAAGTAGATTGAATTGGTTGTATATTTTGATTGATTGAGAGAGAGAGAGCTTCTATGTACAAACTATCGGGATATTTATACCCGAGGTTACAACAGAACCCTTGTAGGGCACGATCTTATCTACAACTAACAAACAAGCCCTTGTGGCAGACTTAAACCACAGATTAGATCTAAACTACTTAATTTACAAGATACAATTGCCTAAAACTGAGCTTTATCTCTATTTGGCAACTTCCTTGAAGCTTATTCCGAGCCCAGACCAAGCCCACATTGACGCTGTCAACTCACAACCCGTATCGGCCCACAACCAAACCAAATCCGTATCGGCCGATACGCTCTCTATAGCAACACCTCCCCAGTCCGATACGGTTACCGAGCCCGATACGAAGCCTGGTCCGACTCCAACTCAATCCTTCCTCTCTGCTTCGGTTTCCTCTTTTCTCTCCAAGTCGATTACCAAAATCCGTCGTTAACACTACCACGGTGCCAGTGGCGCTGGCGCGCTCCCCTCGAGGTGTGGGCTGGCCTTAACCCCCGTGGGCCCCACCCCCCCAGCCGAGCCCGAGAGAGCTGAGAGCTCTCTCTCTCTCCCCTCTCACCTCTCGTCCTCAAATCCACTCAATTTGGAGTCATTTTTTGTGGGATTTTTTGTGAAAATCAAAGAACAAGGTATACTCCTCCATTCCCCCCTTTTTTTTCTCGTTTTAATCAGTGAAGTTTGTAGATCGAAGGGTTAACCCTAGAACCCATATTTTGCCCAAATTTTTGATTTTGAAGGTTTAAATTGAGGATTTGTTGAGTATAGATTGGACTTGAATGGATGGTTGTATAGAAAAATTGATGTAGGTCAAATTTTGTAGCTATGTGCTATATTGAGGATAGACAAATTTGGTGTCATGTTAGAATTTAATTGTAGCTAAATATAAATCTATAAATTTTCATGAAAGATGACAAATTTGATATATTGACTTTAAAAATGTAGGAGGTTTTGTAGTGCTTAGTAAATTAATTATGTTATAAGATAGTGGTTGATAAAATTTCACAATAATTTACTTGGCCAGAGATAATTTTGGTTTTGTAGAATGATAAGGAAGGATCAAACTGGCTATTGCCCTAGGCAGCTACCATCACCGGACGCTATCCGTCCCATGTGTTGGTGTGGTGACGAATGTCGTTTTGCAATAAGTGATGACCACAAGACATACCACCAGAGATACTGGATGTGTCGCAATTATACGTACAGTCCGGAGAAGCCTAAGCCCGAGCCTAAGGCAAAGGGAAAGAAAGCAAAGGCGGTGAAGCTAGTGGAGGTAATTTGTTATACTTTCAAGGTTGTGATATTGCACTGAAATTTGTAATGAAAATCATTTAAATCGGGGAATGTGTAGGTACCGAAGATACCACCTCCTTTGTTCGACTTTATGGAATGGATTGACATGGAGATTGATCCCCACGCTGCGGAGATGCTACGTAGGGAACGCAAATGGGAAGAGGAAGGGCTCAATCATCGTCTCCGACTTGCAGCAATAGAGATCGCAGAGAGGAAGAGGAAGGAGGAGAGGGAGGTCAGTGAGATGGCAAGGGAGTTTGTGGAGAAGGAAGAGCGTGTGAATGAGCGGGCGAGTAAGCTAGCTAGGGCACATCATGCCAAGGAGGCTAGTCCAAAGGCCACGAGCAAGGGGAAATATCCTCGATGCACCTAATAGTTTTATTGGAGTTGTTAGACAATCTTAAATTCCCTAAGACATGTAATATCGACAGTATTGAAATATCAAGCTGGAAACATTTTAATTTTGAGACTTCAACTCGATGATGTTGCCATTGTACTTTGTCATGTTTGGATGAAGTGACGTGCATGTATGCGATTTTGTATGTTTTGTTAGGTTCGATTTTGTGTCATGTCTTGGCCTACTATGTGTCACGACGTCCCATCCTAGCTGGCCCCTCAAAAATCATGTCAGCATTCCTCCATGGGACGCCTGATTGGCTGCTGCCACCCTCCCACATGCGGACAGACCAGCCTCGGGGCAGAGGCTGGTGCCGCCCCCCAAGCATGGCACCATCGTGGCTGGTGCCGACCCACAGCCACCCCCGACCCCTCCTGCCTTGGCCGAGAGGCTGGCGCCGCCCCCCTCGGCCACACCCGACCAAGTCCTGGCTTGGCCAGGAGGCTGGCGCCGCCCCCCACATTACGGCGCCAGGATGGCTGGCGCCACACTGGGCCACCCTGACCCCTCCTGCCTTCGCCGGGTGGCTAGCGTCGTCCCCCCAGAGCATGGTGCCAGGGTTGCTGGCGCCGCCCCGGCCACTCCTGACCGACCCCTCCTGCCTCGCCGGGAGGTTGGGTTGTCCCCCAAGTCACGGCGCCAGGGCTGCTGGCACCGCCCCGGCCACTCCCGACCGACCCCTCCTACCTCTGCCGAGAGGCTGGCGCCGTCCCCCAGGGCATGGCACCAGGGTTGCTGGTGCCACCTCAGCCACTCCCGACCCTCCTAGCTCGGCCAGGTCGCTGGTGCCGTCCCCGACATTACGGTGCTAGGGTTGCTGGCGCCGTTCCCCGGCCAGCCAACCCGGCCCTGCCTCGACCAGGAGACTAGCGCCGCCCCCAGCAGCGCGGCGCTAGTTGTGCTGGCGCCCTTCTTTGCCGACCCTACAAGTGATATCCATCAAATGCAAACATTTCAACTAATTCACAATAAGCATACTAATCAATTATCCACACCATATTAAACATCACATAGTGATATCCATCAAATGCAAACATTTCAACCAATTCACAATAAGCATACTAATCAATTATCTGCACCATATCTAACATCACATAGTCCAATTCCGCCAAACAAGTGGACAAGTTCAATTGCACATCAAACATCACATAGTCCACAAGTTCATTTACTCCACAAGTTCATCACTTAGTTCACAAGTTCATCACATAGTCCATACAACCCCGGAGTCCATTAAATAAGTTCACATCCGCATACATAGCATAAATCCATTAAACAAGTTCACAAATGATTTAAAAGATGAGAACTAGTAGAACTTCACCGAAATCACTTCTTCCGTTGATGCCAAAGAGACTATGACCCTGGAGTGAACCTACATTTGAAAATACAATGTCTAGAATATTTCAAAAAACAATGAGGCAAATCAAAGAATATATGACAATAGTAAGGTCAATATACCTCTTTTTCCCTTGCAGAGTGGAACGTAAGTTGTATGTCATGGGCTGTGACACCTGAGGTGCATCGAGCAGCTGCGACATGCCTATCTCTTCAGCATCCAGGCGATGTAGTCGTCATCGTCGTCATCATCGCTAGGTGTAGCCTATGCCTTTCCCTTTCCCCTCCCCTGTGGATTGCGTGATGATGACGAACCGCCAACTTCTTCACGCTCTTCTATTGTGATGGAGTGTTGGGCGTACTTGGACACGCGGATTGAGGTAGTGGTGGTGGTAGTCTGTGCGGTTGGTATATGTCGTCCAATCCAACTGACCTGCAACCTAGTCTAGCAGCCAACTTGCGGCACCTTCGACGAACTTTCTGCATTAAAAAAGGATTTTGTTAGGCATAAACCATATATTGCTTTTTTTTGGATGGAATGTTAAATCATTTTACCTCGAGTACATTGCGCAGTGTGTTCTCTGTCTCCTCACCACCCCTTGGAGATCCGAGGGCATGCCCCATCTCATTCACGCTCCTATGGAGCACTCTAGATTGCAAGCATGACATGATGTATCTTAAATATTGCATGAACAATAAAATCAAATTGACAAATGCAAGAGAACTTATGACTCTGTCTCTAAGTGGCGCGTGTTCCATTTGATTACCAATCCTAGTCCGAATGTCATAGCAATCATGCCCCTCGTCAGAAGAGCGGTCTTCCTCTATGTCGGCCTCCGTCCAAGTAGGCCGTAGGAAAATTTGATAGTTCCTGTGTAGCCAACGAAGGTACTCACCAAAATGCTTGTTTTGGTGGATTGCCTCGATGTACCTATCATTCCTTTCCGCTGTCCTCCAAGCATCAATGTATCTACTATGCTCTAACCCCTAATCCTTCACCTTCTTTGTTTTAACCCTGTCGTACCTTCAAAAGTACAATGTGTTGATGTGTAAAACATGGGTTTTATGGCACAAAAATGAAAGAGCGTGAATCGAAGCAAGCAAGGGCCATAAATCTTACCTGTGTAGATCCACTCCAGTTGAGATGTCCTCAACTCTTGCCTCTTCCCGAACTGTCGCATGACACGGTGCGGCAGGTGGTCCTCAACAGCTAAAAAAAAATCAGTAGACATTGATACATGAAGTAATCTGCATCCCGATTGCACAAGGTGTTCAGTGTAAGTCCGCTTGCCTCAGGCGTGTGATAGGGTAGCCAAGTGATCTACACATGTAGAAGAATTGTGTTAGGTGAGTCCCTTTGACATAAAACCTATTGATAAATTTCTACTGAAATTAGAAATACTTACATGCCCAGGCTGGAGGTAGTCCATCTTGTTGATGTACTGCTTGTATGCTACCTCACTACGAGCATGTGAGGTGGCCATACTTTCAAATAAGTAGGCCACTGACTTCTCCATGTCTGGCTCAGTGTAGGGCCAAGGGGTAAAACTTTGCGTCCACTTTGGCCTACCCACCGGTTGTCATAGCCACATCCACACTTGAATCAGAAGTGCACAGCTGCTAAGGTTGGAGGATGGTGCCTGACAACAACAAGCCTCGTAGAGCTGTCTATAAGTCCATACCAACACCGCTGAACCCCAACTAAAACGCCCTAGATCATTAAGATTAGCTACCAAAGGGATCCAAATTGCCGAAGCAATGTCATCACTAGCATCTGAAAAAAGTACCCCTCCTAGCAAATGCAAGATGTATGCACGTGCATAGCACTCAACACGCCACGGTTTGGCGTCCTCATCGAGGTTTGAAAACTTCTGAGTAAGCCAAGAGAGGGGTATACCGTTCTGCTTCTTCTTCCTTCCTTGCCTGCTCAACGATTAGTGGCATGCCAAATAACTGCTCTACCTATCCAAGCCATCCAGAAGTCTCCGTCTAGCCCGTCACCGCATGTCCCCATATCGGGAGGGCCAAGATCATAGCAACATCTTGTAGAGTGATGGTCATCTCACCACTTGGTAGGTGGAAGCTGTGTGTCTCAGGCCTTCATCTATCTACAAGTGTTGTCAATGCAGGAGTGTTAAACATCGGCAATCCTCTATTCATAACCATGGCCACCCCGAGCAACCCAACGGTCCTGAGGTACGGGATGTACCGCTTGTTAAACACTGGGGGGTGTGCGCTCTAACTCGGAGCGGTTGAAGCACCTACAGAAGCATTTTCAAATCAAATAGTTAATACAATGTCAAGCAAACGTTATCGATACTTAGGTACAAATGACTGGATGTCGATACGTACCCTCCCCTGCTCGATCATAGCCCCGTGATGCTGGGCCTCGTAGTACTCTTCCAAGGCCAGGCAAGTCGGTGTGTCTTCCTCCCCATCCATCCTGCATTAAGAGAAAAGGAAGATATTGTTAGTTACCAATATTTGCATAACATACGATAAAAAAATGAATGCAAGAACAGGAAAACAATATATACGATATCACCAAAAGCACTCATTGACTTAAATAGACCTAACAAAAATTACCTTGCTGCTTTTTTTGGACATCTTTTTCGGACGTTTAGGGCACTTAGGTTTCTTGTGACCCTCCTGCTGACATAACGAACACCTATTTTGCAACGGCGCAACATCAACATGAAGACCTGAAGGCGGTTTCCTTCTAGAACCACCAAGGCCCGATTCCATTTCATTCTTGAAGCACTGCGATCTCCTCTTCCCCCTTGTTTTAACCTTTAACTTTGGATCCGCAACAAATTCTTTACCATCGTATGGTGGCCACTGTGTGGGGTCGAGGTATGGCTCAAAGCAACCTGCCCATGTGTTCACAACAGCTTTCGATGAGAACTCGTACGACATACGGTTGGGAGATACTGAGTCAATTGCATGAATCCGATAAACGTTGATTGCAAGGCATATGGTATAACAATGGCATTTGGCAAGTACATGAGTTCCTCTCACCTTCTACTTTGAACGATCTTGCACTGAACCTAACACCCCCACGTGTTATTCCAACCCTCTTAGTGACCTCGTACGTCTTACTCTCCTTATCGAAGCACCTTGAAGTGTGTTTGCTTGCCTTGGTGTTTTGCGTCTTCATCTTACTAGCGGTCTTCTCAGACCAGCGTTCCCCTAACTAAACGTGTTTCAATGCTTCATCATGTCTATTCACAAAGAAATCGTTGCACTTGATGAAGGTAAATGATACTATGGTTGTCACCGGTAGCCTTCGAATAGCTACTAGCACACCGTTGAATTGCTCGGCCATGTTGGTTGTCATGTAACCCCAATGGCGGCCATTTCTGTTGTACGCATGGGACCACTTATCTTTGTCCAACAACTCATCTTCAAGCCATTTATGAGGATCTTCGGCTACAACCAGTCTTAGTGCCTCGACATCTCTCTCAAATATCCTCTTCTCGTCAATCTGACATATCCGCATTGGCCTTGTGAAAATTAGCACTAAAGTGTCTCATGCACCAACAGTGGTGAACCGGTGGCAATCCTTGAACAGGAGTCCTCATGGCATTCATTATACCGGCATGCCGATCTGAGATAATACAAACTTCCCTATGTGGCCCAATCACAACCTGTCGGACAAGATCGATAAACCAGCACCAGTCTCAGGAGTTCTCTTTCTCCACCAAGGCAAAAGCTAATGGTACAAGTCGGTCCTCCGCATCAGCTGATAGTGTAGTCATCAAGGCACCACTGTATTTCCCTGTTAGGAAGGTTTCATCTATAGCTAGTACTGGCCTGCAATGCTTAAATGCCTCGACAGAAGGACCAAAGCACCAGAATGCACGCATAAATATTTTCTTCATCACCCCACCAATGTTCACTAGCCTAATGGGATGGGTATCAATATGGTACACCATACTCGGATTCCTCTACTTAATGGCTTGCAACATCGTGGGCAAACGGACATATGCTTCACCTCATTCTCCATAAATCAGCTTCATAGCCTCCTCTCTTGCCCTCCAAGCCTTGCCATACTTCACCCTATATTGGAAAACCTCAAATATATAGACAGCTAATGCTGAAGCAGAGAGTGTAGGTTGCAATTTGATGGCATTGCATAACCTGTTTGCTATGAACTTAGATGTCAATTGCCGGTGGCTCCCTGAACCTTCTGCAGTGGCACAACTATGTGCCGTACCAACACGTGATATCGTCCACGTGCCACTGGACCTCTTTGTTGCGTGCACCTTCCATTTGCATCGTTTGTGTTCACATTTAACAATGTACCTCCTATTTGCGGTGGAATTCACAACACGGTATGGACGATGGTGCACAATGGCGTACTCCTAGAGCCATAGCTTCAATGCAATCATGGATGGGAACTCCAAACCCTTCTTTTGGCCATCCACCTGGAATGGTTCTGGCAAGTGGTCCATGCTGATGCCACCATCTAATATTGCACCATGGGCATGTGTTAGGTCCCTAAACTCAGGAATGTCTGGCTTCCTCCCAAACACCTTCTCGAACGCACGACATTCCTCTAATGCTAACTTGTCATTGTTGGTTAGTGCAGGGAATGGACGGTCATCATATGAGTCATCAGCAAATTCAACATCATACTGCTCAACACTTGGTTCCTCGCCAACCTCCTCTCGATTGACTTCTACCGAAACAGAATCGTGACCAATACTCAAGTGCACAACAAAGTAATCAGCTGGATCATAATTTTGGCCTACTACTTGCATCGAGTATTCAGGGTTGCCTCCATACGATGACCAGTTTATGTTGTTGCCGACATCTTTCGATGAACCTTCACTTACATCAAGCCCCTCTACTAACTCCATTTTCAATTCCCTTGTGTCTACATTGTCACTACTGTGACGTCTCTTTGATGGTCTTGTCTCCTCTAACTCATTTCCAAACAAAGGTCTCTTCTTCTGTCCTTGCTCATCCAAGTCTTCTCGTACCAACTCAGTCTTCGATACTGATCTACTTGTTCCCCCATTGCCACAGTGTGTACCTCCACGACGAGAAGAATATGTCACAAAATTCTTCTCATCGTAAGGATAACACGGAGACTTGTTTAGATCCAAATTGTCTACGGTACATACCATCTTTGAAGCAAACACCTCTAGAGATCCAAACTAAGAGTCTTTTACCAAATCAAAATAAATTTCCCAATCCAACTGACCTAGCACCTTCAATACATACTTATGTCCTTGACTGACATCGTATCTCCTATAAATACCAATCTCCACATAATCCTCGGTCCATTCAAGAGCTTCTTTCACTTGTGACCTTAGTTCATCAAAAGTGGGTCAGGTGGGAAACAAAATGGTCTTCAACGACATATCCTCAAACTCAACATGCGCACCAACGTAAGGTTCAACCACTCTACCACTGTAGTAAACACGAACAAGTCTATCCATCTACACCAAAAAATACATGCCACTTTAGAAATAAAAAAATACCGCATCCTTCATAAACGTCATCAAACTGACTAATTAGAACTAATGCATAACTTACATTGTCCCAAACCTACTACTTAACCAAAAATATTTAATTCACATCCAACAATAGCAAGAATCTTTAATAGTGCCATAAACATACAAATATTACAACTACTCCGTTATACAACCCAACCTAGTTGTAGTTAACTTCAATAAATTTCTATCATCCCACCGAAGCAATGCTTTCCTCCATATAATAGATACCTGAAGATTTGGCCTAAAGCAATTTTCCATCAACATAAAAATTCTTTCATGTCTCAAGTAAAATTTTCCCTCTAACCATCCATCCATCCAACCAAACCACCTAAAAATCAACATTACCACATAATGTACTCCAAAAAATCGTATCTCCAACAAGCACAGTGCACACATGTAACACTATACTTAAATCCCCAATTTAAATCTTGAAAACAAAAATTCGGGCAAAATATGGGTTCTAGGGTTACCCTTCAATCTATAAATTTCACTGATTAAAACAAGAAAAAAGAGGGGGGAATGGAGGAGTATACCTTGCTGTTCGATTTCTACAAAAAATCCCACGAAAAACGACTTCAAATTGAGTGGATTTGAGGAGGTGAGAGGGGAGAGAGAGAGAGCTCTCATCTCTCTCGGGCTCAGCTGGGGGGTTTGGGGCGAATGGGGAGATTGAGGCGGGGTGGTGCCCGCAGGGGTTAAAGCTAGCCCATGCCCTGGGGGGAGCGCACCAACGCCACTAGGGTCATGGTAGGTGGTGGCGCGCCAGTGACCTTGGTGCCGTCATACCGCCACGTCAGCTCCGGCCCTATGCGTGGTGCCACCGTGGCACCTCAACGGCACCACCAGTGCTAGCGCCGTGCTGTTGGAGGGCGGCGCCAGAGTCTCTAGTGCACCAAAAAAGACCATTCCTGGAATAAGTTTTTCCAAGGGTCTATTTGCAAAATAAGTTTTACAAAAGGACCAAAATGTAAAAAATCCTGGTCGGTTGCCTCTACGAGGGGTTTGGTTGGCGAATGGCATTGCAAGTAAGTGTGGTTGTGCTCGGCCAATCATCACGGTTAGATGTGATGAGAGCCAATCACGTCGCATACGTGGGGCCATCAAACTAGAAATACTAATAAATCTTATAGGAGAAAAAAACCGGAAAAACACAGCATATACACATGCAACCTCCGCGCTCCACTTAAGAAGAGGCCCCACCTCTCTGCCCCTTCTCCTCGCCTGATCTTTCTCTCCCCTTTCGTGGCGGGTGATCCCTATGTTGCAAGCACCAAGCGTGCGACAGCGGAGGCGGCCTATCTCCTTCCTCGCTTCCTCCCTCACCAACCACTGACTCTTTGTAGCCAGTAGCACTATCGCTGCTTGCTAATCAGCTGGATTGTTGCATTGTTGTACCATTGGTTCACCGGCACAGCGCTGCTGTGGCCCAACCGCTCGCCAGTGCCCATGGGTGCCGCTGGGCCAGAATCCGTCAAGAAACCACTTCGCTGCCACCCATTAGGGGAATCCTCCCACTCCCTTGTTGGAGTTTAATCTACTTAATTACTTCTAGTCTTAGCTTAAACACGATCACCTTTTACTTATGTGGAAAATAATTGATCTACTGACCAGGTTGTGAATCCATCTAAGCCGTTATTTGATTTTGCAAATTCTTCCTTTGCTTTTCTCCCTCTAGTTTCCTTCTTCTTCTTTTCCATCTGGCTCTCCTGTTGACAAAAAGAAAATGGCAAGAGATAGTCGCACAAACCCTTTTCAGCGTCATATCGATCGAGCGATTGGTTTTAGGGTTTTGAGTCGAGAACTACGTGTACCCCCTCTGTCCTCTTCTCCTCTTTCTTGTATGGGACGCTGGTGGGGCTTGAGGGCTTTATCTCCAAATTAGATTCAAATTGTGTTTGTACTGAACACACACACAAACTTTATCTCTAATTTTCTTTTGTTGATTTGGAAGAAAATCGGTGGTTTTATCTCCTCCCAATTCATATCGGCAATAAAGCGATAAATGAACCAACATTCTCCCTTTGATTTTGAGAGTAATTGATGAGTCTACTATGCAAGACAACTTCCCAACTAATGTGTCATTATAACATTAAATGTCACTCAAACAACAAGACCTACAATTTACTATAGTACTCAAATAATTTCAAGCTTAACATAGTAGGTGTTGATTGATAAATTTGAGTCCCCCTCATCCAGGATCTTAGTCAAGGCTCTAATTTACACAAGTACTGGCTAGAACAAAATCTTAATTAAACTTAATTAATGAATCTTTAGAATGTGGATCCATGAACATATGCTTAGCTTAATGATTTGATCCTGGGACATATCTTTCACAACAATGTCGATGTGCTAGGGAGAAGCCGCACAATGTGTTGTTACTAGAATAGAGAGCTACGTTTTATTATTGTGTGATTTATTACGCAGTATAATTAGTGGCTCAAAAATTATATGCCACTCTTAGTCTGGGAAATATGTTTAAAACATGTAGTTTGTTTAATCATAACATGCTACAAAATCTAACTACATCGTCGACTATTATCATGCCCCGATTTTCTTTCGGGGATTCAAAATCAATTAATAATTCATTTCTAGAATTTATATGAAAATGTAAAGCAATTTAACAAGTGAAATTAATGTGGCAAATAAAATTTCATTTAAAAATCATACTTGAGAATATTTTTCTAATATTCTCCATGCCCTAAAATTATTCTCTGGAATTTCCCTTCAATTTTCAGAGCTCAAAATATAATTTTAATAGCACAAAGTTCAGTTCAAACATTAATTAAATTGAAAAATAAATTAAAAATCTTCTCTAGGTCCTTGGGTCGTTTCTAGCCCAATCCCCTTTAACTTTTCCCGTCGGCGCGCTCTCCTTCTCTCCTTGCTAGCCAAAGTCCATTTATCTTCCCCCTAAAATAGCCTATCTCGTTCCCAAGTCGGCCCATCCCGGTCTCCTCTCCTCTGTGCCACCGACAAGTGGGGTCGGGGCCCACCTATTGGATCCTCCTTCAACCTCCGGCTAAGAATTAATGGTAGCTCACGATGGTTAATTGTGATTGGTTATTTAATATGCCAACCAAAACCTAATTAATGGTGGGTTGTGAGCACATGATTTTGATGTTCATGCTTATGACATTTAAGGGTCAGTTCGCGAGCTACTATTATGAAGCATTAACCATACTAACCACAAGTCAGCATGGGTAATAGCTTGATCTGTAGTATAACATGTCTTAGCGGAATGCGCCATGGTGTGTTGTTTTATAGTGGCAAATAATAAATCCACAAGTGGTAGATAATAAGTGCACAGTTGTTTGGGTGCTAAGTTGTGGATTTATTATCTACCACTTGTGGATTTATTATTTGCCACTATAAAAGAGTTAATTAAGCAAGGGTGAGTACCAATCGTACTCAGCCAGCCATAACTACAGAATGCATTTAGTACACACAGGGGTTCTAGGATGGCTTCGTTTATTTGCATAAAGCTAGATTTCACAAGTCATTTCACAAACCTATGACTTAGCAGTTTTAATTGAAAACAATGTTAAGTTGAAGTTGTCATTATTCAATGAGTGCTCATCCACCTTCCTCAAGCCTTACTTGGTCCGGTTTACCCTCACATCTAGTTTTCCACATTTTCCACCATTATGACCTTCCCGAATGTCGGGCAAGGTCACAAATTCCCTCCCAATCCTATTCTAAGCAAGATTACAACTTATGTGGCTAGTCAAGACTAGTACAAGTCCCGACGTTCAATTAACCGCGAGCATGGCTATTTGAATCAATTTATTTACTCACACTGCAGTGGATGTATGCTTTTAATCTTGCACTCCGTGATGCACCGAATACATGAGACTTGCCACGGCCCGGTTTTTCGGTTCCCCTTGCATTGCGACACCCACTCCAAGGACTATGAATCCTCATGCATCCCCTACCTCGAGCCGACGATGAGGAGTCCTAGCACTCCTGAGGTATTTGGCGGTTACATTATATATATATATATATAGATATATATGTATATATATATATATATATATATAGTTTGGTGCATTTTAGGTTTCAACGTCATTGATCACCACAACAGTTCGTCTCAACATCACAACCATCCACATACAGAACTTTTCATGACTGGGGTGTCGCCCCAATCGGTTTACCTAATCCGCTAGGTCTATACCCATTTGAGAAATGCGGTTATACTCTATTCATTTCTTGCATAGCTTCTTGACTCATTCCTTAACTGATCAGGGTCGGCGGCTTGCCATTTCATAGATCCACCCATATTCTATCCGTGCTGCCCCAGTCAAAATTATGTTGTTTATTAAGTTTTTGGTTTTTGCAAAGGTTTTGATTTGCGGGTGGCTCTCATGTCTCCACCCGTCTTCCGACAATTACTCACATCAAGTTTTCATTGCATTCACATCCATACACCAAACATGAACTGTATATTCATCTAAACAAGAAATACAAGAAATGTTAAGCAATGTCAATAATTGACAACGCATAAATAATATACTCAGGCAACAAGGAATATGGATAAAAATTTCAAGGGTGGCTTACAATCAAGTTTAGCTACGTATTTTATAATTAGCATGCAATTTTATTTGCAACCAACATATTTATCAAAAATGGGATCAACATGCTCAAGGAGGGGAGAGTAGTGACTTGCCTTGCTCAGACAACGGCTCCTTGTCGGAGCCGTCGACTGCTGCAGCTTCTCCTTCTTCACACACATACCCTACTCGGCGAATGGCAGGTCAAAGGCCAGCTTTGCTATTATAACGTAACGGGGCAAATACCTAGAAAAAGGTGACAAAATGCAAAACCAGTTCCACTGGGTAGGTCTTGATTTTAGAAGAATTTTGGTGAGAGTTTTGTTAAAATCCGATGTCGAGCACCCGAAAATTATATTGGCCGGTGTCATTTGTGATCACCACATGATTTTGGGAGAGTGGGATTCATACACGCATTATAGCCACTCAAGCCTCAATGTGCCCCATGATCACAATTAATCACCATTCAATATAAATAACGTAGTGTCGAATATTGAGCAAAAGAGATATTGCAGGGACTTAGCGTGCCAGTCAACTTTAGCCTGAGACATGCCCGTCAAACCACACGAAGGCAGCGACCAGATGTGTTACACATCCCAGGAGACTTGACAATTTCCTAAGCTCTACAACATCTCATTTGTTCAACATCCATACTCATGTCTGGATAGTTCTATAAGCTAGAACAAACCAAGACACTTTCATCAAAGCAAATGATATTCATAAATGACTACTAATACACAAATAACTTAGAATCTAAGTCTAAGATATATATATGGCCAAACGGCCTTATAATTTAAAGGTTCGTACGGAAGCTTATTTACCCAAGACCCTTAAGCAATCCGACTAGGGGTAAACCCCTAATGAACTGTCCTGAAGAGATCAACGGAACCCGTAGCACTCAACTAACACTACAACGGTACCCCTCATCTGTGTCGGGCTGCAACCCACATCTGTGTCGGGTATGGCGCCCGACACAGCGCAAAGGTCAGTGATGTGAGGAATCATCTCAAACGGGCATAAGTCCGTCACGGATGAAGCTATCTCAATCGGGCCTCAACTAATGCCCGTCACCGATAGCTTTGATCGAGACGACCAGTCAAATTATAGCCCGTCACGGATGACTATCTCAATCGGGCTACAACTATAGCCCGTCACAGATGACTGTATTCTCAATCGGGCTTTAACTATAGCCCGTCACGGTTGACTATAACTCAATCGGGCTTTAACTTATAGCCCGTCACCGATGAGTATGACCACAAAAAAAATAAATACTATTTTTTGGCTAGCCTCAGGCCTGTGCTAGCCATGCCCGCTGCAAAATAACAGAAATAATCCCAGCATCCCCATCCCAGCATCCCCATCTCAACATTCACATATATTCATATATATTCACACATCCGAGCATCCCCATTCACATATGCCATTCACATATATTTTACAGAAATAACATTCATATTCACACATGCATACTGGTCACATGAATAGAGATAACAAATATAATAAACATAAATATTACATAATAACATGTGTTTGACAATTCAAACAGGACGTTAAAAAATGTTCATCACTTACACCTGAACCCTAAACATTCCTTTAGGGTGAATAATTTCGCGGAGGATGAAGTCGGCAATCTCCTCACGAATGTCCTCAAAGCTGCTACCCGGATCCTTTGAAAATTTGTCCTACATGTACATAATTCGAAATTAGTCGAACGATCTTTACATACATATACATATATATATATATATATATATACTTCAATTTAGTTACAACAAGTCAGGAATGAGACCACAAACCTCCAATTCAGCCAAAGTCTTCACCTTTTCTTTGCACAAAAGGCGCATGTTGTGGCAGACATGGAATCCGCACTGGTCGCCTATTTGTTGTTTGACTGGGAAGTCCTTCTTGTGGATAAGAGTGTCTTGCCCTGTCTTTCGAAGGCCTCCTTTTTGCACATATTGGCCCGACGCTTCATCTATTGCGAGTTGAATCGGGGTCCAATCGTACAGTTGCTTGTCAATTTTGGAGTTTAAGTAGTGGCATGTACTCCACTTAGGCGTTATTACCAATAGGATCCAATGTCCACTGCGGCATTAAATTAGTTAAAGTTAATACTAAAGCTAGACGTGTAATGCAATGTATTTAGGGAACACACTTACTATTGATTGTAGGCTCACATGATGTACTCCTTGTCTTGTCGGGCCCAGAAGGTGTCAAACAAGTAGTTTACCATTCCACTACGGTCCCCTTGAAGATTTGTGACATTGACTACCTGAGGATCAAGGAAGGCAACTTCCGGTGCATTCTTGAGACACCACTTCCAACTCAACCTACACGCAAGCCAAACGCTCTTATAAGCATGTTACACGGATTGAGATGAATAATTTTCGTTAGCAAGAGTACTTACAAGGAGTAGCACTTGAGGAGGGTTGTGTCCACCGAGCGGAGCCTGTAGAGGTCGAACAGATCCTTGAAGTCTATCACGATAAAATTTGATGGCCCAAGGAATGGCGCTTTGGCGTGTTCGCCTATTATATCATTTTCTCTATTCTTCCACCTCACGTTAGATTTCTCCATGTAGTACATGTGTAGCTCCTTGCAAGCGGTGCCCATCGTTGCTAGCACGTCGTCTCCAACCAATGGCATGCCTAGTTGGTAGGACGATGGTGGTACGGGCTTCCTATGTGTGACGGGCCCCTTGGTCAGATCTAACTTTGTTGGAGCAAGATGTGAGAGGTGCAGCTTTCCTTTTCCTCGCACCCCTATAGCAGGTTTTTCGATAACTCTTCTCTGGGGGGAAGAATGCGCCTTCCTGCTCTTCTTCAGGGGTGGGGGTTTAGTGATCATCATGCTGTCGACCTCCATAGGCTCGCCCCCAAAGTCCGTGTCGTACTGTAACTGGACATCGTCAATTTCATGACGACCGGGAGCTGGAGGGGCTGAAGGAGCAGGGGTACTTTGTACTATTAGACGACCGCTTGGTGCAGTGCTTGGCCTCGGGATCACCGTTATCTCAATGAGGTCCTTGGGCCATTGGATGAAGGTTCCACGTGCATTTCCAAGGGTTAGGACCTCGTCGTTTGGTGCCAGAGGGAGGGGGAAATGATTGAATTCGGGCTTCACCGAGTCAACTTGCACTTTCGCATAATCAGCCCTAAGTTGTGCCCCATGCACTCTTGTCTCTGGGGTCAGCTTGAAAGCAAGGCCCTCAGCTGCAGGAACCGAGAAGGTCGGCTCCACCCTTACTGCCAGGGTGCAGCTAGTTGGTTCCTGCGATAGATTCATAAATATTGTCAGAATAGTACTTACCATATGGTTTCGTTAAGAACTCTATGCGTACTATATTATCGTACCGTTATTTGGTCGACGGCGGCGGGGACCGATGGTAGATCTTCCCCCGCCTCAGTTGATGCACAACTGCTGCGCCTCTGCGTGGGACTAGCTAAATCTTGTTGCGTAGCAGCAGCGGCAGTCACCGGGAGATGTTGCTCTTCTCGAATCTCTTGCCTGATACGGGCCCTCATCGATTCAAGCTTTTTGTCGAATTCAGAGCTCAATTCGGCTCTGACCTGCTCCCGGATCTGGGTGGTAAGGCGGGCATCTTTCTCCGCCTTCGTGACTGTCCGCTTCTTGTACTGCCACGCGTAGTCTGGAAATCCAACTTTCCATGGTACGTTTGGTCCAAGTCCCCTTGTCCGTCCACGGTGTTCCTTGTTGCCCAACGCTTTACTGAGGATGTCGTCCTCGCGTCTTTGAGAACTGACCTCTTGCGAGGCTTCTTGGGAGGCAACCAACTCCTTCTGCAGTTCAATTGAGATCGGATTCAATGAAAAGTTCAGGCTGAAACAGTGCGAACAAATATTGAGATTAGGCACTTACTATATTATCGTACACTTGTTGATCTTGCGGATTTGGAAGCGAAACTGTCCCATCGTCATTCTTCTGGTACCTCGCCCGCGCCCAATTCCTTGCACGTGGGTGTGGGATATCGGCAAACACCGGCGGTGTGTTCGCTGCTGCTGCCGCTTCATCCTCCTCTTGCCATTCCTCTAGCTTCCCGACATATCCTGCGGTGCCTAGCCGGTGCGGGTGCACGTTCCTGGCCTGCAGTGCTCGAAAAGCTTCGCTTCTGGCCCGAGATTCTGGGGTCGACTTCTTCTCGTAGAATTGCTCCCAAGCTTCAGCCGTGATGAAGGGCCATTGCTCTGTTGGATCAGGGGTCGTCGGATTTAAGACAAACTC
>BDMV01000009.1:11662-26379 GCA_008326285.1 Oryza officinalis | reverse complement strand
ACTGCCAGAGACGTCGACCCCACCAAGGGCTTCATTCATCCCTATCCGTGTCTTTTTGCTAATGGCCGTCCTAGACGACAAGTTAAGCCTTACCCACTAGACAAGTGGTAGTACGGAATATGCCTTGCAACAGAGGCCCGAAGACCGGTCCTTATGATGGCCGAGGTGCGACTAACAAAACCAAGCACCCCGAGCCCAGCCGAAAACAAGTTTGGGGAAATTTTGAAGGGGAAACATCACTTCATGGCTAAACAGCCATTAAACCAAAATTACCATTATTTATAAATTATTCACAATTCTAATTATTAAAGATTAACTCTAATTGTTTCTATGTAAGCAAGGCTAAGCATATTCCTAAAGTTTCTAGTAAGCACCACATAAATAAAGTCCTCACTAGTTTTATTTTTCCTAGGGTTATCAAGGATCATAATAATACAAATAATAAGGTCGTAACAAGGGAAATCGGTAAGGCTAAATAAAACGGTAATAATCGCGAGAATTTTATAAAGCGAAATGCAATAATTTAAATAAACATAATTTTGTAAACTGGGATAGCAATATGATCAAAATGACACGACTTGCCTTGCTCGCTACCAAAGTCTTCTGTGTCAACCTCGAGAAAAAGCGGCTCTTCCGGATCTGCAGCGTCGACACGACATACGCAAAGGAAAAAGGCCAAAAATAAATAAAAACCACATAAGATGCATGAACAAAGCATAAAAATAGGTTCGTTACTGTTTAAGGAAAAATTAGCAATTTGAACGGGTCGATTCCGAGTTCAAATAGTCGAGATACGACAATTTGAATTTTAAGTGTTGTTTGAATGGCATATTACAAATTTGCTAATTAATATTTTTTTCCTCTGTTTTTTTCACAGAGAGAACAGAAGAGACAGATAGAGGGAGACAGTGAGGAGAAAGAAGGAGACAGAGAAAGAGAAGGAGTAGGGAGGGAGAGAGATGGCAGTGAGGGCGACGGCAAGGCTCACCGGAGCTGCGGGAATGGCGAGGGGACGTCGACGACGAGTTTGGCGGCGAGGAACAGTGGCGGCCGGAGTTGTGACGGCAACTGCGCAAGACAACAGCGACGCGGCGGCTCGGGAGACCGGGAGAGGAGGGTGGCGGCGTGTGGGGAGGAAGGAGGAGGCCGAGGGCTGCCTTTTATAGGCCGGAGGGAAGNTCAAACGGTGGCTACGTGCAACTGTTCGTGGGAGAGAGAGAAAGGAACGGTCAGGAGGTTGAAGAAGCTACTGTAGCGAGGGAGGCGAATCAGACTTTTCTTTTTTTTCTTTTTTTTTCTTTTTGGCTGGATTAAGGGGGAGGATAAACAGACTTCACCGGGAAAGAAGAGGGGCTGCTGGCTCGGGTTGGGCCGGCGGGGAGAGAGAGAAGAATTGGGCCGGATTTGGCCTAGAGCCAAGGAAGGGATTTCAATTTCTTTTTCTTTTTTAGAAAATCTGAGAAATGTTTTTGTTGCATTAAAAATATTTACAGTGCTCTGAAAATTCAAGTAAAAATTGTTTAAATATTTTGAAGCATGAGGAATTCAACAAAAATTCCCACACGCCGGTTCGAGTTGAATCTTGGGGATTTTTAATTGTTGAAGGCTAAATTAGATTTTTACAATTTCTAGAAATAATTTAGACGGTGAAATTTTAAGGTGATTTTTAGGGCGGGACAAACCTACCCCCCTTACGGAGAATCTCGACCCCGAGATTCGGTAGCACTACTGAAGAGATGGGGATGGGCTGACTTTAACTCGTCTTCACGCTCCCAGGTGGCTTCTTCTTCGAAATGGTTGCTCCACTGAACCTTGCAAAAACGGATGACTCGACTGCGTGTATGTCTTTCTGAGGTGTCCAAGATTTTGATTGGCTTTTCCACATAGGTTAAATCTTCTTGGATCTCGATCTGCGCAGGATCAGCTTGTTTTGTTGGCACCCAAAGACATTTCTTGAGTTGGGAAACATGGAACATGTCGTGGACACTTCCCAATGAAACGGGCAAGTCGAGCTGATAGGCAACTTCTCCTCTTCTGCTCAAGATCTTGTATGGTCCAACATATCTCGGTGCAGGTTTCCCTTTCGTGTTGAACCTTCTGACCCCTCTAAGCGGAGTGACTCGTAAATACACGTAATCACCGGCTTCGAAAGTAAGATCTCGGCGACGGTTGTCTGCATAGCTCTTCTGTCTAGACTGAGCTACTTTCAAGTTTTTCTGGGTGATCTTAACTTTTTCCTCATCTTCTCTAAGAATATCTGCTCCAAAAACTTGTCGTTCTCCTGTCTAATCCCAAAGGAGCGGTGTTCTACACTTTCGGCCATACAAGGCTTCGTACGGTGCCATTTTTAGACTGGACTGATAGCTGTTGTTGTATGAAAATTTTGCATAAGGGAGACTCTTATCCCAAGTTTTCCCAAAATCAAGGACACCAGCTCGAAGCATGTCTTCAAGGATCTGATTGGTTCGTTCTGTCTGACCGTCTGTTTGTGGGTGATAAGCAGTACTGAAATTCAACCGTGTTCCTAATTCCTCTTGCAACTTCTGCCAAAACTTGGAGGTAAACTGACTACCTCGGTCAGACACGATCTTCTTCGGAACACCATGCAGACAAACAATGCGAGCAAAATATAGTTCTGCCAATTTGCTGCCTGAGTAAGTAGTCTTGACTGGAATGAAATGTGCCACTTTTGTCAGTCTATCGACGACTACCCAAATTGAGTCATAACCACATTGGGTTCGAGGAAGACCGGTAATAAAATCCATTCCAATCTCCTCCCATTTCCATTCCGGAATCTGGAGCGGTCGGAGCAATCCTGCTGGTCTCTGGTGTTCTGCTTTGATTCGTTGACACACATCACACAAGGCCACAAATTCAGCTATCTCACGCTTCATGCTGACCCACCAATACTTGTCTTTCAAGTCTAGGTACATCTTGGTACTGCCCGGGTGGATGGAGTACTGACTTTCATGTGCTTCTTGTAGGATTAACTTCTTAATTTCTGGAATGTTTGGTACGCAAATACGATCTCCATTCCAGACTGCTCCATGTTCGTCCTCAACAAAACCAATTGCCTTTCCTCTCCTCATATTTTTCCTGAGTTCTTTAATATCGGTGTCATCTTTTTGGGCTTCACGAATTTGATCAAGTAACAAGGGTTTAGCTTCCAGGGTTGCCAGAAAACCTCGATTGACGATGCCAAGATTCAAAGATTCTATCTCCTTGCAAAGAACAGAAGAACACTGATCGAGATGAGCTGCGTTGCAGTAGCTTTTTCTACTCAAAGCATCAGCCACAACGTTGGCTTTCCCAGGGTGGTAGTGAATTCCCACATCGTAATCCTTGATTAATTCCAACCATCTTCTTTGGCGAAGGTTTAGATCCGGCTGAGTGAAAATATACTTCAAGCTCTTATGGTCGGTGTATAGTTCACAGCGATTTCCAATGAGATAATGACGCCAAATTTTCAAAGCATGCACCACGGCTGCCAACTCGAGATCATGGGTGGGGTAGTTGTTTTCATGCGGACGTAGCTGTCGGGATGCATAAGCCACCACATGTCCTTCTTGCATTAGAACACAACCCAAACCTTGACGGGACGCATCACAATACACTTGAAAATCTTTGTTAATATCCGGCAGAACCAAAACCGGAGAGGACACCAATTTGTTTTTGAGCAATTGAAATGCCTTCTCGCACTGTGGGGTCCACACGAACTTTTCTTCCTTCTTCAACAACTGAGTCATTGGTCTAGCTATCTTCGAGAAGTTTTCAATGAACCGACAGTAATACCCTGCCAGTCCAAGGAAGCTGCGAACTTGAGTGACTGTCTTGGGTTGACTCCACTTGGTGACTGATTCAACTGTGTTAGGGTCCACTGCCACACCTTGCACAGATATGACATGGCCTAAAAACTTTACTTCTGACAACCAAAACTCACATTTACTGAACTTGGCATACAATTGATGCTCCCTGAGTTTCTCCAGAGTTAGATGCAAGTGTTGTTCATGCTCTTCTTCTGTCTTGGAATAAATTAAAATGTCATCGGTGAAGACAACCATGAACTTATCTAGATATTCCATGAATACTTTGTTCATCAGGTTCATGAAAAAGGCAGGAGCATTGGTCAATCCGAATGACATTACTGTACATTCATATAGACCATATCTGGTGGTGAAGGCTGTCTTGGGGATATCTTCTTCGCGGATTCGTAGCTGGTGATATCCGGATCGGAGATCAATCTTGGAGAATACAGCGGCTCCTTTTAATTGGTCAAACAAATCATCGATTCGAGGCAATGGATATTTGTTCTTGATAGTGACTTCATTGAGGCCACGATAATCGACGCACATCCGCTTGGTTTTGTCTTTCTTCTCAACAAAGATTACCGGTGCTCCCCATGGAGATGTGCTGGGACGAATATACCCCTTCTCCTTCAATTCTTCCACCTGTTTCTTCATTTCGGCCAATTCATTGGCACCCATCCGATACGGTCTTTTGGAGATAGGTGCGGTACCGGGTACCAGATCAATCCGAAACTCGATCTCTCTTTTGGGAGGCATTCCTGGCAAGTCTTCGGGAAACACATCTGCGTACTCTTTGACTATTGGGATTTCTTCAATACAGACCTGATACAGAACTTGCGAACCGGTCAGGGTGGGATGAGCATAGGCAATAACTGGCTGATTCGGACCATTGTGCAACGTGACGGTTCTACGGGCACAGTCCAATACCACTTGATGGCGAGTAAGAAAGTTCATTCCAAGGATAACATCTAGATCTTTGGATTCCAGGAGAATGAGATTGGCCAGAAAAGGAATCCCTTGGATTTCTATGGACACGGATGGACTAAATTGCCGAGCTGGCATTTGACCACCAGGGGTAGTAATTATCATAGAATTACTAAGGTTTTCTACCCTCAAGTTATTTTGCCCCACAAATTTCCTTGATATGAATGAGTGTGTGGCTCCAGAATCAAATAAAACTGATGCATGAACAGAATTAACCAGAAACGTACCAATGATAACTTCGGAAGCTGCCTGCACTTCCTCTGCAGTGACGTGGTTCACACGTCCCCTGATCATGTTGTTGCTGCCACCCTGGTTGCGGGCCGGTGCCTGCCCTTGCGAATGCTTCGGCTTCGGACATTTGTTGGCAAAATGTCCCGGCTCATGGCAGTTGAAGCAGAGAAGGATCTTTCCATTGCCATCTTTGCTGGCTGATCCACCTGGTGCTGCTGTTGGAGTGGGACGAGGTGCAGGGTTTACCACTTGATTCTGCTGCGGCAATGAAGGCCTGTTGACATACTGCATATGGGGAGCTGAGCAGAACTGTGAGTTGGAGGAAGATCCACCATGATGAGGAGTGGTGTAACGGAGCTTCTGATTTGGCCCCTGCTGTGCCTTGAAGTTAGTCTTGTGACGCTTGAGGCTATCGAGTTCTTTGTTCTTGGCTTCCTGGCGGATAGACTTGTCCACCAAACGCTGAAAATCGACATAGTCGCTGGAGATTAGTTGAACCGATAGCTCGGGGTTGAGTCCCGAGAGAAACTTCTCCTGCTTATCCTCATCTTCGCGTACTTCCTCTGGAGCATATCTGGCGAGGCGGTTGAATTCTTGCAGGTACTCTGTCACTGAGCGGTTGCCTTGCTTTAGATCCCGAAACTCTCGCTTCTTTAGAGCCATAACACCAGCTGGCACATGAGACCTTCTGAAGGCGGTGTTGAAACGACCCCAAGTGATAGGCTGATCTGCAGGTTGGGTGGCTTGGAATTGATCCCACCATTCAGAAGCGGGTCCTTGGAGTTGGTGAGCGGCGAAAGCAACTTTTTCTGCGTCGGTGCACTGAATTAGGTCAAGCTTCTTGTTGATGGTGTGCAGCCAATCTATAGCATCGACTGGGTTGGAGGTACTGGAGAAGGTGGGTGGGCGAACGCGTAGGAACTCTGCAAGCTTGGACTGCGGTGGTGGAGGTGCAGCGCCGCCAGCAGGCTGGTTCTGGATATGTTGGAGTAGAGCAGCCATCAGGTTGGTTTGCTGGGCTAAGATCTGGGTAAGAAGGGGGTTGTCATGAGGTGGGGGTGGTGGTGGTGGTGGGGGTGGTGGTGCGTTCCCATGATCACTGCCCTCTGCCCTGTCTTCATTAGTGACTGTCCTTCTGGTGTTCACCATCTGACCGAACCAAGCAAGAGAAGGGTAAAGAGACAGAAGAGAAAAACAGGAGCCAAACTATTAACCCAACTTATTTAGATTTTTATTATACTGATGTTGGTGAGATAGCTCAAGTCTTTAACTCCTGGGCGAAGCTATACCACAACGAGCCGGTATAGGTTGCGCCTACACACACCACAAGAGCCATAAGACAAACGAGGAAAAACACACGCCCTGAAGCTACTCGTCTGCTGCCGAAGGACTGCTACCGCTGCTAGAGGCGTCGCTGCGAGGGGCCTTCGGAGTCAGAACCCTGCCTTCTGCCAGGGCCTTGCGGATGAGGGTCGGCCTGGTGGTGCTCTTGCGGGCGGTGATCTTCAGGCTGCGGCAGACACGACGGGGCTTGGGAGAGGTGGCCTGGCCATGGGCGAGCTTGAGCTGGCGCATCTCCTCCTCCAGGGCGTCGAGCTCCTTCTTGAGACTCAGGTTCTCCTGGCGCAGACTTAGGATCTTCAGGTTGTTCTCCACCAATCCGCGCTTCACGAGCTTGTGGAAGTCGACGCGAGCAGTGTCGTAGGCCTCCACCATCCGTGCGAGGTGACGAAGGGTGGTGTCGTCCTCCAAGCGAGTCCCCCTGAAGCTGGCGTAGTCGTTCGGGTCCATGCGGCGAGGGTGGTAGCGGTACGGGGTGTGCTGCAGCTCATTGTGGTACGTCATCCCCAGCATGCCGATGAAGAGAAGTGCCGCGTTCTGGCAGGCTTCCACGAACGTGTCTCCTCCAGCCGAGGCAGTCATCGAGGAGCGGTTGGGGTGGCTGGAAAGAAGGGTGGCCGTGACCTCCCATTCTGCCCGGGGAGCGTCATCGTTGCCGGTAGCAGGAAGCTTCACTCCCCTGTATTCCACCTCGTTGGAGTAGCCGAGATCAAGGCAAAGGTGACGCAGCTCCAGAACGAAACCCACTTGTCCATATCCATGACGGGTCAGGGTGAGGGCCATCTACAAAATTTTTGAAAACGAACGTTAGTGGGAAATTATAAAAGAGTAAGTAGGTAAAGACAGAATACAAGTTTTTGTAAATAGGGACAAATTTAGGTAAAATATCTCCTAGGTTTTGTCTCGCTCGTCCTAAGGTCAAAGGAGGCTCTGATACCAACTTGTCACGCCCGGAAAATAGAGCACTATATTCCGATTGTGAGTGCATAATTCCTTGTCCCAGGAGGCAAGGTACACATTACAAAGTTGATAAATATCAGAATAAACAAACGGAAGCGTAGATAGAGTATTTTATTACATGGGCGACCAAAGGCCCAACACTGAAAGATAAACGAATAAAAAGGCGGCAGCTACGACGGACCACCACAGGCACTTCGACGTCAGGCACGAGCTAGACACCAAAGTCTTCGACTTCAAAGTACTCCTCTGCTGGAAGGGGGAAAAAGGAGCAAGGCTGAGTACAACCACCGTACTCAGCAAGCCATGCCGGGAAAAATGCAAATATAATGCTAGGGAGTACAAAGGATTCATATATAGGGATATTTTGCATAAAACCAGCATTTCGAAACATTTAAATATTTAAAGGCATTTTAAATCAACACGAACCTATCTCTAGTCAAATTATCATCAAGCCGCGCACCGACGCGATCTTGCCTTATCCTAGGCCAACAAGTACTAACTCCAGTTATTTTAGTTTTAAACAGAATCAAATTCTAACTTGGGTACATTGCTCAGCTTGCCCATAACCGAGGGCGCGGCTATTCGAATAGTTTAAACTCTGATCAGAGGTGTACATCTTTACCCACCAGACATGTCTTCCTCACGTGTTGCGACGTGCCACATGCCACCACGGCATACGGACGAAAGCCATGACATAACCTACCGCCTAGTATTGCCCTAAGCGAAAAAGACCGACATAGACTTCCCCCGCCAGGCGCCCTGGGTCGAGCAGACAGTCTATGCCCCCGGGCGTACTGCCAGAGACGTCAACCCCACCAAGGGCTTCATTCATCCCTATCCGTGTCTTTTTGCTCATGGCCGTCCTAGACGACAAGTTAAGCCTTACCCATTAGACAAGTGGTAGTACGGAATATGCCTTGCAACAGAGGCCCGAAGACCGGTCCTTATGACGGCCGAGGTGCGACTAACAAAACCGTGCACCCCGAGCCCAGCCGAAAACAAGTTTGGGGAAATTTTGAAGGGGAAACATCACTTCATGGCTAAACAGCCATTAAACCAAAATTACCATTATTTATAAATTATTCACAATTCTAATTATTAAAAATTAACTCTAACTGTTTCTATGTAAGCAAGGCTAAGCATATTCCTAAAGTTTCTAGTAAGCACCACATAAATAAAGTCCTCACTAGTTTTATTTTTCCTATGGTTATCAAGGATCATAATAATACAAATAGTAAGGTCGTAACAAGGGAAATCGGTAAGGCTAAATAAAACGGTAATAATCGCGGGAATTTTATAAAGCGAAATGCAATAATTTAAATAAACATAATTTTGTAAACTGGGATAGCAATATGATCAAAATGACACGACTTGCCTTGCTCGCTACCAAAGTCTTCCGCGTCAACCTCGAGAAAAAGCGGCTCTTCCGGATCTGCAGCGTCGACACGACATACGCAAAGGAAAAAGGCCAAAAATAAATAAAAACCACATAAGATGCATGAACAAAGCATAAAAATAGGTTCGTTACTGTTTAAGGAAAAATTAGCAATTTGAACGGGTCGATTCTGAGTTCAAATAGTCGAGATACGACAATTTGAATTTTAAGTGTTGTTTGAATGGCATATTACAAACTTGCTAATTAATATTTTTTTTCCTCTCTTTTTTTTTTTACAGAGAGAACAGAAGAGACAGAGAGAGGGAGACAGTGAGGAGGAAGAAGGAGACAGAGAAAGAGAAGGAGTAGGGAGGGAGAGAGATGGCAGTGAGGGCGGCGGCAAGGCTCACCGGAGCTGCGGGAACGGCGAGGGGACGTCGACAACGAGTTTGGCGGCGAGGAACAGTGGCGGCCAGAGTTGCGACGGCAACTACGCAAGACAACAGCGGCGCGGCGGCTCGGGAGACCGGGAGAGGAGGGTGGCGGCGTGTGGGGAGGAAGGAGGAGGCCGAGGGCTGCCTTTTATAGGCCGGAGGGAAGGGAGACGGGTGCCAGGGAGAGGGATCGACGCTGGCCATGGTGGAGCTCACCATTGATGAGAACCTTCAAAATCCACCACAAAATAATGCCGAATCGAGTGGGATTTGTTGGGGGAAATGATGAGGAGGAGGTGAGGAATCTATTTTCGCAGTTATTTCGGAGGGGAATCGATCGGGGAGGGAGATCAAATGGTGGCTGCGTGCAACTGTTCGTGGGAGAGAGAGAAAGGAACGGTCAGGAGGTTGAAGAAGCTACTGTAGCGAGGGAGGCGAATCAGACTTTTCCTTTTTTTTCTTTTTTGGGCTGGATTAAGGGGGAGGAGAAACATACTTCACCGGGAAAGAAGAGGGGCTGCTGGCTTGGGTTGGGCCGACGGGGAGAGAGAGGAATTGGGCCGGATTTGGCCCAGAGCCAAGGAAGGGATTTCAATTTCTTTTTCTTTTTTAGAAAATCTAAGAAATGTTTTTGTTGCATTAAAAATATTTACAGTGCTCTGAAAATTCAAGTAAAAATTGTTTAAATATTTTGAAGCATGAGGAATTCAACAAAAATTCCCACACGCCGGTTCGAGTTGAATCTTGGGGATTTTTAATTGTTGAAGGCTAAATTAGATTTTTACAATTTCTAGAAATAATTTAGACGGTGAAATTTTAAGGTGATTTTTAGGGCGTGACAAACCTACCCCCCTTACGGAGAATCTCGACCCCGAGATTCGGTAGCACTACTGAAGAGATGGGGATGGGCTGACTTCAACTCGTCTTCGCGCTCCCAGGTGGCTTCTTCTTCGGAATGGTTGCTCCACTGAACCTTGCAAAAACGGATGACTCGACTGCGTGTATGTCTTTCTGAGGTGTCCAAGATTTTGATTGGCTTCTCCACATAGGTTAAATCTTCTTGGATCTCGATCTGCGCAGGATCAGCTTGTTCTGTCGGCACTCGGAGACATTTCTTGAGTTGGGAAACATGGAACACGTCGTGGACACTTCCCAATGAAACGGGCAAGTCGAGCTGATAGGCAACTTCCCCTCGTCTGCTCAAGATCTTGTATGGTCCAACATATCTCGGTGCAAGTTTCCCTTTCGTGTTGAATCTTCTGACCCCTCTAAGCGGAGTGACTCGTAAATAAACATAATCACCGGCTTCGAAAGTAAGATCTCGGCGACGGTTGTCTGCATAGCTCTTCTGTCTAGACTGAGCTACTTTCAAGTTTTTCTGGATGATCTTAACTTTTTCCTCAGCTTCTCTAAGAATATCTGCTCCAAAAACTTGTCGTTCTCCTGTCTGATCCCAAAGGAGCGGTGTTCTACACTTTCGGCCATACAAGGCTTCGTACGGTGCCATTTGTAGACTGGACTGATAGCTGTTGTTGTATGAAAATTCTGCATAAGGGAGACTCTTATCCCAAGTTTTCCCAAAATCAAGGACACAAGCTCGAAGCATGTCTTCAAGGATCTGATTGGTTCGTTCTGTCTGACCGTCTGTTTGTGGGTGATAAGCAGTACTGAAATTCAACCGTGTTCCTAATTCCTCTTGCAACTTCTGCCAAAACTTGGAGGTAAACTGACTACCTCGGTCAGACACGATCTTCTTCGGAACACCATGCAGACAAACAATGCGAGCAAAATATAGTTCTGCCAATTTGCTGCCTGAGTAAGTAGTCTTGACTGGAATGAAATGTGCCACTTTTGTCAGTCTATCGATGACTACCCAAATTGAGTCATAACCACATTGGGTTCGAGGAAGACCGGTAATAAAATCCATTCCAATCTCCTCCCATTTCCATTCCGGAATCTGGAGCGGTTGGAGCAATCCTGCTGGTCTCTGGTGTTCTGCTTTGATTCGTTGACACACATCACACAAGGCCACAAATTCAGCTATCTCACGCTTCATGCTGACCCACCAATACTTGTCTTTCAAGTCTAGGTACATCTTGGTACTGCCCGGGTGGATGGAGTACTGACTTTCATGTGCTTCTTGTAGTATTAACTTCTTAATTTCTGGAATGTTTGGTACGCAAATACGATCTCCATTCCAGACTGCTCCATGTTCATCCTCAACAAAACCAATTGCCTTTCCTCTCCTCATATTTTTCCTGAGTTCTTTAATATCGGTGTCATCTTTTTGGGCTTCACGAATTTGATCAAGTAACAAGGGTTTAGCTTCCAGGGTTGCCAGAAAACCTCGATTGACGATGCCAAGATTCAAAGATTCTATCTCCTTGCAAAGAACAGAAGAACACTGATCGAGATGAGCTGCGTTGCAGTAGCTTTTTCTACTCAAAGCATCAGCCACAACGTTGGCTTTCCCAGGGTGGTAGTGAATTCCCACATCGTAATCCTTGATTAATTCCAACCATCTTCTTTGGCGAAGGTTTAGATCCGGCTGAGTGAAAATATACTTCAAGCTCTTATGGTCGGTGTATAGTTCACAGTGATTTCCAATGAGATAATGACGCCAAATTTTCAAAGCATGCACCACGGCTGCCAACTCGAGATCATGGGTGGGGTAGTTGTTTTCATGAGGATGTAACTGTCGGGATGCATAAGCCACCACATGTCCTTCTTGCATTAAAACACAACCCAAACCTTGACGGGACGCATCACAATATACTTGAAAATCTTTGTTAATATCCAGCAGAACCAAAACCGGAGAGGACACCAATTTGTTTTTGAGCAATTGAAATGCCTTCTCGCAGTGTAGGGTCCACACGAACTTTTCTTCCTTCTTCAACAACTGAGTCATTGGTCTAGCTATCTTCGAGAAGTTTTCAATGAACCGGCGGTAATACCCTGCCAATCCAAGGAAGCTGCGAACTTGAGTGACTGTCTTGGGTTGACTCCACTTGGTGACTGATTCAACTGTGTTAGGGTCCACTGCCACACCTTGCGCAAATATGACATGGCCTAAAAACTTTACTTCTGACAACCAAAACTCACATTTACTGAACTTGGCATACAATTGATGCACCCTGAGTTTCTCCAGAGTTAGACGCAAGTGTTGTTCATGCTCTTCTTCTGTCTTGGAATAAATTAAAATGTCATCGATGAAGACAACCACGAACTTATCTAGATATTCCATGAATACTTTGTTCATCAGGCTCATGAAAAAGGCAGGAGCATTGGTCAATCCGAATGACATTACTGTACATTCATATAGACCATATCTGGTGGTGAAGGCTGTCTTGGGGATATCTTCTACGCGGATTCGTAGCTGGTGATATCCGGATCGGAGATCAATCTTGGAGAATACAACGGCTCCTTTTAATTGGTCAAACAAATCATCGATTCGAGGCAATGGATATTTGTTCTTGATAGTGACTTCATTGAGGCCACAATAATCGACGCACATCCGCTTGGTTTTGTCTTTCTTCTCAACAAAGATTACCGGTGCTCCCCATGGAGATGTGCTGGGACGAATATACCCCTTCTCCTTCAATTCTTCCACCTGTTTCTTCATTTCGGCCAATTCATTGGCACCCATCCGATACGGTCTTTTGGAGATAGGTGCGGTACCGGGTACCAGATCAATCCGAAACTCGATCTCTCTTTTGGGAGGCATTCCTGGCAAGTCTTCGGGAAACACAACTGCGTACTCTTTGACTATTGGGCTTTCTTCAATACAGACCTGATACAGAACTTGCGAACCGGTCAGGGTGGGATGAGCATAGGCAATAACTGGCTGATTCGGACCATTGTGCAACGTGACGGTTCTACGGGCACAGTCCAATACCACTTGATGGCGAGTAAGAAAGTTCATTCCAAGGATAACATCTAGATCTTTGGATTCCAGGAGAATGAGATTGGCCAGAAAAGGAATCCCTTGGATTTCTATGGACACGGATGGACTAAATTGCCGAGCTGGCATTTGACCACCAGGGGTAGTAATTATCATAGAATTACTAAGGTTTTCTACCCTCAAGTTATTTTGCCCCACAAATTTCCTTGATATGAATGAGTGTGTGGCTCCAGAATCAAATAAAACTGATGCATGAACAGAATTAACCAGAAACGTACCAATGATAACTTCGGAAGCTGCCTGCACTTCCTCTGCAGTGACGTGGTTCACACGTCCCCTGATCATGTTGTTGCTGCCACCCTGGTTGCGGGCCGGTGCCTGCCCTTGCGAATGCTTCGGCTTCGGACATTTGTTGGCAAAATGTCCCGGCTCATGGCAGTTGAAGCAGAGAAGGATCTTTCCATTGCCATCTTTGCTGGCTGATCCACCTGGTGCTGCTGTTGGAGTGGGACGAGGTGCAGGGTTTACCACTTGATTCTGCTGCGGCAATGAAGGCCTGTTGACATACTGCATATGGGGAGCTGAGCGGAACTGTGAGTTGGAGGAAGATCCACCATGATGAGGAGTGGTGTAACGGAGCTTCTGATTTGGCCCCTGCTGTGCCTTGAAGTTAGTCTTGTGACGCTTGAGGCTATCGAGTTCTTTGTTCTTGGCTTCCTGGCGGATAGACTTGTCCACCAAACGCTGAAAATCGACATAGTCGCTGGAGATTAGTTGAACCGACAGCTCGGGGTTGAGTCCCGAGAGAAACTTCTCCTGCTTATCCTCATCTTCGCGTACTTCCTCTGGACCATATCTGGCGAGGCGGTTGAATTCTTGCAGGTACTCTGTCACTGAGCGGTTGCCTTGCTTTAGATCCCGAAACTCTCGCTTCTTTAGAGCCATAACACCAGCTGGCACATGAGACCTTCTGAAGGCGGTGTTGAAATGACCCCAAGTGATAGGCTGATCTGCAGGTTGGGTGGCTTGGAATTGATCCCACCATTCAGAAGCGGGTCCTTGGAGTTGGTGAGCGGCGAAAGCAACTTTTTCTGCGTCGGTGCACTGAATTAGGTCAAGCTTCTTGTTGATGGTGTGCAGCCAATCTATAGCATCGACTGGGTTGGAGGTACTGGAGAAGGTGGGTGAGCGAACGCGTAGGAACTCTGCAAGCTTGGGCTGCGGTGGTGGAGGTGGAGCACCGCCAGCAGGCTGGTTCTGGATATGTTGGAGTAGAGCAGCCATCAGGTTGGTTTGCTGGGCTAAGATCTAGGTAAGAAGGGGGTTGTCATGAGGTGGGGGTGGTGGTGGTGGTGGTGGTGGTGGTGCGTTCCCATGATTATGTGCACTGCCTTCTGCCCTGTCCTCATTAGTGACTGTCCTTCTGGTGTTCACCATCTGACTGAACCAAGCAAGAGAAGGGTAAGGAGACAGAAGAGAAAAGCAGGAGCCAAACTATTAACCCAACTTATTTAGATTTTTATTATACTGATGTTGGTGAGATAGTTCAAGTCTTTAACTCTTGGGCGAAGCTATACCACAACGAGCCAGTATAGGCTGCACCCACACACACCACAAGAGCCATTAGACAAACGAGGAAAAACACACGCCCTGAAGCTACTCGTCTGCTGCCGAAGGACTGCTAC
>BDMV01000008.1:40917516-40961559 GCA_008326285.1 Oryza officinalis | reverse complement strand
ACGTGTGCGCCACGTGGTGCGGTGCCGCCGCCGCGGCTGACGTCAGCCCTAGCCGCTGACGTCAGCGATGACGTCGGCCCTAGCCGCTGACGTCAGCAGTGACGTCACCCTATGGGTTTATTGCACAATAATTAATTAAGGATTTTTCTGTTTTAGTAAAAACACAGATAACTTCAAAAATTCATAACTAATTCATCCGGACTCCGTTTTAGTCCGTTCAAGTCTCAGAAAATTCATAAAAATGCAGAGAATCCATTAAAAATAGTTTTGTGCTTTGTTTCAGTAGACTTATAGCATGTATTGTTGTTTGCTTTGTTTGTCGTGTAGATTCCGGTAATTCCGATTCTCCGGTTTACTTCGAAGTCGTTGCCGAAGTCGACCCAGCGCAAGAGCAAGGCAAGTCATACTTATTCATTTGATCATGTTGTACCTAAATTGTGAAATAGTCTTATTTTTCTCTAAATACTGCATTGTTTTATAATGTCATCTATGGGATAATTTACCTATTGTACTCAGCCTTATATTGCAATTACCCTATTCCTTTGATAGCTTGAGAAATAATTTGAATACTTGCTATAATAGAACTTGCTTAGCCCTGCTTAGAAACATTAGCTCACAATTGGGTTATTTAAAGCTTCATTAATACTTAATGATGGTTATTTCATGTTGGCTCGCGATGGTTAATCGTGGGTGATTTAATTAAATGTTTCAACTAAAATATTGATTAATGGTGGGTTGTGAGCACATGGTTTTGATGGTCGTGCTCATGACAATTAAGGACCGGTTCGCGGGAAACCCTGGAAGAATTACCGTACTTTCCACAAGCCAGCGTGGGTAATGGCTGGATTCGGNCTTGTCACGCCCAGAAATTCACTACCAGAATTTCCAAAGCAAATTGTGTATTAAAATCCCTGTCCAGGACCAGCCAGGGTACACAAATGACAAAGTTGCCATACAGATCCACGTCTTACAAAACAATATAAATCTCTTACAAAACTTGCAGCGGAAAAAGGAAACAACTATTCTAATGAACTAAACACTCGCAACGTAGCGACTCCAAACCACAGGCATTCCTCGACGGTAGCCAACAAAACCTACTCTTCTGAAAAGTCCTTCCTCTGAAACAACCTCCAACTCTGGTGTGGGAAAAAATAAAGCAAGACTGAGTACTACCCAACTGTACTCAACCAAGTCATACCGGAAAGGAAAAAAATGAATTGCAAAGTAATAACGAAGGAGAGCTGCAATGGTTATTTTGCATAAAATACGCATTTAAAAACAATAGTTTGAAAACAGTAAAACAGTTAAATTAATTAATCATAATTAAAACCATCACTGTCCCAACGCTACACCACGTTGCGACAAGCCCAACCATCCACCTGAACTAAACCATTTTCCATTAAGTCAAATTATTTAAGAGTTCAACTAATCACGGTGAATCTGGTTGATCGCCCATAACCGCCTGGGCCACGGCATATTCGAATAGTTTTACTCTGATCAGAGGTGTACAACTGTACCCACAAAGACACAGTCCTACAACACATTACTGTGCGCCAAACATACCACCACGGTACACTGGAAAAGGAGCTGTGACAGGACCCTTCGCATAACCCTTCCTAACCAATCGCACCACACCTCAGGTTTCGCCCCCGCTCCGCTTCCCGGCAAACGGGCAGCCCCCTCTCGTGCCTTGGTGAATCCGGCAGCCAAGCAACCGGTATATTCGGATTTTAATACACAATTTGCTTTGGAAATTCTGGTAGTGAATTTCTGGGCGTGACACAACCCGCATCGGCCCATGACCAAACCAAATCCGTATCGGCCGATACGCTCTTTATAGCAATACCTCCCCAGTCCGATACGGTTACCGGGTCCGATACGAAGCCTGGTCCGACTCCAACTCAATCCTTCTTCTCTGCTTCGGTTTCCTCTTTCCTTTCCGAGTCGATTACCAAAATCCGTCGTCAACAGCCTCCGACGACGAAGACAATGAAGACGCTGATGTCGACCTAGCCGAGTGGGCCCGGATGAAGAAATCAACAACTTGCCAGTGGGCCAAGAAAGGAGATAAAGAAGATAAATATGATTTCGACATCAACAAGGCCGATAAGATATTTGACCTGCTGTTGCAAGAAAAACAGATTCAACTGCCAGTAGGTCACGTATTGCCATCGGCCGAAGACATCAAGAAAAGGAGATATTGCAAGTGGCACAATTCCTATTCACACCATAAAAATGAATGCAAGATCTTCCGGCAACAAATTCAATCGGCCATCGAGCAGGGCAGAATTAAAATCGATGATGCCAAGCGGCCGATGAAGATTGAAGGCCACCCGTTCCCAGTCAACATGGTGCGGGCGGATAGGGCCGATGGCGGTGGCCATCGGACTGGCAAGCGGCCTCATCAGACCTCTGAGGGTCTGATCAGAAAATATCAGCGGAGGCGGGAGGAACAAGCTCAAGACCAAGCCGATCAAGACAATTCCTACGACCCACACTGGGAGTGCGAGTTTTTTCGCTTCTGCTGGAATGAAGGGATGAGGTTGCCATCTATCCAGGAGTGCCCTGCATGCAGTGGTGTAGAAGATTCTTATCAGGGCAGCTCAAGCAGACAAACGCATCGGCCGGCGAAGCAACGGAAATCTGTGCATGAAAGGCTAGGGCCGATGCACCAAGAACAATACGATGAAGATGAGGAGCAAGTCCAGAATCCCCAATGGTGCCCAAGCGATGTATTCACCAAGACACAGAAGCGGCGGGTTCAGAGGTTAAGGAGGAAAGAGCAAATCCAAGAGCAACAAGCTGAAATACCCCATCGGCCCACCAAGACCAGAAAAGAGTGGAGAATAAAATCCACGGCGGCCAAGGCCGATGAGGGCACCTCCAATACAGCTCAGGGCTACTCAGCTTCAAAAGGTAAGAAAACGGCATCGGCGCCTGTTAACATGGTGTTTATATTGCCAGCAGAATACAGTGTGCAGGCGGCCGATGAAGCGATGGCTGATGAGGAACAAAGTTCAGCCAGGCTACGGTTGTCACCAGACCAAGCCACCTTCGACAAGCCAGTTGACGCCAGCTACAGACATCTACGGCCGTTGTACATCAAAGGATTCATCAACGGGCGGCCAATGACGAAGATGCTGGTCGATGGTGGCGCAGCAGTCAATTTAATGCCATAAACAACCTTCAGGAAGCTTGGAAAAGTACCTGAGGATCTTATCAAGACAAATATGGTATTAAAGGATTTCGGTGGCAACGCATCCGAGGCGAAGGGGGTCCTGAACGTGGAGCTCACCGTGGGCAGCAAAACAATTCCCACCACCTTCTTCGTCTTCGATGGAAAGGGTTCTTACAGCTTGTTGTTGGGACGAGATTGGATCCATGCTAATTGCTGTGTCCCTTCAACAATGCACCAATGCCTCATGCAATGGCAAGGGGACCAAGTCGAGATCGTGCAGGCCGATCGATCAGTACATGTCGCCAATGCCGATCTCGCAGTTTGGGAGATGGAGGGAATCGACTGCTTGTCCGGGCGAGTCTGGGACGCCGATTTCCTCAAGGTAACCGACTGCGACATCGAGACAATTGAAGATCAAGATAAGCGGTTACTTTAGCGAAGATGCACCATCCGCCGTTGACAATAACCCCTACACAGATGACGCGGTGGATGAGTTAGACGGCAAGTTGGGACAAGGTTTTACGTCGGCCGATGAATTGGAAGAAATTGATAAAGGAATAGGTGATAGGCCTAGGCCGACGTATGTAAGCGCTAATTTGCCAAAGGAATATAAGAATAATTTGATAAATCTTTTGAAAGAATTCAGAGATTGTTTTGCATGGGAATACCATGAGATGCCAGGATTAAGCCGATCGATTGTAGAACATCGGCTACCAATCAAACAAGGCTATCGGCCTTTTAAGCAAGCTCCTCGGAGGTTTAAGGCCGATATGCACGAAGCCATAAAAGCAGAGATCACAAGACTTTACGACGCCAACTTTATCAGGCCCTGCCGATACGCGGAGTGGGTCTCCAACATAGTTCCGGTATTGAAAAAGAACGGCAAGCTAAGGGTATGCATCGATTTCAGAGATCTAAATAAGGCGACGCCCAAAGACGAGTACCCTATGCCGTTGGCCGATTTGCTAGTCGACGCAACTTCTGGGCATAAGATCATTAGTTTCATGGACGGAAACGCGGGTTACAACCAGATCTTTATGGCTAAAGAGGACATTCATAAGACAGCCTTCAGGTGCCCAGGGGCAATCGGCCTATATGAATGGGTCGTCATGACATTTGGTTTGAAGAATGCTGGAGCTACGTATCAGAGGGCTATGAATTACATTTTTCATGATCTTATTGGCTCTCTGATTGAAGTTTATATAGACGATGTCGTCGTAAAGTCAAGAGAACATGATATGCACTTGGCCGACTTACGCAAGGTACTAGAAAGGGCAAGGAAATATGGTTTGAAGTTGAACCCTAACAAATGTGCCTTTGGCATATCGGCCGGTCAGTTTTTGGGTTTCTTGGTCCATGAAAGAGGGATTGAAATCACACAGAAGAACATCGATGCCATCAAGAAAATCAAGCCTCCAGAAAACAAGACCAAGTTACAGTCTCTGCTTGGCAAGATCAACTTCGTCCGGCGTTTTAT
Organism: Oryza officinalis; assembly: GCA_008326285.1. Taxonomy (NCBI): domain Eukaryota; kingdom Viridiplantae; phylum Streptophyta; class Magnoliopsida; order Poales; family Poaceae; genus Oryza; species Oryza officinalis. Next base: position 40,956,904 of record BDMV01000008.1, on the reverse strand, counting down.
ATCAAATTTGTCAGGCCGTATAGAGCCGTTCACTCCACTGTTGAAAATAAAGGACGACGAAGAGTTCATGTGGGGTGACAAGCAACAGAAAGCGCTAGACAATATTAAAGCATATTTAACTTCTCCGCCGGTCATAATTCCTCCACAAAAGGGAGTTCCATTCAAATTGTACTTGTCAGCCGATGCGAAATCCATCGGCTCAGTCTTGGTTCAAGATGTTAACGGCAAGGAAAGAGCTATTTTTTATCTCAGCAGGAGAATGTTAGACGCTGAGACAAGGTACACGCCGGTGGAGAAATTATGCCTTTGTTTATATTTTTCATGTACTAAATTAAGGCATTACCTACTTTCCAACGAGTGCATCGTAGTGAGCAAGGCCGATGTGATGAAATACATGCTATCGGCCCCTGTGTTGAAAGGACGAGTCGGGAAGTGGATCTTTGCTTTAACAGAGTTTGATCTTCGATATGAATCGGCCAAAGCGATCAAAGGACAAGCCCTGGCCGATTTCATCGTTCAACATAGAGATGACTCAGTTGCATATGCAGACATGGTGCCGTGGACGTTATATTTCGATGGATCCGTCTGCAGACACGGTTGCGGTATCGGCCTAGTCATCATATCCCCTCGGGGGGCAAGTTTTGAGTTCGCTTTCACTATCAAGCCTTATTACACCAACAATCAAGCAGAATATGAAGCGGTGCTTAAGGGCTTGCAGTTATTACAAGAAGTCGAGGCCGATGCCGTGGAAATCATTGGTGATTCACAACTAGTAATTAGTCAACTTTCTGGGGAGTATGAGTGCAGAGACGGTATTCTCAAAGTCTACAATGAGGAGTGCAAAGAGTTATTACACGGTTTCCGGATCGTAACGATGAGGCACATACCCAGGAAGCAGAATTTCGAAGCCAATGATTTAGCTCAGGGGGCATCGGGATACAGGCCGATGGCTAAAAACGTTCCAATTCAGATTGCTCTCGTGCACGCCGATGACTGGAGGTTTGATATCATTGAGTATTTGAGAAACCATTCCCAATCGGCGTCACGCAGAATGAAATATAAAGTTTTACACTATGTCTTATTGGACGATAACCTATATTACCCGACGGTTGATGGTGTCCTACTCAAATGCCTAGGTCCTGAGGAGGCTAAGACCGTTATGAGCGAAGTACACGAAGGGATTTGTGGCACCCATCAATCGGCCCATAAAATGAAATGGCTGATGAAGCGCGTCGGATATTTTTGGCCAACCATGCTAGAAGATTGCTTCAAGTATTATAAAGGATGTCAGGATTGTCAGAAATTTGGAGCAATTCAGAGAGCACCGGCATCGGTTATGCATCCAATCATAAAGCCGTGGCCGTTTCGAGGATGGGGAATAGATATGATCGGCCAGATTAACCCACCATCAAGTAAGGGACACAAGTATATATTAGTAGCTACAGATTACTTCACAAAGTGGGTTGAGGCCGTTCCTCTCAAGAAGGTTGATTCCAAAGACGCTATTCAGTTCGTCAAGGAGCACATCATATATCGGTTTGGGTTACCTCAGACAATAACTACAGACCAGGGATCAATCTTCGTGTCCGACGAGTTCGTCCGATTTGCTGACAGCATGGGCATCAGATTACTCAATTCTTCTCCTTACTATGCGCAGGCCAATGGGCAGGCGAAGGCTTCTAACAAGTCTTTAATCAAATTAATCAAGTGGAAAATAGACGAACAGCCGAGGCAATGGCATACAACGCTGGCCGATGCCCTTTGGGCGTATCGGATGGCTTGCCATGGTGCAATCCAAGTGCCTCCCTATCAACTGGTCTACGGGCATGAAGCTGTACTGCCGTGGGAAACCGCCATCAGCTCAAGAAGGATTGCTTTGCAAGACGACTTGACAGCCGATGAGTACCATAATCTTATGGTTGATGAATTGGATGATTTGGCACATGTTCGATTGCGGGCCTTAGAGAAAATCAAGCATGATAAAGATAGAGTGGCCCGTCATTATAATAAAAAGGTCGTTGCTAAATCGTTTGAGGAAGGAGACCTTGTGTGGAAATTAATAATGCCGATTGGATCCAGAGATAATAAATTCGGCACATGGTCACCTAATTGGGAAGGCCCCTTTCTAATTCATCGATGTGTTCCTCACAATGCCTATCTGCTCAAGGGATTAGATGGCGAGATTTATGGACGAGCTCTCAATGGCAAATACTTGAAACAATATTATCCCAGTGTCTGGATTGACTCATGATCGGCCCTCTAGCCGATTTATGATTACAGCCGATGTAGTCAAGAATCGTCTTTAGATGGCCGGTAAATACTATCGCCCTTAGTTCAAAATTTCAGAATATGAGCCCTCATCTTCCAAAATTTGGGGGGCATATATATATACAGGGAGATTCAAGGAATTTTCAAGGATTTTTCAGTTTGGCGATTGACTTCGGCTTTTTGGCCGATGAGATTGTTTATAATGAGAATTTTCAAGGATTTTTTCAGTTTGGCGATTGACTTCGGCTTTCTGGCCGATGAGATTGTTTATAATGAGAATTTTCGAGGTTTTTTCAGTTTGGCGATTGACTTCGGCTCTCTGGCTGATGAGATTGCTTATAATGAGATTGTTCGTATTAAAGATATATGTGTCTGGAATTCGGCTGCACGGCCGATAAGGTGTGAGTGGATTTCAGAAGCAATAAATTAGGCTGGAATTTTCAAAACAAATTCGGCTGCATGGCCGATAAGGTGTATGGTTATACATTATAGAAATAACATATGCTACATCACCCTACGAAGTCTGCAATAGCAGCAATGGCTTTACGACGAAGCTGCTCAACGTCTTCGATAGCCTGGGCATCATCGGCCATCGTCCCTGGGATTGGTTTCAGTGATTTGCTTAGGGTCGCGAGGTACTTGACCGATGCCTTGAGCTTTGCCGTCTGATCTTCTATGACCTTGGGTGATGCAGCTATCCCGGCTTCGACTTCCTGGATTTCTTGGCGTGTAGCGGCCAGCTTCGATTCTAGCTCTGCCTCGAGGCGACGGAGTTCTTCAAGCCTATTTTTCAGCACGATCGGCTCCACCGCTAGCTCGTCCAACCTGGTCTTATCGGCGTTCACTTGAGATTTGCTAGCGGACAGGGCCGATTCCAGTTGTCCGCGCTGTCGTCGCTCTGCAAGTCTTTCTTTTGCTCTGAAAAGCTTGAATCGGTATTGTTCCAGGAAGATGGCCGGCGTGAGGATTTCCATCAGGTCTTCGGGCAGTTCGTCTTGGATTTCTTGTACCCTGGCTCTGATGGAGGAGCAGTCTTCTACCAAACACTCCAGCGAGGCTTCTAGCCGATTCCCAATATCGGTCAGCCGGTTCTTCAGATCGTCAGAGATTGGTGCCCTGGCTGTGCTGGGTAGCTCCTTGTCCTCATCATCAAGAAACTGGCCGATATCAAAGGAGAACATATCGGCTAGGTTCTGCAAATATCAACATGGGTCGAGGTTAGCCTTGTTAATCAGGAATCGGCAGAAAGGGGATCAGGGTAACCGTGGTTACCTGTGTTGGAGCATTGGTGGTGCTTGCATCGGCCTCCCTTTGCTTTGTCGACACAGTAGGCGAGGGGGTTGGCCGATGTGGTGACCGTGATGGAGCCCTAGGCTGAAAAAGCAGGAAATTGGTGAATAGGGTTATGTGATTACGAAAATAATGCCAAAAAAAAAATCAACTCTTACCGAGACAGTCGGAGAGGGTGGTGGAGAAGGAGAAGGGGTTCTCAATCGTGCCTTGGCTCGTTCGCGTCGTTGCAAAGTTGTTTTCTTGGATCTTGGCAAAGGGGCCGATTGAGTTCTCTCCTTCAACACAGATGACACCGCAGCCTGAAAAGGATATGAAGTTAAAGTATGACAGTACAAGGAGATTACGTAAACACAGAGAAGGGATTATATTGACCTTGCGAACTGCATGTCTAGTCCTTTTTGGTTGCGGGGCATCATCTTGGTCATCGGCCGGTGGGATCTCCGCAGCTTCGGCCGATGGCTCTTGGGTGGTTTCGACCGACGGGTTTTCTTCTTCGTGTGCATCGGCCGCTGCTGCATCGACCTCCTCCTCCATCACTTGTTCTTCGAGGAATTCTTCCAAGGAGGGGTCTAGCTCTTCGGTATCGGCCTGGTCATCGATTTTAGCCTTCTTGCTGGCTTTCTGCGTTTTGCCTTTGGCCGGTGCTTTTCTCTTGGGGTTTTCTTTAGGCATCGGACCTTGGAGAAGTGACGCCACTTTTGGGGCAGTGAGGCCGATGATGGATTCCAGGACGGTTGACCCCGACGGAGCTATGGCTTGAGCGTAGAAGATCTTCCGTCCACTGTTGCTCACAGATGGAATCGGCTCATCTGGGACTTGAGGGCTGATGCCTTGGATAAGTTCTGTCACATAGAACCTGGCCGATTGATGAAAGATGTGAGCGGCCCACTCTTGCCTCCAAGTTTGGAAGTTAATGTGCACGAAGACATTCAGATGCAGCCGATCGCAGTCACCAAGATTGGGGAGCTCGATTTCTATTGCCTTGCTCATAATCAGGGCCGATGGGACTGTGCCTCTGCTCTCTAGGAGCTTATGAAGATGCAAGCTAATGGGAAGTTGTCCGAGCCCGCATTGTCTAGCAGCTGTCATTGGGGTGTAAAACTCATAGGACAAGCTGGTGCTCCTTCCCTGAAAGACGCCTACTGGGAGCAGGCATGGAGTAAGGCCGATCATGAATAATTCCCTTGATTCCATGTCATCATTTATTAAGCTCAGTTGCAGATCGTCTGGAAGCTCGAAGTCTCGGTCCGATGTATATACAAACATATCCATCTTGGCTGATGGAGGGCCGGTGAAGAAACGGATGAACCATGTAGCCATGTCATCGGCCGATTGATCTGCGCCGGGATAGACGGAGGCTGCTTCCCCGTAGGACATGCATCTTCTGTTCCTGGGGTCTTCGTGATCGGCATATTTTGATGGGAAGCGAGAATCTGATAGAGGTGGCCGATCAACCATGGTGTTGGTGTATATGGTTAGCCAGAGTTGAATGAACCACCATGGTCCTCCATGAGCCACAGTCTGTTTTAGCATCAAGTCTTGTGTGGAAACATGGAGTAGCCGATATACAGCTCCTAGAAGGTATCGGCCCAAGGGGATTTGTCTCTTGTCGACCAAAGCTTGAGCCAAGTGTTGACAGTTTGTAGTGGGGCCACAGGTCGATCCACAAAAGACAAATCTCTCCAACCACAATGTCAGGAAAGCTACGTGTTCTCGCTCTGAGACCGATCCCTGTTCCATGTGTTCAGAGATATATCCGGACCAGCCTCCGATTTTCTTGGTCTTCAACTTGTGGCTGCTGTTTACCAGGAGGCTGAAGGGGTTGATCTCGGAGCTGATATCCAACCCTGTGAGTACCTTGATATCTATGAGGGTTGGGGTCATCGGACCTTGCTTGAACATAAAGGCGTTCAAGGTACTTGACCAGAAGTAGCTGGCAGCAGACATTAGTGGCTCATTCTTCTTGGTATCGGCCAGGGACAGAGTTATGCATTGGCCGATTCCAATCTCGTCCCAGCGGACTTGTTTGACGGCAGCAATCCTTTTGTGCCAGGTCCTGTATCCGTTTAGCTTTGATGGCCATGACCTGAAGGTGTGCTTCCACGCCGAGACAGTGGGCTTGGCTTGCCTGAAAGGGATTCTGTCTGTTTCGGCGTTGATTAGCCAGGTTGGGTCGCAGTCGCCCATGGGGCCCACGAGAAAGCGATGGGATTTATCGTCGGTGGGAATCAAGATTTGATTTTTGAAGACCTAAATCGTGAGAACAACGATGAGAATATAAGGCCTGAGGGGGGCAGAAAGTAAAAACCTAACTTGGAGAAATCGGCAGAAAAGCTAATAATGCGGACTTTGAAGGAATTGACTTACCGCAGGGATCTCGGAGGCGTAAAATGGGGCGGAGGCCATCGTTGTTGTTGGAGGGATCGCTGTGAAGGGGGTCGATGTTGACGAGACGCCGAGGGGTCGCCGGAGTTGAAGAACACGAGGAGTTTGTTGAATCGGCGGCGAAAGGGTTTGAATCTGGATCTGTGCGGTTTTCAGGTTAGACCTAGCAAAAAGTCGATGAGTTCCCTGGAGCTAATTCCGCCACATTATATAATGAAGCGGAATTGGGGGGCATGTGTTAACGACGGATTTTGGTAATCGACTCGGAAGGGAAAGAGGAAACCGAAGCAGAGAAGAAGGATTGAGTTGGAGTCGGACCAGGCTTCGTATCGGACCCGGTAACCGTATCGGACTGGGGAGGTGTTGTTATAAAGAGCGTATCGGCCGATACGGATTTGGTTTGGTCATGGGCCGATGCGGGTTGTGAGTTGACAGTGTCAACGTGGGCTTGGTCTGGGCTCAAAGTAAGCTTCAAGGAAGTTGCCAAATAGAGATAAAGCTCGGTTTTAGGCAATTGTATCTTGTAAATTAAGTAGTGTAGATCTAATCTGTGGCTTAAGTCTGCCGCAAGGACTTGTTTGTTAGTTGTAGATAAGATCATGCCCTACAAGGGTTCTGTTGTAACCTCGGGTATAAATATCCCGATAGTTTGTACATGTAAAGCTCTCTCAATCAATCACACAATCGAATCAATCTACTTTCGGCGCATCGCCAACCCTTGCAAGAGGTCTTCTTCGACGAGTTCTTGCTTCCTCGGAGCAGAGGTAAGAACTCGTCCCCGACGATCTGCATCGTCGGGGCTGACGTGTCGCTTTAGACACGTTAAGCCTCGATGATGTGATCGTCGATTATCATGTCTTGAATAGTTTTGACAGGTATCTTAATTAAGCCTTGCCAGCGGTTTACTCGCTTTAGGGTTTATTGCCGACGATGGTTTAATTCTTATGCTTGACTAAATTGTTCAATGCATCTGCCATCCCCAAAAGCAATCGACAACTTGATTTTCTTTGTGTTAAGTCTCAATTCACACTTTGAGTTGCCATCGACCTTAGTCCTGCTTTGAGATCTAACACAAAGCCTGTTTTCGGTTGTAATTAAGGATAGTACCGGGGTTTTAGCCGGTCTTATCTAACATATGTGATTGCTTTATGTTTCTTGCATATGTTTGCCACTTATATGTGCAGATCGATAAGTATAAATGTGTTGATCATGAAGTAATCTTAAGATCTCTTTATGGTTGATGCGTTTATATTGGCCGATTGGCTCGTATAAGGTTGCACTAGAGTATTAGCTGGTGTAGTTACCTTTGTCATCCTTATCGGTCGATATTATTAGTTGAGATCTACATATCAATGAAGGCCGATAAGATTAGATTCATGTTTTACTTATTTTCTAAGTGAGCCGATATAGCTTTGCCCTATCGGCTGGGCTATGACAATGTGTCATCGGTCTGCTGGCCGATCGGCCATTGTTTTCTGACTTGGTTTACTTGTTTCTTGCTGATTGCAGATCAAATCAACTGGCACGCTCTACTTACGACTAGGCAAGCCATTTGGACCTGCACTAGAGTTAAGCAGATCTCCCAGGCCGCCGTGGTAACGCGGAACCCGTTTGGTTGCTGGACGGGTCGAAATTCTGCGCCAACACCTAGCGAAGAGGACAGGCCCCGCCGAAAGGTGCAGCGGCCCGTCTACTTCGTTAGCGAGGCCCTCCGGGACGCCAAGACCCGATACCCTCAGGCCCAGAAGATGCTTTACGCAATTCTGATGGCTTCGAGGAAGTTGCGCCATTATTTCCAGGCGCATCGGGTCACGGTGGTTACGTCTTACCCCCTCGGCCAAATCTTGCATAACCGAGAGGGTACCGGACGAGTGGTGAGATGGGCAATCGAACTCTCTGAATTCGATTTGCGCTTTGAACCACGCCACGCGATCAAGAGCCAGGCCCTCGCCGACTTTGTAGCGGAATGGACCCCAGCTCCCGAGCCCGTCCTCGCCCCCGAGGCCAGCCCGGGCCCCTCGCAGCTGCCTCACACCGCCTACTGGGTGATGCAGTTCGACGGCTCCCTGTCTCTTCAGGGCGCCGGTGCGGGGGTCACTTTGACCTCGCCGAGCGGAGACGTCCTCAGATATCTGGTCCGCCTCGACTTTCGGGCGACCAACAATATGGCAGAGTACGAGGGACTCCTTGCGGGACTCAGAGTGGCGGCCGGACTGGGGATCCGCCGCCTCCTGGTGTTAGGCGACTCCCAGTTGGTCGTTAACCAGGTCTGTAAGGAGTACCGGTGCTCTGACCCGCAGATGGACGCCTACATCCGCCAGGTGCGGCGTATGGAGCGCCATTTCGACGGGATAGAGCTTCGGCACGTGCCCAGGCAGGATAACGCGGTCGCCGACGAACTCTCAAGGCTCGCTTCCTCGCAAGCCCAGACCCCACCGGGCGCCTTTGAAGAAAGGCTTGCCCAGCCGTCGGCGCGACCCGACCCCCCAGGGGAGACGGACGCGCCTGAACGGCCCCCGAGGCCCGTCGGAGTCCAGGCCTCGGGACCCGAGGGGAGCGCTCCCAGCTCCCCTAGATTGATTGCTTGGATCACTGAGATCCAGGCGTACCTCACAGATAAGACTCTACCCGAGGACCGCGAAGGGAGTGAACGCGTCCATCGCATCTCCAAGCGCTACGTGCTGGTGGAAGGGACCGTCTATCGGCGCGGGGCTAACGGAATCCTCCTGAAGTGCATTCCTCGGGAACAAGGCATCGAGCTTCTCATCGATGTCCATGAAGGCGAGTGCGGAGCCCACTCCGCCTCGCGCACCTTGGTTGGCAAGGCCTTTCGCCAGGGTTTCTATTGGCCGACGGCTCTCAACGATGCGGTCGACCTGGTCCGGCGGTGCAAGGCGTGCCAGTTCCACGCCAAGCAAACGCATCAGCCAGCCCAGGCCCTGCAGACCATACCTCTTTCGTGGCCGTTTGCTGTCTGGGGGCTCGATATCCTGGGTCCGCTCAGGCGGGCCCCGGGCGGGTTCGAGTATCTGTATGTCGCTGTCGACAAGTTCACTAAGTGGCCCGAGGCTTATCCGGTCATCAAGATCGATAAGCACTCGGCGCTAAAATTCATCAAGGGCATCACTGCTCGGTTCGGGGTGCCAAACCGTATCATTACGGATAACAGCACCCAGTTCACTAGTGAGCTCTTCGGCGACTACTGCGAAGACATGGGCATCAAGCTCTGCTTCGCCTCACCCGCCCACCCCAGAAGCAACGGCCAGGTGGAGCGCGCCAATGGGGAAATCCTCAAGGGCCTCAAAACCAAGACCTTCAACATCCTCAAGAAGCACGGCGACTCGTGGATCGAGGAGCTGCCAGCGGTGCTCTGGGCGAACCGAACCACGCCAAGCCGAGCAACCGGGGAAACGCCTTTCTTCCTCGTCTACGGCGCGGAGGCGGTCCTCCCGCCTGAGCTCACCCTGAGGTCCCCTCGGGCCACCATCTATTGCGAGGCTGATCAAGATCAGCTTCGCCGAGACGACCTCGACTACCTAGAAGAGCGAAGGCGGCGCGCGGCCCTCCGAGCCGCGCGCTACAAACAGAGCCTGCGGCGCTACCATCAGCGCCACGTCCGGGCCCGATCACTCTGCGTCGACGACCTCGTCCTACGCCGCGTCCAAACGCGCGCTGGACTGAGCAAGCTCTCACCAATGTGGGAGGGTCCGTATCGAGTGATCGGTGTCCCCCAGCCAGGCTCGGTTCGGTTGGCCACGAGCGACGGCACAGAGCTGCCTAACCCGTGGAACATCGAACATCTTCGTCGCTTCTACCCCTGAGGGGGGTCGGGTGTCATGTCTCGGGCTCGGGCCAACCCCGCACCCCCCTCGGGCGTGCAGGATTGGCCGGGGGCTCCCACATGCATATACTTATCTTTTTTCTCTTCCGTATTTCAATAAAAGCGCTTTCGATTTCCTGAGGACTGCGTCTGTCCTGTCGTTGCCTTTTGAAGAATCTTGGCTTGAATCAGTACGCTCGTGCTCGACCCTGCCCTCGGTGGCCCGGGCCGGCTAAAACCGCCAAATGGGGCCCAGAACCGAGCCGTGCCCCGGGGTGCGGTGAACTCCGGGGGGGAATCGGCAAAGGCCCACAATCGGGTCCCCCTAACCCTTGGTCACCGCGCTCCCGGCCTGGCCAGTCTCGACACGCGGATCTCCCCAGGCACTAGCTCCGACCCGCGCCGTTTGAGGCTGGGACCTGGGCACGAGCCCTTGTTCAAGCCAAGACACAGAAGGACTGCGGCACAGACCATCCTCATCTCATACGCACAACAAACATAACTGACATAGAAATTTCGACTTTATTTGATTGCAGATTAAACCAGTCTGTACAAGAAGGGGGCTCGAAGGCCTCGGAAGAAGAAGGAGAAATTATTAAGATTGGCGGGGGCCTGGGGGCTCACTCCGACGCGCCCGGGTCGCCGGCCTCGTCGTCGCTGCCGTCCGCACCGTCGTCGCCGTCCTCCTCCTCGTCGGAGTCGAGGGCGAACGCGAGCCGAGGGGCCGTCCCCTCGAAGCTGTGGACGATGTGGTCGGTGGCGTCCCGGACCTGTGCGCGCGCGTCGTCCTCGGTTCCGGGAGGAAACTCTTCCAGCGCCGCCCACGGGGAGAAGTCAGGGTCCCTGGCCTGGTAGCTCGCCAGTACGAGCTCCACCGCCCCCGGGCGAGGTCCTCGGGGAGCCGTTCGAGGGCCCCGGCCATCTCCGAGAGGCGCTGGGCAAGGCCCCCCTAGTTGGCGGCGTACTTCGCGTACCGCCCGCCCCAGAGGACCGCCTGCCGCCCGGCGCGGTCTAGGCGGGAGACGGCGTCCCGGAGCATGCCGGGTCCTACCTCGCTCGCCAAGCGGAGGGCCTCGACCTCCCCAGCGGACAAGTCCAGCGCGCCCTGCAGCTCGGCGACGGTGAGCTCGGCGGCTGCGAGGCGGGCGGCTAGGTCGCCGTGGCCCGCGGCCGCCCCGCCGCTGTGCGCTCTCGCGTCCAGCTCCTTCGCCCGCGCCTCGAGCTCAGCGGCCCGCTGGTCCAGCGCGGCCCTCTCGGCGCGGGCGCCTTCCAGATTGCGGCGCGCCTGCTCCTCCCGCGCCGCCTCGCGGAGAAACAGGCTGTCCGCCAGCCGCTGCGCCGCGGCCTCGGCCTCCTCGAGAGCTCGCCCCCGCTCGGTGAGCGCATCCTCGCGGAGGCGGAGTGCGGACTCCTCTTCGGCGGAGGCGGCCTCGTGCGCCGCCAGCGTTGCCTCCCGGGTGGCGACGGCGGCCTCGCGGTCCGCCATGGCGCTCTCCTTCGCGTCCAGGGCGCGGGCGCGCTCCTCCAGCGCCGTGACGCGGGCCTCAAGGGCCTCCTCGCGCTGGCGGGTCGCCGCCTCGTTCTCCGCCGCCCGCCGTTCTCGGGCAGCAGCGGCGTCGAGGACTCCCTGGGCGGCGTTGAGCTTCTCCTCTAGCTCCGCCGCCCGGCTCCCGTAAAGGAGGCGGAGGTCGTCCTGCGCCTTGTCGAGCATGGCGGTGGCAATGAGGACGGTCTCCCGCTCTTCCTCCACCTCCCTGGCGATCTCCGCCAGGTTTCTGCGACGGGCCTCGAGCTGTGAGGCGTGCCGGCGGTGTGCCTTGCGGCCCGCCTCCACCATGGCCTCCACCGAGCGCCGCCCCTCCTCGACGCGCGCCCAAGCCGCGTCGAGCTACGCTCGCTCCGCCTGCAGGGCCTCCATCTGGGCACTTAACCCGTCCAGCACCGTGCTGTTCGTGGCGGCCAGGGCCTGCAGGAGGGGTTCCGCGCTCAGCGGGGCAGCGGAGGGCAGAGGGGAGAGTCGCCTCGGTGTGGGTGCCGCGCGGCTCGGCCCGCCGATCGGCGTGCCAGACTCGGGGGCGTCCCCCGAAGCTGGCTCGTTCCGAGCGTCACTCGAGGCGTCGGGCCCGAGCGGCGCACCCGCGGCCTCGTCGTGGGTGGCCTCGGGAGTCGTCGTCGCCTCGGGCGAAGTCGGGTCGGGGGCTTGGCGGGCTGCCTGGCGTGCACGCGCCGCCTCTGCCTCCCGGGCGAACTCCTCGGCCCGGCGGAGTCTGGCCTCCTCCCGAGCGGCCTCCTCGGCCTGGCGAACCCGGGCGGCCTCCTGGGCAGCCTCCTCGGCTTCCCGGAGGCGGTCCACGGCTTCCCGCCGGTCAGCCTCCCGCCTCCGGGCCTCCGCGGTCGCCGTCTCCTCGGCCTCGGACCGGTCAGACTTGGAATGGCGTGGGGGGCGCGACGGGATCTCGCTGAGGCAGAAGAAAAACCAGAGACAAATAGAAACGGGTGAGTAAAAACTCGCCTTGGGAGATGGGAGTATGAACACGGCCGCAGTGGGCGCGGGGACGAACCTGCGGGGAGGTCGGCTGAACGACCACCTCGGGGGCGAGATGAGGCTCCCCCGGCATGGCTCGGTCTCCCCCATCTTGCGGAGCCGTTTCTTCTTTCGCTCCCCCTCGGGCTGCGGCGTCGGCACGGCACCCTCCGGGCGCCTACTGCTGGCACGCACCGCCCCGCCCCCTCGGGGAGGAGATGGGGGAGGAGTACCCTCCTGCTTCCTCTTCCCCCGGGCGTCGGCAGGGCGGCTGTCCCCCGGGCCCCCGTCGCGGGACCCAGAAGCACGACCCCCTCCCGGGGTAGATTGTTCCCCCCTGCGGCTCCCGCCCACGCCATCGTGGCCTCGGGGGGGCCGCTCCCCCGACGCCCCGACCACCTGCATGATGGCCAAGATGTTGGCGCGCTCTGGGTCGCAGCAGAGGGGGAGGACCCCTTGGGGGATGAGGGATGCCTCCATGGAGCTGAGATTCAGCACCCGTTGGACCACCATCCTGAAGTCCTCAGGGCCCCAGTCCCATTTGCGCCCCTGGTGGGTCCTTACGTGGTCCTCGGGCCCGGTGTACTCCCAGGCGCCCCGGGCGCGCCGCTGGAGCGGCGCGATCCGGCGACGGAGGTAGTCGCCGAACACCATGGCCCCCGTGAGCCCCTGGGATCGCAGACCCGCCAGGCGGTCAAGAACGGCGTCGTAGCCGTCCCCCAGATCTACCGCCGCCCGCCAGCTGGAGGCCTGCGCCGGGGGCTAGCTCGGAAGTCAGAGGCGCGCTTCGTCCGCGAGGAGGGTGTAGAACCAATCGCTCTTCCAGTCGTCCCACTTCTTGCGGAGGACGTAGGGAATGTAGCGGTTCAGCACCTGCCCCCGCGGCTGGAAGTAGCGGCCACCGACCACCATCGGCGGCGACACCGGCTGCACGGTGAAGAACCACCGGAACAGCCAGAGAGATGGGCGCACCCCGATAAACATCTCGCACAGGTGTGCGAAGATGTCCAACGTCATTATCGCGTTGGGGGTGAGGTGCGCCATCTGGAGATCATAAAACTCCAGAATATCCATGAAGAAAATAGAGAATGGCGGGACGAGCCCCGCCATTGCGAAAGAGAGGAAGAAGACGGACCGCCCCGAGTAGTGTGGCGCCGGGCGTCCCTCGCCCAGCGTGACCACCTCCCGGCCGGTGGCAGATTCCGGCATGAATCGGCGCGGCAGCACGGCCTGCCTCTCGCTCGTGATGCGGGAAGGCGGCAGCACGCTACCGTCGAGCGGTGCGGAGCCCCGTGCCATGGCGCCGACGGAGGAGGAGCTTGAGAGCGAGCGCGTGTGGCAAGGGTAGGGCACAGGAAACGAAGAGTTAGAGCACAAGTGGCGAAGGCAAGGGGAAGAGTGGCGAGAGGAAGGAAACGAATCCCTTCCTCGGCGTCTTTATACCCTTGCCAGCACTATGCCCGGCTCCTCGCTTCCCGCGCCCACTACCTCGCCCCCTCGTTTCTCGCGCCCACGCCTCCACTAACCCCACTCGCCCGTTTGCAGCGCACGCGGCAGACGTGCGGCCGTGGCGGTTGAGATGGGGCAGATCGTGCGCGCATTAATTAAGCTCGCCAACCGCGAAAAGCACCATCATCTTATCCCCAGGCGAAACGAACCGGCTCGTCCCGATTCGTGCGCTGCTCGAGTAATGTAGCGGTCTTAAAGAGGCCGCTCATTATTATCGCTCGGTTTTCCCTTGCCGATGCGCGTGATTCGCGACCGTTGGGTTTCTGCCCGCCTGTAGGGACCGGTCCCACCTGTCACCGGGCCTAAGGAGTGGCATCACGCCCGAGCGCTTCCCCCGAGGGGGGCGGTCGCCCTGGCGTAACGCCGGGGGCTACTGTCGGTGACATGGGACCGGGGGTATCATGACTAGAGGCTTGAGTAGCCGCGGTCACCCACGTGGCCCGACTCCCCCGGGGGGGTCGGGCCCGAGGGTGACATGGCCACCCCTCCCTCTGTCTCCCCGAGGGGTCGGGCCGCTCCCGTTTCGGCCCCGAGGGCCGGGGCGCCCCGACCCCCTGTGATCTTGGCGCCACGTGTGTGGGTTAGGTGAGCACAGCAGGGCTCACCTAACCGCATTTATAGCGGATCAGACGAGCGTGCCACGCCACATTTAATGCGGCGCAGCGCACGCTTATCCGGTCCGTGACCGGTCGCGGTGTGTGACCGGTCACAGAACGGTCAGATCGCGGGTTAGGTGGCGACAGGCGGCCTGTGGCACGCCTCGCCCCGTCCCGTCAGAATGATGAGAGCCTCCTGGCTCTCGTCCCTAGCCGGAGCCGGCGTGCCAACTCCTGGAGTTGGTATGTCAGTCCCGATCAGATCCATTCCAGACTTCAGCGCAAGCATGGCAAGGAAGTCGCTTGCTAAAACGGGCGTCCACCGAGAGAGCTGGCGAGCGGGGCAAGAGACCTGTACCGTGCCTGTCAGAGGTCACTTCCGGCTGTAGACTAGCCCTGATTGTAAAAAGAATGTTTTCTTTCTTAGGCAGCTAGAGGCCCATGTGGTGACCCCTTGCCAGATAAAAGGAGGCCCAGGCCTAGGAAAGAAAGGGGGGGACTCCGGCGAATACGCTCTGGAGACCGAACTCTCTTTGTATTGTTGGAGACCCTCAAATCCACCAGAACACAGGAGTAGGGTGTTACGCTTCTCAGCGGCCCGAACCTGTCTACGTCGCCCGTGTTTTGTGCGTTTCCTCTCTCGCTGACGTTCCTCAGATCGAGGGCGAAGAACCTCACCTAGCGCCCCCGGCCGAACCGGCAAAGGGGGGCCCGCGCGGTCTCCCGGTGAGGGGCTCCACGCTCCGTCAGACGCACATAATCTTGGTCTTGTCCTTCTTCTCCACAAAAATTACCGGAGCACCCCAAGGTGACGTGCTCGGGCGAATGTATCCCTTCTGTAACTACTCGTCAACTTGCTTCTTGACTTCTGTCAACTCGTTGGCTCCCATTCTGTAAGGTCTCTTGTGTATCGGAGCGGTTCCCGGTACTAAGTCGATCCGAAATTCGATCTCTCTTTTAGGTGGCATCGTCGTCAGATCGTCCGGAAAGACTTCAAGATACTCTTCTACAATTGGGATATCCTCCAACTTCTTAGGGATTTTCACCACTTCTCTGGTCTGCTCCTCGGTAGCAACCTGATTCAAACTTGTTACGGACTTATGTGGTGCCGGAGATCGGAAAGCAATCTTTTCTCCCTTGTCATTGGTTAGAGTGACGGTGCGTCTTGCGCAATCGATCACTCCCCTATGTCTCGTCAGCCAATCCATCCCAAGAATGACATCTAGGCCTTTTGATTCAAGAAGGATAAGGTTGGCTAGAAATTGTGACCTTTGGATCTCTATGGTCACTGAGGGGCAGTAGTGAGCGGTGTTCATGTTGTTACCAGGAGTATGAACCCGCATAGGCACTTTAAGTTCCACTACTGATAACTCATGTGCCCCAGCAAAATGCTTGGAAATAAAGGAGTGTGTTGCACCAAAATCAAACAATACTGTAGCAGGAGTTGAGTTGACGGGAAACGTACCCAGTACGACGTCTGGTGCTGCCTGGGCTTCCTCGGTCGAGGCATGATTGACTCGTGCTTGTACGAAGTGGGACCTGGCGCGCTTGGGCTTCGGGCACTTGTCGGCGAAATGTCCAGGCTCGTCGCAGTTGAAACACGTCAATGGTTTTCCTCCAGGGTCTCTCCTGGGTTGAGCCGGCTGAGTCGGCGGTGCAGGTGCCATTGGAGGGCGTGGAGCTGGATTGCGATGGTGCTGTCCACCACTATTGTTAGGGCCACTGCTGCTGCTGGAGTGGAAGTTCCCAGAGTTGTATGGCCGGTGCTGGCGGATGATCATGGTGGAAGGGCCACCCTGCTGTCCGGACACGAAACGGGGCCTCTGACTGTTGCCCTGGTGTGCCTTGAATTGGGCCACTTTCCTCTTGTGGTCCATCTTGTTGCGCTGGTCTTCTTGACGAATGGCCTTGTCAACCAACTTTTCGAAGTCAGGGTAGTCTCCCGAGATCAGCTGATTGGTTAGCTCGTCATCCAGGCCTGACAGGAACTTGTCCTATCGCTCGGCATCTGTGCACACGTCTTCTGGGGCATAGCGTGCGAGCCGGTTGAACTCATGCAAGAATTCTGTCACGGTCCTGTTGCCCTGGTGGAGCGCACGGAACTCCCTTTTCTTCTGTGCAACTATCCCGTCGGGAACCTGTGCTTTCCTGAAGCTGCGACAGAATTCTGCCCATGTAACTTCCGTTCCGGCTGGGCGGGTGACCAAGTAATTGTCCCACCAAGCGGAAGCGGGACCATGCAGTTGGTGTGTGGCAAAAGCGACTTTCTCCTGGTCGTTGCACTGCAGGAGATCCAGTTTCTTCTCGATGGCATGGAGCCAGTCATTCGCCTCCATGGGGTTGGTGGTACTTGAGAAGGTGGGCGGTCGCACGCGAAGAAACTCTGGCAGCTTCGACTGGGGTGGTGGAGGAGCATTCTGCTGGTGGTGCTGCTGTTGCTGCTGTTGCATGTGATGCATCATCTGCTGCTGCATCTGCTGGTGCTGCTGCTGCATCTGCTGCATCATGGCAGTCATCATTTGGGTCTGAGCTGCCAACACTTGCGCGATCGTCGGGTTTTCCGGTGGTGATGGTGGTGGTGCATTGCCGGTGGAACCATTGACATGAGCCCTTCCTGCGGGCTCCTCGTTGCCGCTGGTGGAGCCGCTGGTTCTGGTGTTCACCATCTGAAGTAGGCCGAACCAGAATAGAAGAGAAGAAAAACAGACTGCTTAAGAACTAAACTTTATTTCATTAAAATTAACTGCAATTGTTCTGACCTGAATTAAAAACACTGAAAAGATCAAGCAACATCCTTAATGGGGCAGCCATACCAACACACGACATGGACCACCGACTAACCCACAAACAAACAGACCTAACACACAGAAACTAGCAGGAAAACAAACTAAGCAAAACGGTAAAAACTAAGGGTGACGGCTCTAAAACTCCGAACGGCTCCTACGGTCGGTGGAGTCGAAGTCGCCCTCCTGGTCATCACCCTCATCCTCTGAGTGGCTCCTGGAGTCCAACATGTAGGTGTCTCCGCTGGTAGGCTCGGAACTGCTGCCACTGCCGTTGCTGCCACTGGGAGTAGCAGACAACCAACCTCCGCTGCCACTGCCTCCCTGGTAGGCCGAGGCTGGAACGAAGGTAAGGAAAGGTGACGAGGACGGAGCTGGAGCTGCTACGGGCGTCGGGACTGGTGACGGCGGTGGAGCTGGAGCGGCTGCTGGCGGTGGGTGCCTGGGCGCCAGCTGGATGCGGACGGGAGCGGTGGTAGTCTTCCTGGCGGTCGTGCGGATCCGCGATCCACCGGGTGCTGGCAGTCCCCTCAAGGTGGCATTCTCCCTCTTGAGGTGTGCTACCTCGTCCTGCAGGTCCACGATCTGTCCCAGCTTCTGGTCATTCAGGGCCTTCGCAGCCCTGTGGAGGTATAATCAATATAAAAGGCTGAGCACCATAGGTATAATCCCACATGAAATGACATTGTGAAATAATGCAGTGTTTACGAAAAAATAAGACATTTGTAAATATAGGTACAATATGATCAATGTGAAGCATGACTTGCCTTGCTCCTGAGCTGAGGCTACCTCTGCGACGATCTCAAAATAAACGGGCGCGTCGGAGGTTTCGGAATCTACGCGACAAACAAAGCAAACAACAATTCACGCTATAAGTCTACTGAAACAAAGCACAAAAGTATTTTTAATGGATTCTCTGCATTTTTATGAATTTAATGAAATTTGAATGGACTTAAACGGAGCTCGGATGAATTAGTTATGAATTTTTGAAGTTATCTGTGTTTTTACTAAAACAGAAAAATCCTTAATTAATTTATTGCGCAATTAATCCCAGGGCTGGCGTCAGCGGCGGCGGCGGCCGGTCCACCGTGGACTCGGTCCACGGGACCGTGGCGGTGGCGGTGCACCACGTGGCGCACACGTGGCACCGACGCGGCAGCCACGTGGGCGGCCACGCGGGACGGAGGGGGACGGCCGAGATCGGCCCAAGTGGCCGATCTAACGGCTGAGGCGCACGGGAGGCGGGCGGCCGGGGCGGCACGGCCCCGAGCTTGGCCAACACTGCCATGGCGCGCGGTGAAGGCCGGCGGCTGGACGGAACAAGGGCGGCGCTCGCGCGGGAAGGGGACGGCGCGGCCAGGGAAAAAGAGAGGAAGGGGAGAAGGGAGAAGATTTCTCACCGGGCTCGGCCGGAGAGGAAGACGACGACGGCGAGGGCGGCGTCCGGTGGCGGAATGGCAGTGCGGAGGCACGTGCGCGGGGCACGCGGGGCGCGGGGAAGTGGGGGCGCGGGCGCGGAACAAGGCGGCCGGCGGTTGCTCCCCTCCGATTCCGTCGGCCGGAGGAGGGAGACGGGCCCGACAGGTAGGGCCCACCTGTCGGTGGCCCGGACCGGCGGCGAGCGCGGCGTTAGCGGGCCTCGGCCTGCGGCCGGCCCGCAAGAGAGGAGGGGGCGCGCGAGGAAAGGAGGCCAGTTGGGCCGACCCAGCGGGAGGGGGAAGGGGCGCGCGGCGCGCGCGCTGGGCTGGGCCGACAGCCCAAGATGGAAGAAGAAGAGGAAAAAGAAAAAGAAAAAGGAAAGGAAATTTCCTAGGATTAATTAAAATCCGAATTTGATTTTAATTGGTTTAAAAAATATTTTCAGGGCTCTGAAAATTCCACTAAAACTCCTGTTAATGTATTTTGACATGGGGAACTCAAGAAAAATTCCACCTTGCCATTTCCACTTCTTTAATGCATTAATTAATTGGATTTTTCTCCAGATTAATTAAACAATTTCTCCGATAAATTATTAAACTCGATTTTTACGATTTAGGAAAACTTCAGGGTGTGACAACGCCACACCCCGTCCCATCAGAATGATGAGAGCCCTCTGTCTCTCGTCTCTCAGCCGGAGTTGGTATGCCAACTCCCGGGGTTGGTATGTCAGCTCTGGTCAGATGCTTTCCCGATTCCGGCGCAGGCGAGACGCAGAAGTCGCCCGCCATTCAATGAAGGTTGAAACGGGCGTCCCCCGGATGGGTCGACTGACCGAGCGAAGGCGTGCTGCGACATCTGTCAGAGGCTGCTTCCGACGATAGGATAGCCCTAAATGTAAAAGAATGTCTTCTTTCATAGGCAGCTCGTGGCCCATGTCGTAGCCCCTTGCCATATAAAAGGAGGCCCAGGCCTAAGAAAAGGGGGCTCTCGGTGGACTCTCTCTGGATTCCATCATACTCTCAGATCTACCAGAACACAGGAGTAGGGTATTACGCTCCTTAGCGGCCCGAACCTGTCTAAATCGCCTGCGTCCACGCGTTTCTTTTTTCCTCGCTGGGATCCCACAGATCAGGGGCGAAGAATTTCACCTTGCGCCCCCGGCCGAACCGGCAAAGGGGGGCCTGCGCGGTCTCCCGGTGAGGGGCTTCACGCTCCGTCACCCGTGCTCACCTTTCTTCCCTTTTTTTTCCTTCGCCCCCTCTCTCCTCAGGCCTAGGCCTCCTTTTATATCTCAAGGGGCTACCACATAGGCCAAAAGGCTACCTAAGAGAGAAGGAAAACATTCCTTTACATTTAATAGCTGTCTTGTTGCTTGACTCGGAAGCCACACGCACAGTCGTCGCGGCATGGCCCTCATCCGATCAGCCTGCTGACACGGGGGACGGCCGCGTCATTCCTCATTAAATGGGTGAAGACTTATGTGTTCCGCTTGCATCGGGAAATGGAAACCATCTGAACATAGTTGGCATACCAACTCTGATTGAAGGACGAGAGGCAAAAAAGCTCTTATCATTCTGATGGGACGGGGCAGGGTGTGCTGCGTGCCACCTGACGTGCGGATAGTATGCAGGCGCTCCGTTGCCGTCCCACCCGTCATCTGACCGGTCGTGGGCCGGTCAGTCGTCGTGACTGGTCATAGACCGATCACGCACGCACACGAAGGGGAGTGGAGCCAAAAACACACGCACACCCCCTACCTGGTGCGTCAGCTGACAGAGTGTCGGCTCCTCAACGGGGCATAGAGTGGGCCCCCTTTTGTGAGTTCGACTGGGGACGCAGGGTGAGATTCGTGCTCCGATGAGAGAGAAAGAGAGACAAGCGTTTCTACAGGTTCGGGCCGCTTGGAAGCGTAACACCCTACTCCTGTGTCTGGTGGATATGCGATTAGAACGTGGGGGGATACAGGCGCTCGTGCTCTCCTTTCTTCCCTCTTTTTTCCTTCGCCCTCTCTCTCCTCAGGCCTGGGCCTCCTTTTATATCTCAAGAAGCTACCACTTAGGCCAAAAGACTACCTAAGAGAGAAGGAAAATATTCGTTTACATTTAATGGCGGTCTTGTTGCTTGACTCGGAAGCCACACTGTCACACCCTAAAAATCGTTAAATTATAAATTGTTGCAAAAAAGGAATTTTTAGAAATTATTAAATAATTAAAGTAAGTGTTTGAATAAAATCTATGAAAAACTTGAACATTAAACTAAACTGAGCTAGATAAAAATTTCCTCGATAAATCGTTGGTGGATTTAATTTTTATTAAATTCTCCATAGTTAATTACACTCTGGAATTTTCTCGGATTTTTCGAAGCTCAAATACTAATTTTAGTAATACAAAGAACATTTCAATAAATGTGTCAATAATAAATTAATCAGTAAATGATAAGGTTAAAATTTTATTAAATACTTTAAGTGTCCAAGTATTTTCTAGAGTTTTCTGGGAATTATTTGAGCAAGGGAAGTATTTTTAATCAATGAAATAGCATTTCATGAATTATTTAACTAAGAAAAAGTTTTAAAAACCCTCCCTAAGCCGTTGGGCTGTTTCCAGCCCAACTCCCTCCTTTGTGTGCGTGGCTGTGCAGCCCAAGCGGCCCAACCGAGTTGCCCTTTCCCTTTTCTTTTCTTTTTCTGTTTTTTTTCTTTTTCTCAGCCCAAGCGAAAGTCTACTTTTGGTCCCTCGTTACTGTTCTTCTTCAACCTCGGGCCAGCCGAACTGAGCCCGAGTTGGCTCGGTTTTTCTCCTCCAAATCCAGCCTTTTCTCTCGTGTATTCCTAAAATTAGTTGAGGGGATTTGTTTCCCTTATCCTCTTCTATCTTTTCCCCCAAAAATCCGATTTTATCCCTTTTGAATTCGGTACGAATTTGGATTCGTTTTCGAGTTTATCTCTCCACCAAACCCTAGGTTTTCCCGGTGCAATTCCTTGCGTTTCAAGCTCGATCTCTCTCTCCCGTGGCTTTAAATAGAGTCCCCTCCCTCTCCTCTTTTGTTTGCCACCCCCGCCTGAGCTCGCCGCCGCCGCGCAAACCCTAGCGCCGCCGCCGTAGCCGCTTCAGCCGCCTCGCGCCGTCGCCGTGGTGGTCGCCGCCGGTTGCCGTCGCTATCACCGGGTTCGCGAGGAGAAGCCGCACACCGTCCACCTTTTCGCTGCCGCCGAAACCCGCCGGAGAGTCGTCGCCGTCATTGACCCGAACCGAGCCGCCATCGGACCTCATCGTCGGACGTCACCGGTCATCGTTCGTCGTAGTTCTTTGCATCGGTGAGTTCGCCTCGTCGTCCTCTTCGTATAGATGTCCTCGACACATCGGTATATTTGTTTATACCGTTCATAACTATGTTTAAGTAATATTTACTGTTTTTCTAATCATTATTTGGCATGCAGGTATGACGGACGACACACCTGAGCTCTTCAGCCGTGGCCTCGACAGGAACCACCGCTCGTACTTGTCAGCAGTGCAGGGTGCGCAGCTCGGCACCCTCCGCCCACGTACTTCACGCCAGTTGTTGCTTGTCGACCCGCGACATGTTCCCTGGTACACCTCGTTCAAATTTTAAATCATCACATTTGCCTGCAATAATACTTTATCGGTACTGATGCGTGAGGTTTACATTACGCAGGTTGCGTGAGGCAGGGCTCCTACCACTGCGTAGGCTTGTTGAGGCTGGGGCGGACGAGAGAGACCCAGCGAAGCGCTGAGATGCAGACCGGTCACTCCTTGCCGCTCTGGCAGACCGCTGGAGGCCCGAGACGCACACGTTCCATCTTCCCTGTGGGGAGATGGCTCCGACACTACAGGATGTGTCGTACCTCCTCAGTCTACCTCTCGCAGGAGACGCAGTTGGTCCTGTAGACGGTGCTGAGGGATGGAAGGAAGATCTCACGGAGCGCTTCGCGGACGTGATGCGCCTTCTCGGTCTACCGCCACCCACTGGCCTACACCCGTACACTACCGCCGGGCCGAGCAAGGCTTGGTTGCTTCAGTTCACCGTAAGTTCAATGCTTGAACGGGTTTATGGTTTTTTGAACAAATATATTCATTTGTACTAATATTTGGTTAATTGCTATAGGCTGACCAGCTCCACCCGGACACCGATGAGTACTCAGATCGACGCACCCTAGAGGCGTACCTGCTCTGGCTGTTCGATTGGGTGATGTTCACCAGCACTACAGGCCACGCTGTCAACAAGGGTCTAATCCACTACACACGGGGCATCGCGGATGCTGAGCTAGGCAACGTGCCTAGGTGGAGCTAGGGATCTGCAGTGCTAGCGGTCACCTACCGTGCCCTCTGTGAGGCGTGCACGAAGACCGATGCGGGAGCGATCTTCGCTGGCTGTCCTCTGCTCATTCAGCTTTAGGCAGCGGAGAGGTTTGCCATAGGACGGCCTGTGGTGGACCCCGCACCGTACGGGACGAGGCGCAGCGCAGAGTGGCCAGAGGACGGCCCCACGATGGGGACATACTGGTGTCGACGTGGGGTGAGTACAAACTTTCTACATTGCACCATCCATTTTCTTTTACGTTCGTCCGTTACAATCAATTATATGTGTAACATATTTCTATGTCGCAGCGTCGTTACGCCCACGTGCAGGTCAGACGAGGTTACCCGGACTTCGTGTTCGAGTTCGACCGCCTCCAGCCCAACGACGTCGTCTGGCAGCCGTACACGGAGCAGGCGGTGGCAGCGAGAGCACCGCTAGGACTTTCGTCCCTCTGCACACGTGACGCGGCGTACTGGCTCACGACTTTGCCGATGGTGTTCGACACCCTAAACGCCCTTCCAGAGGGCGATGGATGACTAGTTTTGTAAATTTTCAAAACAAAAAATTATCTTTGTAAATCTTTTAATAAATAAAATAAAAAATAAAAAAAATTCCTGGTTTGCCTGCCGTGCCACACTGCCCAAACCGGCCAGGCCGGTTTGCCTGCTGCTTGGCAACTTTGGCTCTTTGCCGAGCCCGTGAAAACCGGCCAACCGGCTAGGCCGGTTTGTCTGTTCTACTCTGAGTAGGACTCTTTTTATCTAATTTTGGACGTATTTTCGCATAGGAAACTTGGAGATCATGATCTGGAATTGTTTCCTATTGGGATAAGATCACCCCCTCTATATATATGAGAGGATCACGGCCGATTGAAGGACCCAACCCTTGATCTTTACTATTTAAAAAAGAAAGAGATGTTTCCATCATCCGTACGAGAAAATTAGGTAGACTTCTACTGCGACTTATTTTCCTTGGCCCGATTGAAGGAAGGACGTAAACTGGAGTCCAGTTTACGTCCTTCCTTCAATCGGGCCAAGAAAAAAAGTCGCAACGAAAGTTTACTTTTCCTCCTCGTACGGATGACAGAAACATCTAAGTCCAGTTTACGTCCTTCCTTCAATCGGGCAAGAAAAAAAGCCAAAAAAAAACAAAAAAGGCATCCGTAAAAAAAATTAAAAAGAATAAAAAATATACGATTTGTACGGCAACGCAAAAAAATCCCATAAAAACTGCCAAATTAACATGGTTATGTATCATTGGGTGTGGCTCTGTTCATAGCTAAAGGCCTAAGCTAAAGGTAAAGATGAACTGGAATACATAGTGGACTTCTATTTTATTTAGAAGATATAAACTATTTATTGACTATATAACACGAGATTTTTTTTTGTTACCCTTAACAACGCACAGGCATTTTTGCTAGTTATGAAAAAAACAAATCTACAAACCCTTTTACCCTCTCCTCTCTCTACCTTGCTGTTTGTCACGTCTCCCGGTGAGATTTGATGGTGTTCTAGGCGGCCTCGCTGGTCCACCCTGCACGTGCTCCTCCCCGACGGGTCATCCCGGGAGGTGTTCGGGAGTTTTCTACGCAAGGAACGAGCCCAAAATCGGCCTAACCGGTCTCTAGATCGGTTTCGTCCGTTCGCTCACATTCTTGCTGGTTGTGGGTTGATTTGCAACCCCTAGGCGTGCTAGCCTTGCTGGTGTGTGATCACATCCGACGTCAACAGCTACCTTGTGCCGTTAGTGTTCTAAAAGTTATTGTCGATATATAAACCATGTGTAGTACAGAACTTTTAGAACATGCAGGATCCATTTGTTACGAATATTTAGATAAAATTCTTCTGGGTGTTGGGAATTCTGGAAATTTTGTGGTTGTCTGTCCTGACACCTAATTACATCATTCTGAGTTTGACAGGACCCTATTACTAGTAGTGCACATTGTGTTCTAGCATCGTATTGGTGTGGGAAGCTGGGGAAACAAAAACTGACGGCGCTTCAAGTATGTCATGTCCTCCTAAATGCTTTAACATTTCCTTCATCATCCATGAAACTGATTTTTTTTTTGAAATATCTGATTTTTTTTGAACTTATCCATATATCGTCAGGTTTCTCCACAGAGCGGGACACTATACCTGGAGCTGGAAGCTGCATCCAGGAGTGTGCGAATTCAGGGAGAAGCTGTCACTGTGATGACCGGTACCCTCTTAGCCTAGCATCTTCCTCTTGTAAACTTGGAGATTTGAAGGACGATAGTCGATAAATCTGTGCACGAGTTCAGCATTATTAGTGTATGGAAATAAAAGGTCCTGTACTTTTCTGAAGCACTGGAATATAGTTTCAGTACAACCATGCTGGAGCATTGGAATATTGTTTCAGTACAACCATGCTGGCATAAATTACCAGTTCCTGGTTTGTCATTTCTCAGTGTACAATAGCAGAATAGCAGGAGGGAGCTGTGGAGTATATACAGCCTTGTTCGAGTTTCTCGTTATGCTGAAACTTGAATCAACAAGGGATCGATAATAATTTGGCGGAACTGTGGCTAGAAATAGAGAAAAATGATGCTCAAGTCAAATCCATATCGTGGCTGTGTGGGTTGCTTTTGTAAGCCTAGAGCATGCATCTCTGGCAAACTGATTATCATCAGCTTGATTTTTCATGCAAAATCATATATTCCTTCTTGTTTTATGACATTTAAGTGCAATTTTTTTTCTAAAAAACGCACAAGAGCTAAACATCATTACATTAAGAAGAGCATAAAAGTAAAGTGAAAATGGAAGTGAAAAAAGAAGCAAGACCATCCAATAATGAAAGCATCATCTGGAATAATTCTAACAGGAAGGCATCATATGGAACGATGGATTTAACAAACTATTTTAATGATGCATTTTTCCATAAATAAAAGTCAAGTTGAAAGGTTTGATCCGGATAAATAAAACTAAAACGATACACGATACGTAGCTAGACGTGGGATTAGAAACTTGAACACTGCCATGTTCAACTGTTAGTTGAGTATGGGACTTATCACACATCATGAATGGGACGTTCTTCTTCATGAGAATGACCATAATTGTTGATTTGTAACATCTAAACTTCCATTGTAGCAAGCATACGGAAGCAGAAAATAGCAGGAGCTCATTCGTCGGTTCCACCTTCGCTTCGCCGACGCCCAGATCGCCTCTGGCTTCTCTTCTTCCCCCAGCTCGACGCCCCTGGACACCGGCCGCCAGTTCCCTCTTCCTGCTCGAGAAAGTGGAGCAAAATCAAAACCAAATTCGTGCGGATTGAGTGATAAAAAAAACAGTCGGATTGGATGCTATCCCCGTCGCAGCCTACCCTCGCGAACCCGCGACGCCCCCCGCTCATCAGCCACGACGTCGCCGTCGACGAATTCAAGACGCCCTCCCAACGTGAAGCACCGCCTCCCTCCGCTCCCCATCCTGAAGCGCGGACGATGGAGGACAAAGCGGGATGGAGCGGAGACGACAGTGCCGGCCGCCGCCTGGCAGTCGTGCAGCACGTCGACCACCGTCGCCATCTTGCTGGCGAGCGTGTCTTGCGCGTCGACCACACCACCCTCCACTCGGCAATCCTCCGCCCCAGACGACCGGCTTCGGATCCCTTCGCTGCCCACGACATCGCCACGGGACTCCACCAATCCGCCTCCTCTCGCCCCCCAGTGCTCTGCCCTCGCCGTTGGGATGTGGAGGCCCGGAACCACGAGGCCAACCTCCGGTCACGCCATCTCGTGGACCGCCGCCAGCCTGACAACCATGCCAGCGCCACTGGCTCACTCAGATCTGGGGCTCATCACCGCCGCCACCTCCAGAGGCTGCGCCTGCTCCGTCGGTCTTCGCCCGGCTCAGCCTGTATCAAGATCTCCTCCGCCACCGCTGGAGGGCGTGCCGCCTCGTCTCCAGCGACGCCGCCCCGGATTCCTCGGCTCGCTCGCCGTCGCGACCTCCTACTCCCCGCCGCCTAGCCAGCTCGCCCCCGATGCGTGTTGCTCCCCGCCGCCTACGCTAGGGCTTGGGGATGGGGGCGCGTGTGGAGGAAGAGCGGTGGCGGCGCTACACGTTAGGGAGGGAAGACGGCGCCGGAGCCGGCGCGCGACGCGGACGGCGGGGCGGTGCCGGAGCCGACGGTCGTGGGAGGGAAGAGGGGAACAGGGAGAAAGGGAGGGCTTCGGAAGGATGGTGGGGTGATGGCTGGATATTTTTCGGAAACATCCTTATGCTTTTTACGTTTACAGCTCTACCCCTGAAAGCAGAATTTCCTTTCTTTCGTGTTGGATTTCTCTGAAAGACAAGAGGTTTTCCAAATAAAACACAACGAGGTGTCAGTCGTTTGGCGGACGTATGTGATATTTCGTGCAAACATGAAGAGTTGTCTGCAAAGTTGTCAACCACGTGTAAATCTCTTAGAGGAGAAAAAAAATTTCTAAAAACAGAGAAAATCAGTGAGGGTAGGAGGGTTATGAACGAAGGATTAACATGTTATTGGCGGTGAATATTGCATTTAACATCCTATTCCTAGGCTGTGTTCTTCCCTCCAAGTTTCCAACCTCATCTCCCTTGTTTTTCGCGTGCACGTTTTCTAAACTGTGTTTTTTATAAAAACTTTATATACAAAAGTTGCTATAAAAAATCACATTAATCCATTTTTAAAATTTTTTTAAGCTACTACTTAATTAATCATGTGTTAATTCATCGTTTTGTTTTGCGTGCGAAGGAAGGGGTTACCAATCCCTCCAAAAGAACACAGCCGTAGTTGTGTTAGAAAATAAGGCTTCTTCTACTTTGATGGCCCATTTGGCCCGTAATGGTGGCGTCGGTCCAACATCAAAGGAAGACGAGGGAGAAAAACGTACGAGAGAGAAGCCAAGAGAGAGAAGAAGAAGAGTATGAAAGGAAACCCTAGCCGCCACAATCGAGATTAAAGGGGAGGCAACAAATACAATGGGTTTCGCGTAGAGGTGGTGGGCGTCGGCGAAGATGCGTGCCGGGGGGTTGGCTGAGTGGTCGAGCTGCAGGGCCTTCACCTCTTCCCCTGCTCATCATCACCGCCTTCTCCATACAACAAGTAGCAAGGAAGAGGTTGGTGGATCTATCTATCTATGTCCTCTTCATTTAATTTGCATCTCTCTTCCATGTGCACCGGGGTGTCTCTTTTGGGTCAAGGTACTTTAACTCCTTATAAGCATAATTGATATTCCAGCCCAAATTCATCTAGATTCTTAATTTTTGCATGCCTTGATTCAAATTCGAATAATTCTATGAAAGGAAACCGTAGCGACCACAATCGAGATCAAAGGGGAGACAACAATGGCTTTCGCACAGAGTTTATATATATAAATATTTTTTTATTGGGCAAAGAATATATGGGCCAAACATAGGAAAGAAAAAGGGCATGAAATAAGTATATATGGGATCCTTGCAAACAATAGACCTGTCAGCATTTGCAGGCCGTGCGTGTGAAGTAGTGAGGGACGTCGCACGGGGATGCGATCACGCGTGTTTGGGACGTGCGATTGATCGTGTTTCGCGTATTAGATTCACCCACCTACATTGTACCGGTTTTGATAGCTAAAAGACCCGTTGTATCTGGTATTCTAGTTCAAGGACGAAATCCGAACTAGCTGTCAAGTTAAGGACCTAAAATGAACTTGTTCGCTTTTTTATCTTAGTAGATAAAGGGAATAAGTTCACTTTAGGTCCCTCAATTTGTCGTTCAGTCTGAAATTCGTCCCTGAACCACAATAGCAGATATGACGCATCCCTCAACTCTTAAAACCAGTACAAATAAGATCCCAAGGCGGTTTGGATCGCAATTTTGGCTGACGTGGCACATAAGCAAAAAAAAAAACAACCCTTGTGGCCCCCACATGTAAGTGAAACAACATCTAATATATACTTGGGTGGCACCACGTCGGATTTTGACCGAAGGGGACTGACCCTGGTTGGAATCGACGGCCGACGACGCATGGCGGCGAACCGGCGAACGCCGGCGACTTCCCGCCGGTGGAGGGCACCGCGTCAACGAGTGGAGATCGGGAAATTGAATGAATAGCTCGGATATGGAAGGGAAGAAACAACGGCGGCTGGCGGCGGGCGACCAGGCACGGTGGCGAGAGACGACGGTGTTGCGTGGCGGCGGTGGAATGAGGTCACAGAAGGAGGAAAACGAGTGCGCGGCCGAGCGCGAAAGCTAGCTACGGGCATTAGGAAGGCGAGGAGAGGAAAGAAGAGGAGAGGCTCACCGGAAGGAGGAGGGAAAAGAGGATGCGACAGAAAGTCACGGCCCGAGCTCGTCAATGGCGGACATCGGAGGTGGATTTGGGGAAAACCCGTCTCGTCGGTGATTGAATCTCGGGATTGGGTGGAATGGAGTCGCACCTGGACGGGGAACTCAGTGGTGGTGGTAGCTTGGTGGTGGCGACAGTGGCCGGCATGGCGCGGCTGGCCGATATGACGTCTCGCGACCTGAGGTTGTATTTTCAGAGAGTGATTGAAGATGCCATCAGCGATTCGGTTCATCTCCCCACACAGGAAAATATGCGAAATTACAGCCGACAAGATCGAATTTTTTGTTGAGCGGGTCAATGATAATGTACTAAATCTGCAAAACATTTTCATATGAATTTGTAGCCTAGTGTACCAGCAGAGGCAGAGCACAGAGCAAGATGATGCAGGTGAGCGGGTCGTTCTTGGAGAGCAGGAATGCGAAGATGGATGCTCCTACCTTCTACAAACCACACGAAATTCATCGCGAACATAATCAAGAAAGAAGATTCAGACGCAAAAATTCTGAAACTGCAGATCTCGCAGAGGATATCGACTCTGCTGGGCGTTGCGTTGGCCTTGGCGAGCGCCACCGGCCTGCTTGCCCCTGCTAGCTTCAGTCACACAATCCGTGGAGAAACATTGGAGAGAGGTTGAAGAAAGCGACGACGAGCTATGTAATCAAATGGAGGTGCCTGAGAGCTTCGGTCACCTGCACGACGAAGTCCCGCTCTGCGATGATGCCGAGCGCGACGCAAGCGAGCCTGTCGACGGCGGACGCCACCAGCACGGCAAACCACGGCCACAGGAGCAGCATCGATGCCGGTGCGACAAGAGATGTAGTCATCGCCGCAGTTGTATCGTATGGACGGCGAACGCGTAGGTTGCCGTCCTCGTTGATGGCCCAAGCTCACTCTAGACTCACTCTCACGGCTCACACAAGGACTTGAGATGAAGAAGTAGCTCACAAGATCACACACTCGGGATGGATTACACACTACAGAAAGAAGCTAACAGAAGAACTCAAGAACACTCGCACACAAGGAATTTCTTTCCCGATGCTGCACACCAGCACCAGCACTCGCACTTCTATTCACCACACGCACAAATGCACACTGATTACATTAGTTTAAATAAACACACACCACCACCACGTCCGGCCGCACACCTCGGCCGAGCACTCCGTGGCTTCACCACTAACTCACTAACTGACCTCCCTACATGCAGCACACATCTACTTACATGCAGATCACCGTTAGCTAGTTGATCCGCTCTTCACGGCACCTGCATGTTTGCTTGACTTGACCGCACCTCCAAGCCACTGACATGCAGATCCTAATCTCTCTGATCAAACTAACTCACGCATACACATGCTAGTAAAACAAACATGACACGACTGAAAATTCACATAAACACCTAAACAACAAGATTATGTCTAACACTCGTCACCGTCCGCCGCCGGCCACCGCCCTGGTGAGATGGGAACAGAGGGGAGGAAGAGAGAGATACGTGAAGAGAGATAAGAGTCACTGACATGTGAGGCTTGTATGGGTCTCACGCTGACGTGGCTTGCCACGTCAGCTAAAACCGAGCATATTACAGTCTATGATCTCGGATGATTTGATTTTGTAAATTGAGAGATCCGTTATACATGTATTTCGGTTTAGGGACCGATTTTAGATTTGCAGACAAGTTAAGGCGCTGCAAGTGAACTTATTCCTAGATAAAGAGGCCCTTCTTCTACTTTCATGGCCCATTCGGCCCGTAATGGTGCCGTCGGTCCAGCAAGCAAGCATCAAAGGAAGCCGAGGGAGAAAAACGAGAGAAGGCAACAGAGAGAAAGAGAAGAAGAAGAGTATCAAAGGAAACCCTAGCCGCCACAATCGAGCGCGGACGGAATCAAAGGGGAGAAGGTGCAGCGCGAGGCGGAAGAGGGAGGCAACAATGGCTTCCGCGTACAGGTTGTGGTCGTCGGCGATGGGGAGGGCAATGATGCGCGCCGCGTTGGCTGGGTCCAACCCCAACCCGACGTCGAGCAGGGCCTTCACCTGTTCCCCTGCGCATCGCCGTCTTCTCCACGGCGGCCACGCCCCGCCAGCCTCGAGTCCTTCCCGTAGAACAAGTACTAGCAAGGAAGAGGTTTGCTCCCCGTCACGCCCTCCTTCCCACCCCTTCTCCCTTTAGTGGATCTCTCATCCATGTGTATCTGTGTGTCTTGTTTTGGGTGAAGTAGTTTAATAATTGATAAAGCGATGTCCTATAGGTTTTTGATTGGAGAAATTGTATTACAGCCCAAATTCCTCTAGATGTTTAACTGCCTTGATTCAAATTCGAATAATTCTGTTTGATCTGCATAGAATTATAAACTAGTAATCAAAATAATATATATATATATATATATTTATTTATTTGTTTGGATATTCAAAATTGGGGAATCGATAAAAAAACGAATCAAACAAGGAACTGGATCAGATCAGACGAAGGCACATACCTGCAGATCGATCTGGTCTGCTTTGCTGGAGAAAGCAAGAGAAATCTTGAGAGGAGGGATCTCAAGAAGGCAGAGAGACTCCGGGAGCAAGTGGAGTGTCACCAACAGCGACAGCAACTTAGTGATGGATTCGTTACTGCTATGGTGCTTAACGCTGGTGTTTGTCAGGAGCAAGGGGGGTAAGCAGCAGGTAAGATGGGAACTGGGAAGAGACAAGAGAGTAGAAAGGTGTCTACGGGAAGATTGTATTTGCCAGCGTTGCCAAAGGAGGTTTAAGGCGGTATTGTTGCGGTCTGGGCTGCTTAGATTCTACTATTTGATTCCTGTTGTACACTCAAAAGATATACTATTCGAGGACTAAAGTTCTTTAAGTAGGTCCCCCTTAATGACTCTTGACTCCAGACTAAAGTTGTTATTATTGTCGTTCTTCAGTCATGCATTGTTAGGTTTAACACTAAATATTTTCACTCTCATTATAGGTTGATATCCTTCTGGATCGCTTGAAGGAAAGAGGTACTAAATCAATGGAAATGGCAACACTGGATCAGACTCTTGATAGGTACTTGTATGAGCACTAAAGAGTTTATATTGCTATCTCAATGTCTCTCTTCTCTAATCTTAAAATTCATCTATGTTTTCCATGTGTATGTAGCGTTAATTCAGCACTCTCGGGTGTAATGTTCCGTAGAGTTCAGCGGGCATACGCGAGTGTTGGAGTCGTTATTATTGGCTTCACAGTTGGTGTCTTCTCAGCCACTCCGGCAAGCCAGGTGCTTTCCAAATAGGAAAAATATGAAGCACCGGGCGTCGGATATATGTCGGCTTGCACCTTGGAGATGATGTTGACACTTGATTTTGTATGGGACCCTGACGCTCAATGGAATTTGCCACTATAAGGGCATATCTTGTCTAGATGAATAAGGGCATATATTGTTATCGTGACATCTGTATGAACCCTCCATTATGTATGTACTAGTTAAATGAATGAAGTGTCAGCACATGCGTGATTTATTTGGGAAGCATAATTTACGTTTTTATGGATTTTCTTAATATGTACTATACTACTCCGTCAGTTTCGTAATTTGATTCAGATGGGTTGTCTTAATCTCGAATTTGGGAAGCATAATTTGATTCTTAATAAGAGTACACATGTTATCCATGTTTTCTCCCACACAATATGGATTTAGAGACTTAGTAGCCACTAGCCTAGTACATCTTTGATTTTAGAACCTTGTAAACTGTAACAATAATTGAATGAATGAACTGTGGCTCTTGATCTAGTAATAATAATTGAATGAATGAACAATTTAGTGCTATTGTTATCTTTCCCTTATCATTCACAAATGGTTATATTCTATGTGCAGGCTTTTCGAATTTTCAGAACGATTTGGGATGCATGAGATTGGCGAAAGAGGTTTTACATCCTTTGTAGTGTGCACAGAACTGATTCATTATTGCTTACTTTTTCAATTAAAATTTTGATTATATAATTATGGTAGAACTGTAACCAGCCATTATTAAAATTTATTTTTCCAATTAAAATTTTGATTACAATTATAATTCTACCTTAATCCCATTGCTTAAACACAAATATATATCACAAAATCTACTTTGAGAGGCCTCTTGATTTAGACTTAACGAGCGACGCCAACCGTACGTGAGAGAAGTACTACTACACGCAAGGTTTACGTTACCGTTTACCATCCGGTTACCGTGACCCGGCGGTACGGCGGTTATCGCGTGGTAACCGCGGTAACCACCAAAAACCGCGACAAATTTGACTTTCAAATTTTGAATTCAAAAAAAAGAGAAACCACAGTATGGATCGCGGTTACCGCGCGGTTTGGAGTGGTTACCGCGCGTTACAGCAACCCAAAAGCACTAAAGGCAACCACGGTAACCACAAGATACCGCGGTTACCGGCCCAAATCGTGCGGTAACCGAGGAAAGAGATATTTTCTCCTCAGTTGGGCTTTAGTGGGCCGCATGTACAGTGCATGATTAAGCCCATTAAATTTTTTCTTTTTCCTATTTCTTAATTGACTTTCGGTTTTGCCCTCAAATTTGAATTTATATTACTTTTAAATTTTTTTCACCATAATACACTACAAATCAAACACTACCTTCACCATTTTTTTTGATTTTTTTGATTTTTTTTGAATTTTTGAATTCAGTTAAATTTCATCAAACCGTACCGCGTGGTATGGGTTACCGTACCCCCGCGGTAACCGCGCGGTTACCGCCGGTAACGGAAACCCTGATTACACGTCTACCGACATGCATGTCTTTTTAACTATTAGGTCATGCATGTCTTTTTTTCCTTCATATAAAAGTTTTCCTTAAATTATTTATTCGATCTACAATTCGATTACATCATTGTGTTAGTTACAATTAAATCTTTATAACAAAATCTTAAATTATTATATTATGATGAAAAAATATTTATGTTTGTAAATTACTTTTATTATATATGTAAGTTACTTTTAACATATTTTTAACATATGTATAAATTACTTTTAGATTTGATTAAATTACTTCTTATACATTTAGCATTATGAATTGATTACTTCTATAATTAGTTTTATTAAATGTTATAATTTGTGCTGATTAAATTTAAGTTTTAGATAGACCTATGTTTTTATCTCTACAACGGATTTACTTCTAATGTCATAACAACTTAGCTTCCATTTTGTACTAAATTACTTTTATGATTTATGTAAATTATTTTCAGGCTTTATTGAATTTACTTTCATAAATGTATTTACTTGAAAATCTTCTCTACACTTTGCTTGTGAATTTACTTCATATAGTTTCTTATTTTAACTCAGTCATAATGTAATTACTTCTAATGCTATAGAGAGTTACTTCTATTGCATAGTTAAGTTACTTCTACAATTTTAATAAATTACTTTTAAATTAATAAAATATTTGAATATATTTAACATGAATCTCGTTTTGTCACATATTTTGAGTAGAGTACAATGATGCAAATAGATCTTAAAAATAATAGGTGATTTAAAAGATATAAGTTATTAAAGAGGTTAAAAAAAACATGCACCATTGTATTTTTTTTAGCTAAAAAGAGACTTATACCTAGTATGGAGTGGTCGCTGCTTTATGCAAAACGCCGACCGGTCGCTCTGTAGTCGCGTCCAACATATATACATGTGACGTTCTTCTTCTGTATTGGATGAGTCATAGATCTCATCTGCGGTCAACAATGATTGCAGGACCAGGTGCAGCATGTATGGATTTTTCCTTGACGAGATCCAACATGCACAAATTAATTTTCAAAAAACACAAAAATAAAATTGTTTCTGAGAATCAATTCATTGCCTGATTGGTGTTGGATTGCATGCATGCCGCCTCACCACTGGCCATCGGATCATGGGTTGTTCATGTATGTGGACATCTAGAATTGTTGGTTTGGATTGGTTTAGAATCAATTCGTTTTTTTTCATGATTGAATATTGGATCGAGCGTGTTTGATTCGGCTTGAATCGGGCATGTTCAAGTGCGGACAGGAGCGAGTCCAATGCGGAGATCCAAGTTTAGCTCAGACGTAGCTGTCTTTTTTTTTGGCATGAAACAGTGTCAAACCAAAATACCCAATAAATATAAGCATTAGCTCTTCCTAAAAAGAAGGTGATTCAGCCGCACCTTCCAATACGGCTACCTTGTTACGACTTCACTCCAGTCGCAAGTCTAGCCTTAGATATCCCTCTCTTTACGGTTAAGGGCAATGACTTCAAACATAACCCGCTATAGATCCTATAGTGTGACGGGCGGTGTGTACAAGGCCCGGGAACGGATTGACGATGGCCCAAAAACATGGGCAGAAGCACTTCGCGAGCAAGAGCAGCAGCACGTGCCATGTGTGCGTTTGTTGCGTCGGCGGTGGCCGTCAGCCATGCACGCTACGACACGCACGTATGTAGAGTGGTATCTACTGCAACAGCAAAGCCACACCGTATGTCCGTATGAGAATTGAATTTAAATTAAATGTGTTATGTATAGACGCTTATTAACAGTCGGATGTATGGACGCTTCTCGTTACGTACACGGACTTCACGCGCGAATCTATCCATACGACGACAGAAAATTTTCTATTTGTTGGTCGGTTTTACCACCGTTCGATTTGCAAGCGCTAATGGCTTGATTAGGAAGGACGTGGGTTATCTGTTCGACATGCTAGGCTTGATCAACACAAATAAATAAATAAAAGTCAATAACATGACGCATAGTTAAATTGTAACATACCAAAAATTCGAATTTCGAATTTTTACTTCAATTAAATAATAAAAATATGTTTTCAAGTATAAATTGAAAGAAAATAGAAAGTAAAGCACAAACATAACATTTTTGGTTGGTTATAAACTAAAATATAATTTTTCTACCATTTAAATATATATTTAAAATAAGAATACTTAATGGTAGGTGAACTCATTGAATTGTTAAAAATAATTGGTGCAATATAAAATCTTGAGGAAATTCATGAAGGTACTATTTAATATATATAACTCACTGAAATTTTGGTATGAATTATTATATACTTTTGATACCCCAAATAATTAGGTCAAAACAGTCAACCTATAGGTTAATACTAAACCCTAATCGACAAAAACGACACACATCCCATAAATGTATTTTATCACATGAAAAGGTATATGGAACATAATTTATTCAAATACTACCTTAATTATCATGAATTGATATAATTTTTCCAGAATTTATTTTATTAGTTTTGACCTCCTAAAAATTCAATCTATTTTCAGCCTATTTTCTCTATTTTCCTGGGAATAAAATATAGAATATTTTTGAGTGCAACCAAGGAAAATGGAATCTAGGTGTTTTTATCTACCACCAGTAAAATCGACACTAAATTATCATGCACAAAACTAAGTTATAGCATTAAAAAGAAGGTGGGAAGAAATTTAGATGAAAACTCCTTTGAAAACCTTCTGTGCAGTAGAACCTACCCTTTTTCTCTCTCTCCCTTGTGGGCCCAGCCTTGGTGGACCCACCTGTCAGTCACACAACTGCGCCACCTTCTCCTCCAAGCCCTGGAACGGCTGCCACGTCGTGTACATGCGTCAGCACGCCAGAGCGCCACCTCGCCGTCCACAGCCTTCTCGAGCTCCACTATAAATAGCGCCGCTTTGCCCACCGATGAAGCCTTCCATCCTCGCCGCGTTCCACCCAAAACCCTAGCAAGATCGTCTCGGGAGCTCCGTGAGCGAATCCATCTTCTCCGGTGTCGTCAAGATCCACCACCGTCGCCATCCCTCTCTGGTGAGCTTCGCCACAAATCAACCATGGGAACACGATCCTCTATCCATGCCTAAACCCTCTGTACCTTGTTCCTTGATTTGGCGCAGATTGAGCACCTCGTGCAAAGCTCGTCGGCGTCCTCGGTGTCCAGAGCGCCGTCGCGGTTCGCATCGCCGTTCCCGCCGACCCGGTGGAACCCTAACCGAGCCACTACGTCGGGGTCATCGTCTAGATCCCAGGTGCAAGACGTCCAAGTGAATTCAAGCCGAGATGTTGCCGTTGAAGAGATCCCCTTCTCTTCTCCAAGTCCGGCGGCCGGCCATCGTCGTCGATTACTCGTCCTTGGGAGATTGGCCGCTCTTCGCTGTCGCCATTGCCCTGCCTGTTTCTGCTGCCGCCGGAGTTGTCTTCACGTCGCCGCCGCTGTCCAAGCTTCGCCGAGTCCAGCGCGACCTTAAACGATTACGTTGTTGGTGAGGAGATTTAACCTTTCGCTGACTCCAGTAAGGACATCCATCAAGGCAAGTTTATGCCCTCCTCCTTTGAACACTTTGATCCTATGTTTTTATTGGGCAAACGTTTTTCTATTGCAAAGTTGCATGCGTTAGATAGTTATGTTTGGAAAAATTATTTTAAAGTGATGAAAAGGTAGTTATGACCTAGTTGTTGCATAATCCTCCTTGAGAATTGTTATCCTTAATGTTTGTAACCTTAGAGTGATTTAGAGTACCCTATTTGTACTCAAATGGAAACCCCTACGCTTTTATAAAATGCAAATGCTTAGCCTTGCTTAGTAATAGATAAATCATGGTTATGGATCACTTATTATGTTGTTTGAATCATTTCAAAACTTATGAACAGAGATATTTTCTCTGCTTATTTGCGAACTAAAATAAAAGGAATGTGAATTTCAGACTTAGGCGGCAAGTGATATGCATATGGTGGTAGTTGCATATTGATAGGGGGAGTGTCCGCCTGAGTTGTTTAAGGACTGAACTACATATCACCCACTTATGTTTACCGTACATCCACATGTGTTATTTATGGGGATAACCTTGGCCCATTAAGTTAAGCATTTGTCTGACCTTGCATTCGGGAGACCGTTGTAGTAGAGATAGTGGCCACGAGTGTACTGTGGGCTATCTATAGGAACTACCCATGTATGTGTTAATGATTGTGTTGAGTATATTGCTAGCAACAAGTCTAGCTGGATGTGTGTTTACCGTGAGGGGACGGATGGTCAGCCTCACGGCATGAGCGTCTAAGTCTGTCCAATACAACGATAACGTGCCTCGTGAGGGAACGGATGTCACGCCCAGAAATTCACTACCAGAATTTCCAAAGCAAATTGTGTATTAAAATCCCTGTCCAGGACCAGCCAGGGTACACAAATGACAAAGTTGCCATACAGATCCACGTCTTACAAAACAATAAAAATCTCTTACAAAACTGCAGCGGAAAAAGGAAACAACTAATCTAATAAACTAAACACTCGCAACGTAGCGACTCCAAACCACAGGCATTCCTCGACGGTAGCAACAAGCCTACCCTTCTGAAAAGTCTTCCTCTGAAACAACCTCCAACTCTGGTGTGGGGAAAAAATAAAGCAAGACTGAGTACTACCCACTGTACTCAACAAGTCATACCGGAAAGGAAAATAATGATGCAAGTAATAACAAAGGAGAGCTGCAATGGTTATTTTGCATAAAATACGCATTTAAAAACAATAGTTGAAAACAGTAAAACAGTTGAATTAATTAGTCATAATTAAACCATCACTGTCCAACGCTACACCACGTTGCGACAGGCCCAACCATCCACCTGAACTAAACCATTTCCATTAAGTCAAATTATTTAAGAGTTCAACTAATCACGGTGAATCTGGTTGATCGCCCATAACCGCGGGCACGGCTATTCGAATAGTTTTACTCTGATCAGAGGTGTACATCTGTACCCACAAGACACAGTCCTACAACACATTACTGTGCGCCAACATACCACCACGGTACACTGGAAAAGGAGCTGTGACAGGACCCTTCGCATAACCCCCTCTAACCAATCGTACCACCTCGGGTTTCGCCCCCACTCCTCAAAAGGCAGTGGGCAGCCCCCCCTCGAGCCTTGGTGAATCCAGTAGCCGCATAGACCCTCGCCGGGGCCATCCAAACTCCATCACGCTCACCCTAACCAATGTACGTCGGCTAGAGGAAAGCTACACTTCAAGTCCAGCCGTTGCCCACGCTGGCTTGTGGTACGCACGGTTCTTCTTCCAGGGTTTCCCGCGAACCGGTCCTTAATTGTCATGAGCACGACCATCAAAACCATGTGCTCACAACCCACCATTAATCAATATTTTAGTTGAAACATTTAATTAAATCACCCACGATTAACCATCGCGAGCCAACATGAAATAACCATCATTAAGTAT
>BDMV01000008.1:40890634-40917416 GCA_008326285.1 Oryza officinalis | reverse complement strand
CCCATAAATGACATTATAAAACAATGCAGTATTTAGAGAAAAATAAGACTGTTTCGCAATTTAGGTACAACATGATCAAATGAATAAGTATGACTTGCCTTGCTCTTGCGCTGGGTCGACTTCGGCAACGACTTCGAAGTAAACCGGAGAATCGGAATTACCAGAATCTACACGACAAACAAAGCAAACAACAATACATGCTATAAGTCTACTGAAACAAAGAACAAAACTATTTTTAATGGATTCTCTGCATTTTTATGAATTTTCTGAGACTTGAACGGACTAAAACGGAGTCCGGATGAATTAGTTATGAATTTTTGAAGTTATCTGTGTTTTTACTAAAACAGAAAAATCCTTAATTAATTATTGCGCAATAAACCCGTAGGGTGACGTCAGCGGCGATTAGGGCTGACGTCAGCCGGGCTAGGGCTGACGTCAGCCGCGGCAGCGGCGGCGAGCGGCGACGTGGCGGCCACGTGGCACGCACGTGGCGCCGACGCGGCAGCCACGTGGCGGCCACGCGGGGCGGGGAGCGGACGGTCGGGATCGGCCCGAGTGGCCGATCCGACGGCTGAGGCGCGCGGCGGCGGCTAGGGTTTGGGGCCGAGCGGCGCGGGCGGCGGCGGGGCGGCGGCTTGCGGCGGCGGCTCGCGGCGGCGGCGCACGGGAGGCGGCGGGGCAGCGGCGGGTGCGCGCGGCAGCGGCGACGCGGGCGGCGGTGGCCCGGAGGCGCACGGCGGCGACGGAGAGGGGAAAAAAGGGCGGCGGCGGCGCTTACCGACGGCGGGAAAAAGGCGGCGGCGCGGCTTCGGCGACGGCGGCGCACGGCTAGGGTTAGGGCGGCGGCGGCGCGGGGAAAACGAGGGGCGGCGGCCTCGGGGGGGGAAATAAATAGGGCGCGCGGCGGGAGTCCCGCCGGGAAACGCGGCGGCGCGGGCGGCGCGGCGGCCGGCCGTGGCGGAGGCGGACTCGGCCGCGGGCCCACGCGTCAGCGGCCGCGGCGCGAGGGAGGCGCGGCGGACTTCCGGGCGGCTCGGGCCGTGGCCTCGGGCCGGCCCGGGAAGGGGGAGAGGCGCGGGGAGGCGCGGCGGCCTTGGGCCGGGGGGGGAAAAAGGCGGCCCGGGGCCGGGAGGGGGAGAGGCCTGGGCCGGCTGGGCCGGTCCGGGAGGGAAAAGAGGAGCGCGCGGGAGTGGCGCTCGGCTTGGGCCGAGGGGAAAAAAAAAACCGTCGGCCCGGGAAGGGGAAAAAGAAAAAGAAAAGGAAAAAGAAAAGAAAAAAGGATTTCCCAGGGATTTATTTATTG
The DNA here is from genome assembly GCA_008326285.1 of Oryza officinalis. Taxonomy (NCBI): domain Eukaryota; kingdom Viridiplantae; phylum Streptophyta; class Magnoliopsida; order Poales; family Poaceae; genus Oryza; species Oryza officinalis. The sequence continues at coordinate 40,916,113 of BDMV01000008.1, read as the reverse complement.
CGCTTGAGGGTTTTTAATTAGTTAAAATTATTTTTAGGGCTCTGAAAATTCCACTAAAAATCCTGTTAATGTATTTTGACATGGGGAACTCAAGAAAAATTCCACCTTGCCATTTCCACTTCTTTAATGCATTATTTAATTGGGTTTTTCTCCAGATTTAATTCAACAATTTCTCAGATAAATTATTAAATTTAATTTTTACGATTTGGGAGAACCTCAGGGTGTGACAACGGATGTGTTCGCCGTCACAGCGTTAGGTTTAAGGCGTGGGCCCGCCACCTAACGACTCTAGGACTTAAGCCTAGGGTGGATTCACACTTATCGTGCTCATGCAAGGTTAGACAATACTTAATGTAAAAGCCTCGTTATGACCTCTAGACCGCACTCAACATGTAGAGTGTGGTAGTGCTTGGCCGGCACAAGACAAACTAGAGAGTTCATACCATGTGGGTAAAGCTGTACGAGCTCTGCAGAGTTATAAAAACTAATCGATTAGCCGTGCTCACGGTCATGAGCAGCATAGTGATGTGATGTGGGTATACTTTTATGTTTTCCTAAATACTTTTGAAACTAAATATTTTGGAATGATAATGAGATTGATAAAGATGATGTGATTGCCCTATTTCCGGATTGGATTGTGATAAAACGCTACTATCTATCTATGTTGATATCATGCCATGAATATTACGCTTTACCTTATTGTTAAAATGTTTTGTTCAAATTGAGTTGCAAATGAATTGTGAACTAAAATTAGCTTTCTGCTGAAAACCCCGAACATATATAAGCCTCTCTTTGAATATAGCCTTCATGTATGTAGGATTGACTGTGCGCTTGCCAGTACATTAACTTGTTTAATGTACTGACACTTGTTAGACTGGAATATCCATTTTTGCAGGTATTTGAGTGTTACGGGAATCGTTGTTTCTCTCAGGATTGGTCCTATCAAGGGGTTTACCCTAGTCGGAATGCTTGTGGGGAATTTGGGTAGACATGCTTCCGAAGGACTTTAACTAATTAGCCGAATGGCTATATGTAAGTAACTCTGTGTTAACGACGGATTTTGGTAATCGACTTGGAAAGGAAAGAGGAAACCGAAGCAGAGAGGAAGGATTGAGTTGGAGTCGGACCAGGCTTCGTATCGGACCCAGTAACCGTATCGGACTTGGGGAGTGTCGCTATAAAGGGCATATCGGCCGATACGGATTTGGTTTGGTCATGGGTCGATACGGGTTATGAGTTGACAGTGTCAACGTGGGCTTGGTTTGGGCTCGAAGTAAGCTTCAAGGAAGTTGCCAAATAGAGATAAAGCTCGGTTTTAGGCAATTGTATCTTGTAAATTAGGTAGTTTAGATCTAATCTGTGGCTAGAGTCTGCCGCAAAGACTTGTTTGTTAGTTGTAGATAAGATCGTGCCCTACAAGGGTTCTGTTGTAACCTCGGGTATAAATATCCCGATAGTTTGTACATGTAACTCTCTCTCGAATCAATCACACAAAAACCAGTTCAATCTACTTTCGGCGCATCGCCAACCCTCGCAAGAGGTCTTCTTCGACGAGTTCTTGCTTCCTCGGAGCAGAGGTAAGAACTCGTCCCCGACGATCTGCATCGTCGGGGCTAGCGTGTCGCTTTAGACACGTTAAGCCTCGATGATGTGATCGTCGATTATCATGTCTTGGATAGTTTTGACAGGTATCTCGATTAAGCCTTGCCAGCGGTTTACTCGCTTTAGGGTTTGTTGCCGACGATGGTTTAATTTTCATGCTTGGCTAGATTGTTCAATGCATCTGTCATCCCCAAAAGCAATCGACGGCTTGATTTTCTTTGTGTTAAGTCTCAATTCACACTTCGAGTTGCCATCGACCTTAGTCCTGTTTTGAGATCTAACACAAAGCCTGTTTTCGGTTGTAATTAAGGATAGTACCGGGGTTTTAGCCGGTCTTATCTAACATATGTGATTGCTTTATGTTTCTTGCATATGTTTGCCGCTTATACGTGCAGATCGATAAGTATAAATATGTTGATCATGAAGTAATCTTAAGATCTCTTTATGGTTGATGTGTTCATACTGGCCGATTGGCTCGTATAAGGTTGCACTGGAGTACTAGCTGGTGTAGTTACCTTTGTTATCCTTATCGGCCGGTATTATTAGTTGAAGCCTACATATCAATGAAGGCCGATAAGATTAGATTCATGTCTTACATATTTTCTAAGTGAGCCGATATAGCTTTGCCCTATCGGCTGGGCTATGACAATGTGTCATCGGTCTGCTGACCGATCGGCCATTGTTTTCTGACTTGGTTCGCTTGTTTCTTGTTGATTGCAGATCAAATCAACTGGCACGCTCTACTTACGACTAGGCAAGCCATTTGGACCTGCACTGGAGCTAAGCAGATCTCCCAGGCCGCCGTGGTAACGCGGAACCCGTTTGGTTGCTGGACGGGTCGAAATTCTGCGCCAACACGCTTTTGGCACGCCCGGTGGGACCTCAAGAACACAAGCTTCTCACCAGCAACAAGAACACCTCGAGATGTCGAAGCAGGCCGAGATCGTCGAGGAGAACGTCATTCCTGTGACCGCCGACCAGCTCAGCGCAGAACAAAAAGCTGAGATGGACAGTCTGGTCGCGCAGTTCCAGAATATGTACTTGCAAACATATTCTAGGACTCGGCAGGGCTCCTTGATTCAAAAGTCCAAGGTGGTCATGCCGAGTTCTGGAGATGGAGCTGGAACGTCGGCGGCGGCGCACGATCACGCCGTCAAAACTGAAGACACTGCAGCGCCGACGTTGCAAGACCGAATCGACTCCGCAGTTCACTCTGCGCTGGTCAACCAGTCGGGGATCCTGGTGAACACGTTGACCAATACGGTCAAGTCGATCCTGGATGGTTCAATCCATCAGTACAAGCCTCAAGACCCGATTTACCTGCCAGAAAATAAGTTCCCTGCCTATCGGACCTTGAGGAACGACCTGAGCACGGCTCAGCCGACAGCGCCGATGCCACCTCCATCGGCGCAACCAACAACAACCCTGCCGCTGGTCCTTACCAAGCAGGCGGGAGGAAGCCCTCAGCACCTCACCGAGGAACAGTACGCTCAATGGACCAAGGGGAAGCAACCGGTGGTTGAGCCGATGCAGCAAGTTCCCGTCCACCAGCCATCGGCCGGACAACCGCAGGCCCCGGCGTTCAATAGTCCTCCACTTCAAGCTGCATACAACGTGCCACAAGGCTATCAGCAGTACACTGCAGGGCAGCACGGCGCGCAGAACCTGGATCACCACTATCAGCCGTACTCCCCCAGGCACTATCAAGCAGAGGGCCTCCAACAATCCTACCAGCAGGACCTCCCGCATCGGCCCGCAGGATACTGGGCTGACATGATAGCCGAAGTGATGCGAGATCAATTCGGCTTGAAGCCCAAAGAGAACTCTACAGTGTATCGGCACCCGTATCCCGAGGATTTTGACAGGGTACCATTGCCGGGCCGATACAAGATCCCGGATTTCTCCAAGTTTTCGGGACAGGACAGCGTCTCGACATATGAGCATGTCAGCCGATTCTTAGCGCAGTGCGGGAAGGCATCGGCTATCGAGACGTTGAGGGTGAGGTTTTTCCCTCTGTCCTTATCAGGGTCTGCATTCACATGGTTCTCTTCCTTGCCCTGCAATTCCATCAGAGGATGGATAGATCTGGAGAAACAGTTTCATAGATATTTCTACAATGGTGTACAAGAGATGAAACTGTCGGATCTGACTGCCATCAGGCAGCGAGTGGATGAATCGGTCCCTGAGTACATACAGAGGTTCAGAGACATACGCAACAGATGTTATAGCCTCACTCTGACCGATTCCCAGCTGGCCGACCTGGCATTTCAGGGATTGCTAGGGCCGATACGCGAGAGGTTCTCCTCTCAGGAATTCGACAGCCTCGCTCAGCTGGCACAACGAGTATCGGCCCACGAGCAGCGATTCCAGGAGGCGAAGAAGTTCGCGAAAAAGATTAACACTGTTTATCAGTACGCCTCCGACGATGAAGACGATGAAGACGCTGATGTCGACCTAGCCGAGTGGGCCCGGATGAAGAAATCAACAACTTGCCAGTGGGCCAGGAAAGGAGATAAGGAAGATAAATATGATTTCGACATCAACAAGGCCGATAAGATATTTGACCTGCTGTTGCAAGAAAAGCAGATTCAACTGCCAGTAGGTCACGTATTGCCATCGGCCGAAGACATCAAGAAAAGGAGATATTGCAAGTGGCACAATTCCTATTCACACCATACAAATGAATGCAAGATCTTCCGGCAACAAATCCAATCGGCCATCGAGCAGGGCAGAATTAAAATCGATGATGCCAAGCGGCCGATGAAGATTGAAGGCCACCCGTTCCCAGTCAACATGGTGCGGGCGGACAGGGCCGATGGCAGTGGTCATCGGACTGGCAAGCGGCCTCATCAGACTTCCGAGGGTCTGATCAGAAAATATCAGCGGAGGCGGGAGGAACAAGCTCAAGACCAAGCCGATCAAGACAACTCCTACGACCCACACTGGGAGTGCGAGTTTTTTCGCTTCTGCTGGAATGAAGGGATGAGGTTGCCTTCTATCCAGGAGTGCCCTGCATGCAGTGGTGCAGAAGATTCTTATCAAGGCAGCTCAAGCAGACAAACGCATCGGCCGGCCAAGCAACGGAAATCCGTGCATGAAAGGCTGGGGCCGATGCTCCAAGACCAACACGATGAAGATGAGGAGCAAGTCCAGAACCCCCAATGGTGCCCAAGCGACGTATTCACCAAGACACAAAAGAGGCGGGTTCAGAGGTTGAGGAGAAAAGAGCAAATCCAAGAGCAACAAGCTGAAATACCCCGTCGGCCAACCAAGACCAGAAAAGAGTGGAGAATAAAATCCACGGTGACCAAGGCCGATGAGGGTACCTCCAATACAGCTCAGGGCTACTCACCTTCGAAAGGTAAGAAAACGGCATCGGCGCCTGTTAACATGGTGTTTATATTGCCAGCAGAATACAGTGTGCAGGCGGCCGATGAAGCAATGGCTGATGAAGAACAAAGTTCAGCCAGGCTACGGTTGTCACCAGACCAAGCCACCTTCGACAAGCCAGTTGACGCCAGCTACAGACATCTACGGCCGTTGTACATCAAAGGATTCATCAATGGGCGGCCGATGACAAAGATGCTGGTCGATGGTGGCGCAGCAGTCAATTTAATGCCATACACAACCTTCAGGAAGCTTGGAAAAGTACCTGAGGATCTTATCAAGACAAATATGGTATTAAAGGACTTCGGTGGCAACGCATCCGAGGCGAAGGGGGTCCTGAACGTGGAGCTCACCGTGGGCAGCAAAACAATTCCCACCACCTTCTTCGTCTTCGATGGAAAGGGTTCCTACAGCTTGTTGTTGGGACGAGATTGGATCCATGCTAATTGCTGTGTCCCTTCAACAATGCACCAATGCCTCATGCAATGGCAAGGGGACCAAGTCGAGATCGTGCAGGCTGATCGGTCAGTACATGTCGCCAATGCCGATCTCGCAGTTTGGGAGATGGAGGGAGTCGACTGCTTGTCCGGGTGAGTCTGGGACGCCGATTTCCTCAAGGTAACCGACTGCGACATCGAGACAATTGAAGACCAAGACCAGCGGTTGCTTTAGCGAAGATGCACCATCCGCCGTTGACGATGACCTCTACACAGATGACGCGGTGGATGAGTTAGATGGCAAGTTGGGACAAGGTTTTACGTCGGCCGATGAATTGGAAGAAATTGATATAGGAATAGGTGATAGGCCTAGGCCGACGTATGTAAGCGCTAATTTGCCAAAGGAATATAAGAATAATTTGATAGATCTTTTGAAAGAATTCAGAGATTGTTTTGCATGGGAATACCATGAGATGCCAGGATTAAGCCAATCGATTGTAGAACATCGGCTACCAATCAAACAAGGCTATCGGCCTTTTAAGCAAGCTCCTCGGAGGTTTAAGGCCGATATGCACGAAGCCATAAAAGCAGAGATCACAAGACTGTACGACGCCAACTTTATCAGGCCCTGCCGATACGCGGAGTGGGTCTCCAACATAGTTCCGGTGTTGAAAAAGAACGGCAAGCTAAGGGTATGCGTCGATTTCAGAGATCTAAATAAGGCGACGCCCAAAGACGAGTACCCTATGCCGTTGGCCGATTTGCTAGTCGATGCTGCTTCTGGGCATAAGATCATTAGTTTCATGGACGGAAACGCGGGTTACAACCAGATCTTTATGGCTAAAGAGGACATTCATAAGACAGCCTTCAGGTGCCCAGAGGCAATCGGCCTATATGAATGGGTCGTCATGACATTTGGTTTGAAGAATGCTGGAGCTACGTATCAGAGGGCTATGAATTATATTTTTCATGATCTTATTGGCTCTCTGATTGAAGTTTACATAGACGATGTCGTCGTGAAGTCAAGAGAACATGATATGCACTTGGCCGACTTACGCAAGGTACTAGAAAGGGCAAGGAAATATGGTTTGAAGTTGAACCCTAACAAATGTGCCTTCGGCGTATCGGCCGGTCAGTTTTTGGGTTTCTTGGTCCATGAAAGGGGGATTGAAATCACACAGAAGAACATCGATGCCATCAAGAAAATCAAGCCTCCAGAAAACAAGACCAAGTTACAGTCTCTGCTTGGCAAGATGAACTTCGTCCGGCGTTTTATATCAAATTTGTCGGGCCGTATAGAGCCATTCACTCCACTGTTGAAAATAAAGGACGACGAAGAATTCATATGGGGTGACAAGCAACAGAAAGCGCTAGACGATATCAAAGAATATTTAACCTCTCCGCCGGTTTTAATTCCTCCACAAAAAGGAGTCCCATTTAAATTGTACTTGTCAGCCGATGAGAAATCCATCGGCTCCGTCCTGGTTCAAGATGTTAACGGCAAGGAAAGAGCTATTTTTTATCTCAGCAGGAGAATGTTAGACGCTGAGACAAGGTACACGCCGGTGGAGAAATTATGCCTTTGTTTATATTTTTCATGTACTAAATTGAGGCATTACCTGCTTTCCAACGAGTGCATAGTGGTGAGCAAGGCCGATGTGATGAAATACATGCTATCGGCCCCTGTGTTGGAAGGACGAGTCGGGAAGTGGATCTTTGCTTTAACAGAGTTTGATCTTCGATATGAATCGGCCAAAGCGATCAAAGGACAAGCCCTGGCCGATTTCATCGTTCAACATAGAGATGACTCAGTTGCGTATGCAGACATTGTGCCGTGGACGTTATATTTCGATGGATCCGTCTGCAGACACGGTTGCGGTATCGGCCTAGTCATCATATCCCCTCGGGGGGCAAGTTTTGAGTTCGCTTTTACTATCAAGCCTTATTATACCAACAATCAAGCAGAATATGAAGCGGTGCTTAAAGGCTTGCAGTTGTTACAAGAAGTCGAGGCCGATGCCGTGGAAATCATTGGTGACTCACAGCTAGTAATTAATCAACTTTCTGGGGAGTATGAGTGCAGAGACGATATTCTCAAAGTCTATAATGAGGAGTGCAAAGAGTTATTACACGGTTTCCGGATCGTAACAATGAGGCACATACCCAGGAACCAGAATTTCGAAGCCAATGATTTAGCTCAGGGGGCATCGGGATACAGGCCGATGGCTAAAGACGTTCCAATTCAGATTGCTCTCGTGCACGCCGATGATTGGAGGTCTGATATCATTGAGTATTTGAGAAACCCTTCCCAATCGGCGTCACGAAGAATGAAATATAAAGTTTTACATTATGTCTTATTGGACGATAACCTATATTATCGGACGGTTGATGGTGTCCTACTCAAATGCCTAGGTCCTGAGGAGGCTAAGACCGTTATGGGCGAAGTACATGAAGGGATTTGTGGCACCCATCAATCGGCCCATAAAATGAAATGGCTGATGAAGCGCGTCGGATATTTTTGGCCAACCATGCTAGAAGATTGCTTCAGGTATTATAAAGGATGTCGGGATTGTCAGAAATTTGGAGCAATTCAGAGAGCACCGGCATCGGTTATGCATCCAATCATAAAGCCGTGGCCGTTTCGAGGATGGGGAATAGATATGATCGGCCAGATTAACCCACCATCAAGTAAGGGACACAAGTATATATTAGTGGCTACAGATTACTTCACAAAGTGGGTTGAGGCCGTTCCTCTCAAGAAGGATGATTCCAAAGACGCTATTCAGTTCGTCAAAGAGCATATCATATATCGGTTTGGGTTACCTCAGACAATAACTACAGATCAGGGATCAATCTTCGTGGCCGACGAGTTCGTCCGATTTGCTGACAGCATGGGCATCAGATTGCTCAATTCTTCTCCTTACTATGCGCAGTCTAACGGGCAGGCAGAGGCTTCCAACAAGTCTTTAATCAAATTAATCAAGAGGAAAATTGACGAACAACCGAGGCAATGGCATACAACGCTGGCCGATTCCCTTTGGGCGTATCGGATGGCTTGCCATGGTGCAATCCAAGTGCCTCCCAATCAGCTGATCTACGGGCATGAAGCTGTACTGCCGTGGGAAACCGCCATCGGCTCAAGAAGGATTGCTTTGCAAGACGACTTGACAGCCGACGAGTACCATAATCTTATGGTTGATGAATTGGACGATTTGGCACATGTTCGATTACGGGCCTTGGAGAAAATCAAGCATGATAAAGATAGAGTGGCCCGTCATTATAATAAAAAGGTCGTTGCCAAATCGTTTGAGGAAGGAGACCTTGTGTGGAAATTGATAATGCCGATTGGTTCCAGAGATAATAAATTCGGCAAATGGTCACCTAATTGGGAAGGCCCTTTTCTAATTCATCGATGTGTTCCTCACAATGCCTATCTGCTCAAGGGATTAGATGGAGAGATTTATGGACGAGCTCTCAATGGCAAATACTTGAAACAATATTATCCCAGTATCTGGATTGACTCATGATCGGCCCTCTAGCCGATTTATGATAACAGCCGATGTAGTCAAACATCGTCTTTAGATGGCCGATAAATACTATCGCCCTTAGTTCAAATTTCAGAATATGAGCCCTCATCTTCCAAAATTTGGGGGGCATATATACAGGAATTTTCAAGGATTGTTCAGTTTGGCGATTGACTTCGGCTCTCTGGCTGATGAGATTGCTTATAATGGGATTGTTCATGTTAAAGATACATATGTCTGGAATTTTCAAAACAAATTCGGCTGCACGGCCGATAAAGGATGAGAGGATTTCAGAATCAATAAATTAGGCTAGAGTTATCAAAACAAATTCGGCTGCATGGCCGATAAGGTGTATGGTTATACATTATAGAAATAACATATGCTACATCACCCTAGGAAGTCTGCAATAGCAGCAATGGCTTTACGACGGATTTGCTCAACGTCTTCGATAGCCTGGGCATCATCGGCCATCGTCCCTGGGATTGGTTTCAGTGATTTGCTTAGGGTCGCGAGGTACTTGGCCGATGCCTTGAGCTTTGCCGTCTGATCTTCTATGACCTTGGGTGATGCAGCTATCCCGGCTTCGACTTCCTGGATTTCTTGGCGTGTAGCGGCCAACTTCGATTCTAGCTCTGCCTCGAGGCGACGGAGTTCTTCAAGCCTATTTTTCAGCACAATCGGCTCCACCGCTAGTTCGTCCAACCTGGTCTTGTCAGCATTCACTTGAGCTTTGCTAGCGGACAGGGCCGATTCCAGTTGTTCGCGCTGTCGTCGCTCTGCAAGTCTTTCCTTTGCTCTGAAAAGCTTGAATCGGTATTGTTCCAGGAAGATGGCCGGCGTAAGGATTTCCATCAGGTCTTCGGGCAGTTCGTCTTGGATTTCTTGTACCCTGACTCTGATGGAGGAGCAGTCCTCTACCAAACACTCCAGCGAGGCTTCTAGCCGATTCCCAATATCGGTCAGCCGATTCTTCAGATCATCAGAGATTGGTGCCCTGGCTGTGCTGGGTAGTTCCTTATCCTCATCGTCAAGAAACTGGCCGATATCGAAGGAGAACATATCGGCTAGGTTCTGCAAATATCAACATGGGTCGAGGTTAGCCTTGTTAATCAGGAATCGGCAGAAAGAGGATCAGGGTAATCATGGTTACCTGTGTTGGAGCGTTGGTGGTGCTTACGTCGGCCTTCCTTTGCTTTGTCGACATAATAGGCGAGGGGGCTGGCCGATGTGGTGAAGGTGATGGAGCCCTAGGCTGAAGAAGCAGGAAATTGGTGAATAGGGTTATGTGATTGGAGAAATAATGCAAAAAATTAACTCTTACCGAGACAGTCGGAGAGGGTGGTGGAGAAGGAGAAGGGGTTCTCAATCGTGCCTTGGCTCGTTCGCGTCGTTGTAAAGTTGTTTTCTTAGATCTTGGCAAAGGGGCCGATTGAGTTCTCTCCTTCAACACAGATGACACCGCAGCCTGAAAAGTATATGAAGTTAAAGTGTGACAGTACAAGGAGATTATGCAAATACAAAGAAGAGAGTATATTGACCTTGCGAACTGCGTGCCTAGTCCTTCTTGGTTGTGGGGCATCATCTTGGTCATCGGCCGGTGGGATCTCAGTAGTTTCGGCCGATGGCTCTTGGGTGGTTTCGACCGATGGGTTTTCTTCTTCGTGTGCATCGGCCGCTGCTGCATCGATTTCCTCCTCCATCACTTGTTCTTCGAGGAATTCTTCCAAGGAGGGGTCTAGCTCTTCGGCTTCGGCCTGGTCATCTGTTTTGGCTTTCTTGCTGGCTTTCTGCGATTTGCCTTTGGCCGGCGCCTTCCTCTTGGGGTTTTCTTTAAGCATCGGACCTTGGAGAAGTGATGCCACTTTTGGGGCAGTAAGGCCGATGATAGACTCCAAAATGGTTGACCCCGAGGGAGCTACGGCTTGAGCGTAGATGATCTTCCGTCCACTGTTGCTCACAGATGGAATCGGCTCGTCCGGGACTTGAGGGCTGATGCCTTGGATAAGTTCTGTCACATAGAACCTGGCCGATTGATGAAAGATGTGAGCGGCCCATTCTTGCCACCAAGTTTGGAAGTTAATGTGCATGAAGGCACTCAGATGCAGCCGATCGCAGTCACCAAGATTGGAGAGCTCGACCTCCATTGCTTTGTTCATGATCAGGGCCGATGGGACTGTGCCTCTGCTCTCTAGGAGCTTATGGAGATGCAAGCTAATGGGAAGTTGTCCGAGCCCGCATTGTCTAGCAGCTGTCATTGGGGTGTAAAACTCATAGGACAAGCTGGTGCTCCTTCCCTGAAAGACGCCTACTGGGAGCAGGCATGGAGTAAGGCCGATCATGAATAGTTCCCTTGATTCCATGTCATCATTTATTAAGCTCAGTTGCAGATCATCTGGAAGCTCGAAGTCTCGGTCCGATGTATAGACAAACATATCCATCCTGGCTGATGGAGGGCCGGTGAAGAAGCGGATGAACCATGTAGCCATGTCATCGGCCGATTGATCTGCGCCGGGGTAGATGGAGGCTGCTTCCCCGTAGGACATGCATCTTCTATTCCTGGGGTTTTCGTGATCGGCATATTTTGATGGAAAGCGAGAATCTGATAGAGGTGGCCGATCAACCATGGTGTTGGTGTATATGGTTAGCCAGAGTTGAACGAACCACCATGGTCCTCCATGAGCCACAGTCTGTTTTAGCATCAAGTCTTGTGTGGAAACATGGAGTAGCCGATATACAGCTCCTAGAAGGTATCGGCCCAAGGGGATTTGTCTCTTGTCGACCAAAGCTTGAGCCAAGTGTTGACAGTTTGTAGTGGGGCCACAGGTCGATCCGCAGAAGACAAATCTCTCCAACCACAGTGTCAGGAAAGCTACGTGTTCTCGCTCTGAGACTGATCCCTGTTCCATGTGTTCAGAGATATATCCGGACCAGCCTCCGATTTTCTTGGTCTTCAACTTGTGGCTGCTGTTTGCCAGGAGGTTGAAGGGGTTGATCTCGGAGCTGATATCCAATCCTGTGAGTACCTTGATATCTATAAGGGTTGGGGTCATCGGACCTTGCTTGAACATAAAGGCGTTCAAGGTACTTGACCAGAAGTAGCTGGCAGCTGACATTAATGGCTCATTCTTCTTGGTATCGGCCAGGGACAGAGTTATGTATTGGCCGATTCCAATCTCGTCCCAGTGTACTTGTTTGACGGCAGCGATCCTTTTTTGCCAGGTCCTATACCCGTTTAGCTTTGATGGCCATGATCTGAAGGTGTGCTTCCACGCCGAGACAGTGGGTTTGGCTTGCCTGAAAGGAATTCTGTCTGTTTCGGCGTTGATGAGCCAGGTTGGGTCGCAGTCGCCCATGGGGCCTAAGTGGAAGCGATGGGACTTATCGTCGGTGGGAATCAAGATTTGGTTTTTGAAGACCTAAATCGTGAGAACAACGATGAGAATATAAGGCCTGAGGCGGGCAGAAAGTAAAAACCTAACTTGGGGAAATCGGCGGAAACAGTAATAATGCGGGCTTTGAAGGAATTGACTTACCGCAGGGATCTCGGAGGCGTAGAACGGGGCAGAGGCCATCGTTGTTGGAGGGGTCACTGTGAAGGGGGTCGATGTTGACGAGACGCCGAGGGGTCGCCGGAATTGAAGAACACGAGGGGTTTGTCGAATCGGCGGCGAAAGGGTTCGAATCTGGATCTGTGCGGTTTTCAGGTTAGACCTAGCAAAAAGTCGATGAGTTCCCTGGAGCTAATTCCGCCACATTATATAATGAAGCGGAATTGGGGGGCATGTGTTAACGATGGATTTTGGTAATCGACTTGGAAAGGAAAGAGGAAACCGAAGCAGAGAGGAAGGATTGAGTTGGAGTCGGACCAGGCTTCGTATCGGACCCAGTAACCGTATCGGACTTGGGGAGTGTCGCTATAAAGGGCATATCGGCCGATACGGATTTGGTTTGGTCATGGGCCGATACGGGTTATGAGTTGACAGTGTCAACGTGGGCTTGGTTTGGGCTCGAAGTAAGCTTCAAGGAAGTTGCCAAATAGAGATAAAGCTCGGTTTTAGGCAATTGTATCTTGTAAATTAGGTAGTTTAGATCTAATCTGTGGCTAGAGTCTGCCGCAAAGACTTGTTTGTTAGTTGTAGATAAGATCGTGCCCTACAAGGGTTCTGTTGTAACCTCGGGTATAAATATCCCGATAGTTTGTACATGTAACTCTCTCTCGAATCAATCACACAAAAACCAGTTCAATCTACTTTCGGCGCATCGCCAACCCTCGCAAGAGGTCTTCTTCGACGAGTTCTTGCTTCCTCGGAGCAGAGGTAAGAACTCGTCCCCGACGATCTGCATCGTCGGGGCTAGCGTGTCGCTTTAGACACGTTAAGCCTCGATGATGTGATCGTCGATTATCATGTCTTGGATAGTTTTGACAGGTATCTCGATTAAGCCTTGCCAGCGGTTTACTCGCTTTAGGGTTTGTTGCCGACGATGGTTTAATTTTCATGCTTGGCTAGATTGTTCAATGCATCTGTCATCCCCAAAAGCAATCGACGGCTTGATTTTCTTTGTGTTAAGTCTCAATTCACACTTCGAGTTGCCATCGACCTTAGTCCTGTTTTGAGATCTAACACAAAGCCTGTTTTCGGTTGTAATTAAGGATAGTACCGGGGTTTTAGCCGGTCTTATCTAACATATGTGATTGCTTTATGTTTCTTGCATATGTTTGCCGCTTATACGTGCAGATCGATAAGTATAAATATGTTGATCATGAAGTAATCTTAAGATCTCTTTATGGTTGATGTGTTCATACTGGCCGATTGGCTCGTATAAGGTTGCACTGGAGTACTAGCTGGTGTAGTTACCTTTGTTATCCTTATCGGTCGGTATTATTAGTTGAAGCCTACATATCAATGAAGGCCGATAAGATTAGATTCATGTCTTACATATTTTCTAAGTGAGCCGATATAGCTTTGCCCTATCGGCTGGGCTATGACAATGTGTCATCGGTCTGCTGACCGATCGGCCATTGTTTTCTGACTTGGTTCGCTTGTTTCTTGTTGATTGCAGATCAAATCAACTGGCACGCTCTACTTACGACTAGGCAAGCCATTTGGACCTGCACTGGAGCTAAGCAGATCTCCCAGGCCGCCGTGGTAACGCGGAACCCGTTTTGTTGCTGGACGGGTCGAAATTCTGCGCCAACACTCTGATATTTGCCTCTAGTTATGTCTAAGTCACCTTACATGTATTTGAGTTAATACCATGGCTTAGATGAAAGTGCGAAGCTAGCATCTTCCTGGGGCTAGCTAAGCATGAGTATGGATTCTGAGCAATTGAGATGTTGTAGAGCTCAGCAATTTGAGTCAAGTCTCCTGAGATGTGTAACACATCTGGTCGCCATCTTCGAATGGTTTGACGGGCATGTCTCAGGCTGAAGTTGACTGGCACGCTGAGTCCCAGCAATATCTCCTTTGCTCATTATTCGGCATCGCAGAGTTCATATCGAATGGTGTTATGTTGTGGTCGTGGACACATTGAGGTATGAGTGGCTATTTATGCGTGTATGGATCTCACTCAGCCAATATCATGTGGTGACCACAAATATCACCGGACTATATGGATTTTGGGTGCTCGACATAAATTAACATGATTAACACAACCACGTCAAAATAACATCATTAATAAGCCGTGATAAACTAGTAGATCCGATAAAAATCACAATATAAATTAAATTTCACCTAGAGAACACAAAATTTACTGTCAAATATAATAAAATTTATAATATATCTAGCATGGGATGTAATTACGATATGACTAAGATGTAATTATAGCGTAGCATGTGAAGTGATAATTGGTGTTTAGCAATCTTATCAAACAGTATATGGATGTCTTTTTAACTTCAAGGAATATGAAAAGGATATACAAACCTACAATTAAAAAATGCTTGATCGAAGATTTGATTATGTAAATAGAAGATGCTAGTGCAAATTCAATGGGAAACTAACGTACAAGTAGGGGCAGCAGTGTCGTAGCGCAAAGAGAATAGCTACAGCCTTAGCAGATCAAACGAACTTTAAATGCAAGCATCGAGCACAGCACGAATCTACATGATATCCAAAGGCCAGATTAACCGACTGTGATCAAGCTAATTTTGTGTCGCCATAAATATAGCGTCTCCGACGATATATAGACGTCGACTGATCGATGTAGGAGAGCGCGGATTGTTGGACTCGGACTCAGGAAACGACGTGCCAAACCAGCAACAAAAACATCTTCAATTTTTATAACAGTAGAGATTGTTGGACTCAGACTCGAAGAGCGACGTACCAAAACACCGAAGAGATAGTTTGTTAGTACGACTAGTTGGGAAGGCGTGGCGTGCCAGGTAATATGGCAAAAATTTGTTATGATAGAGAAAACCATAATAATTATTAAACCAGAAAAAATGCTTTTAATACCAACAAATTAACAATGTGAAAAAAAAGCACAAACAATCAATAAATTATCATTGCATATGCACCGACATTTTTTTGACAAATCATGCACTACCACATTTGTCATCTTCAAGGCTTAAGAAAAGAGGCAATGAAATTGTCTTCAAACGTGGTACCACCAATATCACTTAAACTTTTAAATTCGAAGGGAAGATTATGAGTGCTCAGTGTTGTAACCGCATCCTATCAGTGATGACTGTGTGAAGTAACTCTACTTCAAGGAGCAACCACGTGCGTAAGAAAGAAATTTGCTTCAGAGCATTGTCACTTTTTACTTATATATATCCAACGCAATGGCATGCCATTCAATAATATGAGATATAGGTATGAATATTTAAATCTGAAAGTAGTGTTGCGGGACGAGATGTGCTTCTATGCTCTTCAAAGAAAAAAAAACTGGACGGATTCTAAAGAAAATGAGAGACCTAGATTAAAAGTTAGTTAACAGCCTAAACTTCATTTATAAAGGGTAATTTAGTCCATGAGGGAGTTGATCTTTGATCCTATCGGTCCGGATCCCACATCAAAGCCCGAAGCCTGCCGGCAACTGTTCCTGCTCGCCGCCGAGCGCTTCAGTTTTACAAACAAACAAAAAACGAAATATGCATCCCAAACTGCAATCATTCTCGCGAACAATCATTCAGCTATTGTTGGCACTGCACCAGGCATGGGACGGAGAAGCAAGCATCAATGAGTTCATTGGCTTTTCATTGAAATGTAGCAATGGATTGATGCGACGGCGGCTTATATCACCGATCTTGGCAGTAAATTTACCCCACGGCCGCTGACAGCCTGCCACTACTACTCAAGAAACAACGAGGACGCACAATTGGTGTGCTAGGTGCCTAGGCCTACGCGGGCTGGCCGACACCGGAGGCGGAGAAGAACGAGGGAGAGAGAAGGAAGGGCAGCGACTGAATGGATGCATACGGGGTATTTCAGGCTGTTAACTACCATCTAATATAGGCCTCTCATCTCCTATAAAATCCGTGCAGTTTTTTCTTTGAAGAGCATAGAAGCACATCTCGGGACGATAGAATATACAATTCTTCATAAAAGGCGAGCAAACAAATTGCATTTGCTGATCTATCATGCTAAAATGGGAAGTAGTAATGGTGTAAAATCATTATAGTCACAAGATAACATGTTCCTTCTTCAGAAGGCACAAATCTATATAACCTGCAGATCAGTAAGATGCAGGCAGCTTGGGTAACTGCAAAGTGACAATGGTTCATATAAGTGGCAATTGTCACTGCAAAGTGAAACATTTGATGGATTAAGATCTATCTGAGTTCATACAAAAAAAAATCATCCAAGATTATGCATCGTAGAAGTTCTCTATCGGATAGAGTTATCCACAGCTTCAAATGAGCAACAGCAGGAGAAATCAAGCTATCTAATTTCAGGAAAATAGTAGTATCTTTATCATCGGCTGATTACCTTGATCATCAACTGCTTGGGTATTTATAGTGGCATAGAGTTGTAAGAAAAAGATGGCGCTCTTGTTATAGCTTCAAAACAATCTGCAAGGACATGAATTAGGGAATATGCTAATTGCAACTACTTGCACCTGAGATCGATGGCACTATAGAAACAGTCCATGTGCTTTCCTTTGATGCAAAAGATGAAGTCCCAATCAGACAACAACAACAGCACCCCTCTAAGTGCTTATAACTGAAAGAGTACTAATATATATCTGCTAATGTGCAACAAATCTTTGCCCAAGAGTGGGGCACAATATCTGTACTTCTCTTTACAGTAACTTTTCTTTCCCTGCAGTCTACCAGGACCTTCTAATTTTAATTGCAGAAAAAAAATATAGTATAACAGATAATAAGGCAATATCGTAGTAGTCACTCCAGAAAACCCAGGTATCTTATCTTAAGAGCTGAGACTGTTTTCCCAGCTTCATCGTGCCCAATTCCTTTTATGTATACCTGCTGGCTAAGTGCAGTTTATCAACCTATAATAAACAAAAAAAAGCAAAGGAGTGACCATACTTCTTTTCCTGAAAATCAACAGCAACAGAGATCCCCTTCACAGTGGTGGGAGTGAAAGTCAGTTTGGCAGTCTCAGACAGCCCCGTCGTCAGCATGTCGGCAGTAAAGGGTCCCTCACGAGCTTTCAGGCTGCCATCACCATCCTCGATGGCTGCTCAGCTTTCAGCCGCTCCTCTCACGAGAGGTGTCGTCCTTGTTGCTGCCGCCACCGCCGATCTACTCTGCCGGACTGCCTCGATTCTCCCATGGAGCCCGAGCTGCACGCAGCCGACTCCCTCACCGCCATAGTCAGCTCGTCGGTTCCACCTTCGCTTCGCCGACGCCCAGATCGCCTCTGGCTTCTCTTCTTCCCCCAGCTCGACGCCCCTGGACACCGGCCGCCAGTTCCCTCTTCCTGCTCGAGAAAGTGGAGCAAAATCAAAACCAAATTCGTGCGGATTGAGTGATAAAAAAAACAGTCGGATTGGATGCTATCCCCGTCGCAGCCTACCCTCGCGAACCCGCGACGCCCCCCGCTCATCAGCCACGACGTCGCCGTCAACGAATTCAAGACGCCCTCCCAACGTGAAGCACCGCCTCCCTCCGCTCCCCATCCTGAAGCGCGGACGATGGAGGACAAAGCGGGATGGAGCGGAGACGACAGTGCCGGCCGCCGCCTGGCAGTCGTGCAGCACGTCGACCACCGTCGCCATCTTGCTGGCGAGCGTGTCTTGCGCGTCGACCACACCACCCTCCACTCGGCAATCCTCCGCCCCAGACGACCGGCTTCGGATCCCTTCGCTGCCCACGACATCGCCACGGGACTCCACCAATCCGCCTCCTCTCGCCCCCCAGTGCTCTGCCCTCGCCGTTGGGATGTGGAGGCCCGGAACCACGAGGCCAACCTCCGGTCACGCCATCTCGTGGACCGCCGCCAGCCTGACAACCATGCCAGCGCCACTGGCTCACTCAGATCTGGGGCTCATCACCGCCGCCACCTCCAGAGGCTGCGCCTGCTCCGTCGGTCTTCGCCCGGCTCAGCCTGTATCAAGATCTCCTCCGCCACCGCTGGAGGGCGTGCCGCCTCGTCTCCAGCGACGCCGCCCCGGATTCCTCGGCTCGCTCGCCGTCGCGACCTCCTACTCCCCGCCGCCTAGCCAGCTCGCCCCCGATGCGTGTTGCTCCCCGCCGCCTACGCTAGGGCTAGGTTTTCCAAATAAAACACAACGAGGTGTCAGTCGTTTGGCGGACGTATGTGATATTTCGTGTAAACATGAGGAGTTGTCTGGAAAGTTGTCAACCACGTGTAAATCTCTTAGAGGAGAAAAAAATTTAAAAACAGAGAAAATCAGTGAGGGAGGCAACAATGGCTTCCGCGTACAGGTTGTGTGGTCGTCGGTGATGGGGAGGGCGATGATGCACGCCGCGTTGGCTGGGTCCAACCCCAACCCGACGTCGAGCAGGGCCTTCACCTATTCCCCTGCTCATCGCCGTCTTCTCCACGGCGGTCACGCCCCGCCAGCCTCGAGTCCTTCCCGTAGAACAAGTACTAGCAAGGAAGAGGTTTGCTCCCCGTCACTCCCTCCTTCCCACCCCTTCTCCCTTAAGTGGATCTCTCATCCATGTGTATCTGTGTGTCTTGTTTTGGCTGAAATAGTTCAATAATTAATAAAATGATGTCCTATAGGTTTTTGATTGGAGAAATTGTATTCCAGCCCAAATTCCTCTATATGTTTAACTGCCTTGATTCAAATTCGAATAATTCTGTTTGATCTGCATAGAATTATAAACTAGTAATCAAAATAATAAAAATATATAAATTTATTTGTTTGGATATTCAAAATTGGGGAATCGGTAAAAAAATGAATCAAACAAGGAACTGGATCAAATCAGACGAAGGCACATACCTGCAGATCGATATGGTCTGCTTTGGCGGAGAAAGCAAGAGAAATCTTGAGAGGAGGGATCTCAAGAAGGCAGAGAGACTCCGGGCGCAAGTGGAGTGTCACCAACAGCGACAGCAACTTAGTGATGGATTCGTTACTGCTATGGTGCTTAACGCTGGCGTTTGTCAGGAGCAAGGGGGGTAAGCAGCAGGTAAGATGGGAACTGGGAAGAGACAAGAGAGTAGAAAGGTGTCTACGGGAAGATTGTATTTGCCGGCGTCGGCAAAGGAGGTTTAAGGCGGTATTGTTGCGGTCCGGGCTGCTTAGATTCTACTATTTGATTCCTGTTGTACACTCAAAAGATGTACTATTCGAGGACTAAAGTTCTTTAAGTAGGTCCCCCTTAATGACTCTGACTCCAGACTAAAGTTGTTATTATTGTCGTTCTTAGTCATGCATTGTTAGGTTTAACACTAAATATTTTCACTCTCATTATAGGTTGATATCCTTCTGGATCGCTTGAAGGAAAGAGGTACTAAATCAATGGAAATGGCAACACTGGATCAGACTCTTGATAGGTACTTGTATGAGCACTAAAGAGTTTATATTGCTATCTCAATGTCTCTCTTCTCTAATCTTAAAATTCATCTATGTTTTCCATGTGTATGTAGCGTTAATTCAGCACTCTCGGGTGTAATGTTCCGTAGAGTTCAGCGGGCATACGCGAGTGTTGGAGTCGTTATTATTGGCTTCACAGTTGGTGTGTCTTCTCAGCCACTCCGGCAAGCCAGGTGCTTTCCAAATAGGAAAAATATGAAGCACCGGGCGTCGGATATATGTCGGCTTGCACCTTGGAGATGATGTTGACATTTTGTATGGGACCCTGACGCTCAATGGAACTTGCCACTACAAGGGCATATCTTGTCTAGATGAATAAGGGCATATATTGTTATCGTGACATCTGTATGAACCCTCCATTATGTATGTACTAGTTAAAATGAAGTGTCAGCACATGCGTGATTTATTTGGGAAGCATAATTTACGTTTGTATGGATTTTCTCAATACATACTATACTACTCTGTCAGTTTCGTAATTTGATTCAGATGGGTTGTCTTAATCTCAAATTTGGGAAGCATAATTTGATTCTTAATAAGAGTACACATGTTATCCATGTTTTCTCCCACACAATATTGATTTAGAGACTTAGTAGCTACTAGCCCAGTGCATCTTTAATTTTAGAACCTTGTAAACTGTAATAATAATTGAATGAATGAACTGTGGCTCTTGATCTACAACTCAATTCATCTTATGCCGACGAGATATAACAACTCCTAGGGTCAGTCATATGAAAACACTGTTGAAACAAACTGCAAGAAACAGTGCCTACAAAGAACAACAGGTGAATAAATTGCTTTCTCTGCATACCTCACTGGATGTAATGAAATCCACCACGGCATCAGAAAGCTCTTTACCGTGAGCAGTGTAGCAGTGATTTGCTCCCTCGATGACATGTAGCTTGTGGTTCGGTATATGCTTCGCAAATGCGTATGCATCTTCCACGGGAATGATCTTATCGGCTGAACCGTGAACTGTGAAAAACCTGAACAAAGACAATAAAGTTGCCTCAAAATCTAGCACAACTGGGAACCTCTGTCCAAAACACAAGAGATATGCAGTCAATATTTCAGCAGTGGGAATGCAGGAATAGCATGTTCAGCTACGTTAAGTACATGTACTGCTGCCAATTTGAATATAGGGGTAAACGTGGTTGAGTTAGCTTCCTGACCTGCATTCTTTGCTGATGGAAAGGCTTGCTTCATGCATATCAGAGGTCAATCGTTCCATCAAACTCTCTTTTGTTACCTTATATAAAACCTTTCCTACATTGGAAATGACGGACAATCAACAAATACACGTGAAAGAGAAGTAAGCACTCACATCGTATACAATTTATTTATAAAGTATCTTTGCAAGTAAAGGTCACAATAACTGATAGGTGTTTCCTTCCCTGACTTGGTTTTGACATCAATTTAACCCTTTTTGTCAATTATATCCATAAATTCTTTGCCTAGCCGTTCTTCAATACCTCTCTCCAAATGAAATCGACCAGAGAGATTAACCACCACGCGCACATCTTCATAGATAGAAGCATACAGAACCACCACATCTCCTCCTGGATAAACAGATATGTTAAATTCAGTGACCGAATTTTCAAGATTACCAAGTAAAAGACTTGCTATAAGGCATGGCAAAATTCAATGATCAAGGTTTACAATGTGAGACAGTGAGAGTAAATAAAAAAAATTCCAGAAAAAAGGTGTCATGCTAACCATTTAGAAACTTTATAGTATTTTCTAGTAGTAGATTAAAAATTCCAGACAAAAAGTGTCATGCTAACCATTTAGAAACTTTATAGTATTTTCTAGTAGTAGATTGTTTTGATGTTACAGTCAATGCGATAGCACAATATTCAGCAACGAAGTTCTCCACCTTTTAACTGCTGCATAGACTGTATATGCAACAAGGGTATAATGCCACGAACCTTTGCTGTGACCAACAATTGCTTTTACATCATATTTCTCCTGATTAAGATGTGAAACAACAGAATGCAAGTTGTCAACCTCCTTTCTATAGTTACCGCACTGGAATTCCCCTTCACTTTCTCTGAAAAATGTATAGTGAAAGGCTTACAAATCATGCATTCATGCCTACGGGAAAAAAGGCCTAGATCTGAAAGACAAGTAACATCTGAAATTCAAAGGAACAACAGACAGGAACCGCAGCTCATTTAGCTCTAACTTCTAACCAAACCTCTACAAAAGGAAAGTGGCTGGCGCGGCTGCTGAAGAAGCAGCCCTCTGGTGCACAGCAGGAGTGCCAATCTGATGGCCTACTCCTCAGTTGCCCAGTCACACAACCAACCGCGAGATGTAGCCTTTGCTGTCCGTCAGTTTTTTTCCCTTGTCACTAGTTTAGCTGATGTAAGAACGAAGCTCTTCTTGAAATGTTAATACAAAGTTGCGCAAGTTTTATGCATATTCCCGAAAAAAACTCTAGAAAAGGATAAATTTGAATGCCACTGGTGAAATTAATTAACAGAGGATAGAATAGCATTTACAACACTAGCTTTTGTGAACTTAAATCAGCATTATATAAATATCTCTAGCTCCATGAGCAACCTACCCATTTCCACTGAAATCAAAGCGGAAGATTCCAATCCCTTCCTTAGTAAGTGCATTGGCTAGATCAACGATGATGCTATCATTCTGAAAACAAGAGTCCAAGAGTTAAGCTTTTCATTACATTGGTAAAAAAAACTACAAATTAGAAAACTTGCTGCTTCTGAGACAGAAAGCAAGAAAAAGTAGTGACCCATACATTTTTAATAGTAGAAAGGAAATTTCTTCTGCCACGACATATTTGTGCACCTTCGAAGCTGTAAAGCCATGACAGAGCACTACAATCTTGTTAGAAACCATGTGCTGCAGCAACCCCACGAGTTCCTCTCCCTGTTTGTTCGTTATCACTACCCTTTCTTCCTGAGCAGCTGTTTAGGAACCATATAATAGAGTTAATTATAGAGCTTAATTATTTTTTCTTTCTTTCTTTTTTTTTTGCCAAAACATCATTGATTCATACACACAACGTCCTCTTGTACGTCAGCTAGCAATGTAAACAATGCACATTCAAGTAATGATGAGGAGGAACCCCGGAGTCCAGAATCAAGAAAGGGGACTTACGGGGAATCGATGAATCCTGGGAAGAGGAGGAGCGGCTCCGCCATGGCTGACGAATGGCGGCGGCGGCGTGCTCCGGATTGGATCGGAGGATTCCCAGGGCAGATCGCGCGCGGCGGCCGCAGCAACCCCGGAAGAGCAGTAGGATAGGGGAGGGAATCTAACCGGAGAGTTGGTTTGGCTAGATAACTCTTCTTGGGCGCCCGGTCCAGTACCGCGAACAGGTAGAGCCGTCACAAACCCGACGCAGCCGCCGCCAACTCCAGACCTCCTCAGTCTTCACCCTCTTCCCCACCTCATCTTGTCGACGGTGACCTCCACAACAGCCTTGGTTTGCTCCTCCCCCATCCCCGCGCGTCGCAACCAAGCTCCTCGCCCCCATCGACGAGGAGTGGACGGCGGTGGAGAGGGCGCCGGGCTGGATATGCAACGCCGCCGCCACTCGAAGGGCCCCGTTGCTGTGCCTCCACCGAGCTTGAGGAGAGAGAGTCCGCGGCGTCGTTGGAGCTCGTCGCCGCCACCGAGCTCGTTGCCCCCATCCAGCGACGACGAGGAGTGGACGGCGGCGGACAAGGCGGTGCGCTGGTGCTTCGGAGGAGAGAAAGTAGAGGGGAGAGGCCGCGGCGACAGCGGGCGCCGGCGCGGGACGAGGGTGGCCGGGCGGCGGCGCGGCGTTGGGTGAAACGGGGGATAGCTGGCCAAATGGGCCGGGCTGTAACGGGCCGCCCAGGCACGCCGCTACAGTATCCGGCCCGGCCTGAAACGGGTACGCAAGTTTCTGGGCCGTGCCGGTCGTGTCTGAGCCGAGGCTGCAGCCCGTGGGCAGGCACGGCCTGGCACGGATCCTGTAGCAGGCCAGCATGCGCCAGCAGCTGCACGACTGGTCCATGCCACCGCCGAATTTTTTGTATTTTTAGATTTTTTTTTTAATATTTACAGAAATATTATAGGGCCGAAAAAATTTGCAAAACTAGACCCTGCCGCCCTTGCGAAGGGCGGCAAGCCGACGTGGCACACGCCTCGCTGGAC
This sequence comes from Oryza officinalis, assembly GCA_008326285.1. NCBI lineage: Eukaryota > Viridiplantae > Streptophyta > Magnoliopsida > Poales > Poaceae > Oryza > Oryza officinalis. The sequence continues at coordinate 40,892,043 of BDMV01000008.1, read as the reverse complement.
GGCGCGGGACGGCCGTCCTCCTGCCCTCTTGCCGCCCTCCTGCCCTCTTGCCGCCCTGGCAAAGGGCGGCAGGACCCCCTTGCCGCCCTTACAGAGGGCGGCAGGCCTGGCCGCCTATAAAGCCCAGCCGGCTCCTTTGAGGAGCCCATTCCCTCCTAACCTCTCCACATCAAAAAAAAAAGGAGAAGGGGAGGAGAAGAAAAGAAGAGGCGAAGCCCTGCCGGTTTCAAACTTCGACGGTTTCAGACTTCGATTTCAGGTAATATTCGTAGATTATATACGTGACTAAATATATGATGTTAACTATGATATCACTTGTATTTTTGTAGAACTTTGGTTGGATAAATGCATTGTATGAAATAGGGTTTTACCTGTGGTACTATATAAATATATATTGTTAGATGTAGGCAGGGTTTAAAAAACCGCCGGGGGCCCGCTTACCGCCACCCGGCGGTACGGCGGTTACCGGCGGTAACCGCGGTAACCGCGCAAAACCGCGACAAATTTACAAATCGAAATTAGAATTCAAAAATTCGGGCAAACCGCGCGGTTTGGCTGCAAAGTTAATTACTAGGCCGTTATTTTACATAATAAACGACTACAGTGTAATATCTTCTTTGCAACGTACCTAAATTTTTATATATTCTATTGCAATTTACTCAACAACATTTAAAACTACAAACCTAATAACTACAAATACTACAGATCTACTAAGTTACCTACATCCAGGGTTACTAAAACCGCCGGTAACCGCGCGGTTACCGCGGTTACCGCCCGTACCGCGGGGGTACGGTAACCCGTACCGCGCGGTACGGTTTAATAAAATTCGTCCAAATTCAAAAATTTAAAAAAAAAAGAAAAAAATCAAAAAAAATGGTGAAGGTAGTGCTTGATTTATAGTGTTTTATGGTGAAGAAATTTCTCAAAAAAGAGTAATATTTATTCAAATTTGAGAGCAAAACGGAGAATAAATTTGAAAATTGGAAAAAGAAAAAAAAATGGGCCGGCCCGTTACTGTGCGACCCATTACACATCGCGCGGTAACCGCGCCAAACCGCGCGGTTACCGCGTCAAACCGCGCGGTAACCGCGCCAAACCGCGCGGTTTGCCCGAATTTTTGAATTCAAATTTCGATTTGTAAATTTGTCGCGGTTTTGCGCGGTTACCGCGGTTACCGCCGGTAACCGCCGTACCGCCGGGTGGCGGTAACCGGGCCCCCGGCGGTTTTTGAAACCCTGCCTACATCTAACAATATATATTTATATAGTACCACAGGTAAAACCCTATTTCATACAATGCATTTATCCAACCAAAGTTCTACAAAAATACAAGTGATATCCTAGTTAACATCATATATTTAGTCACGTATATAATCTACGAATATTACCTGAAATCGAAGTTTGAAACCG
>BDMV01000008.1:40855722-40890534 GCA_008326285.1 Oryza officinalis | reverse complement strand
TTTTAATAAATAAATAAATAAATAAAATTCGAAATTGATATGGGCTGATTTCTGGGCCTGGATATGGGCCATACGGCCATATACCGGTGAAGGGGCGGGTGGAGTATATTTTTGCAAAACTTTAAAACAGTAATTTATTTTTTAAATATTTTAAAAATAAATATAAATATAAAAAAACCGAAATTGATATGGGCTGATTTCTGGGCCTAGGTATGGACCGTACGGCCATCCACCGGTGAGGCCCGTGTAGGGATGAAGCGCTTCATCGAGTTTTTTGTATTTTTAGATATTTTTTTTTTAATATTTACAGAAATATTATAGCGCCGAAAAAATTTGCAAAACTAGACCCTGCCGCCCTTTCAAAGGGCGGCAAGCCGACGTGGCACACGGCGCCGTGTGCGTCTTGACGGCGCGCACGGGCCGCGGTGTGCCGAGGGCTTGCCGCCCTCTGCAAGGGCGGCAACATGTATGCTAATTCTGTAATTAGCTTCCTTCACTGCTCCTCTCTGCACAACGGCTGGCCATGCATGGAATCTATACTATACCATCCGATTCTCCTGCTAATGGTGGCATGGTGCATGTATGTACCGGCGTAAGCTCGTTTTTAGACTTATCACGTATGAGTGTTGCATGTTTTCTTTAGAGTTAATTGAGTTTTCTTGCTACATTTGTTAAAAAATTGTAGATCAAATTAAGATGGGGCGGCAAAGCTCTTTGTGCCTGTTTTGAAAGTTGTTAACTGCATGGGAGTTAATATAATTTTATCAGTGATATCGCAATGTAATATTGTCCCATGCATTGATGCAGAAATAATTAATACAAGTGAATTTTCTGTTGGACATTTTCGTGATCCATTAATTAATACTGTATGATGCTTCATTGAATTTACAAAATGAACCCTAAAGAAATTGGTATCAGTCCCACATTTTATTGGGCCATAGGCCATATATATACTCCAGTTCTTAAGATCAGCGGTCGTGCTAATCTTCAGGCCCAGGCCAGACCAGTACAGGAATTTTTTTTTTTTTAGATTTTTTTTTTAATATTTACAGAAATATTATAGCGCCGAAAAAATTTGCAAAACTAGACCCTGCCGCCCTTTGAAAGGGCGGCAAGCCGACGTGGCACACGGCGCCGTGTGCGTCTTGACGGCGCGCACGGGCCGCGGTGTGCCGAGGGCTTGCCGCCCTCTGCAAGGGTGTGCCGAGGGTTTCAATTACCGCGGTAAACCGCGCGGTTACCGCGGTTACCGCGCTTACCGCGGGGGTACGGTAAGGGGTAAACCGCGGTAACCGCGTCAAATTCAAATAAATTTGAAAAATAATTTGAATTTTTGATAAATTTTGTACGGTTTGTCGCGGTTTGTCACGGTTACCGCGGTTACCGTGCGGTAACCGTGCTTACCGCCGGGGCGCGGTAACCGCGGCCCCGGCGGTAATTGAAACCCTGGTTAGCTCATGTGGCAACAGACTGTGCATCATCAGTACGGTATGTGTGTGTACGTGTACGTGCATATCTTCTAGATGGATCAACGTTGAGTTCGAAAGAAAGAAAGAAGAAACTTCCTGAAAAAATACGTGTCCCATGACCAAACCAAAGCTAGCTAGAAGCAACTGATCATCGAGCAAGATCAGATTAAGATGAGAAGTAAATAAGGACATGTAAAAAAATATTAGTATATGATAATTAGGTTTTATTTATTTTAAATTTGCACTGCAACTTCCCGAGTTTACACGCGTTTTTCAAAAATTCCAAAAGAGAACTACTCCGAAAAATTTCATAAACTTAATGACTACACTATCATTTTCGAAAGTTTCGAAAAATATTTTCGGACAACTCCAAAAATATACAGAATCTTATTTTGCTTCTCGAATTCCGAAAATCTTTCGGATAGCTCCGAAAATTTGCAGAAACCTAAATTTGTAGTGTATCTATACCATATTAAAAAGAAAGGAACCGTGGTGTCCGTTCTCACTAAAGCCGCTCCAAATAAAAACGCCTCCCTCTCTCTCGCTCTCTCTTATCTTCTCTCGCCTCAGCGCCTCACCGAAGCCGCCCGCGCCAGCCTCAGCGCCACATTTGGATTCTTCCAATGTGGCAACATGGATCGGGTATGACTTATGTGCTCCAATTTCTAGTACCGAATTAGCATACATGTTGCCGCCCTTGCAGAGAGTGGCAAGCCCTCGGCGCACCGCGGCCCGTGCGCGCCGTCAAGACGCACACGGCGCCGTGTGCCACGTCGGCTTGCCGCCCTTTGAAAGGGCGGCAGGGTCTAGTTTTGCAAATTTTTTCGGCGCTATAATATTTCTGTAAATATTAAAAAAAAATCTAAAAACAAAAAAAATTCTGCCACCGCCCGCCTGCGCTAATGGGCGCACGCGCCGCAGCCCGGCCTCTTTTGCGGTTCGCTCGGCTCATCGGCTGCCACGTGCGCGCGGTGATGCCGCCCCTCTCCGCCAATCGCCCGCGATTGCGGCGGCCCCGTGCCCCGGCCCCGCCCAATCCTCGTGTGCTCTCCTCTCGTGAGTCGCCCGCCACCGCCAAGCGCCAGCGCCAATCCTCTCACGCGGCACCGCGGCACGTGCTCCCGAGTCTGCCTATGGCCTGCCCAATGAAACATTCAAAGTGACCGTTGGAGCACGAAAAAATTCGAAAAAAAGAAAAAACAGAAAAACTTGAAATTTCTTCCTATAAATAGGACACCCACCTTCAACATTTTGAATCATCCAAACCTCCCATTTTGTGTTCTTTTGTGTGCTAGTTCGATTTTTTATTCAAACAAAATCTATTTAAAAATCAAAAATAGTTTGTGGAGTCCATTTTCCCAACAAAGCTGCATGCACAATGTAAACGAGGTAAGAAAGGAAGTGGAGAATATTTTTGCATTATTCGTATTTTAAATTATATGAATAGATTTTTTGAAATTTTGTCCATTTGGTTGTAATATTTTAGCATGGACGATCCAAGCTATCCGACATTCACGTTATCTGACTTCGACCCTAATTACCTGTCGGTGTCATTCCTACCTAGCGAGCATGATGCCACTGGATCGGTGCCAACACCGCCGGTTTTGGACGAGTTACCGATGGCTTCAAAAGGATCAGGAACTATGAGCGGGAGTGCATCGACGAACACTGGCTCAAAAAGATCACGAACTTCGGAGGTTGGCAATATTTTGATGAGGTGGCCGTGACAGGCCCTGACGGAAGGTAGGTAACATATGCGAAATGTAGAATATGCAAACCTAATTTATTTGCAAAATCATCTGGTGGAACAGGACACTTGAGGCGGCATGCTGAGGCTTGTACAAAGAAGCAAGGGATCCAACTGCGACAATAACAACTACTACTAAATCCTGATGGGTTGGTACGTACATGAGAGTATGATTCTATGGTAGCTCGAGAATCTCTTACCCGTTTAATTGCTAGACAAGATTTATCCTTAAACTTTGGTGAGAGTGCTGCATTTGAAAATTATATTAAAACTGCTCATAATCCTAGGTTTCAGGTTGTTAGTAGACAAACCATAACCCATGATTTGAAAAAAGTCTATGATAAAGATTGTGGATCATTGAAGGAATTATTTAGTACATGCACCTTTTCTGTTAGTATAACCTCGGATATCTGGAGTGGTAGGGCTAAAGAGGATTACTTTAATGTAGTTATACATTTTTGTTAGCGATGACTGGCAACTGCAAAAAAGAGTTCTTGGGCTAAGGTTAATTGATGTTGCTCATACAGGGAAAAATATTGCAGATAGAATTTGAGAAGTTGTTAATGAGTATTTCCTTGCAGATAAAATCTTTGCAGTAACATTGGATAATGCATTTGCAAGTTCTAAGGCCATGGAAATTCTACAACCATTATTTTGTGTTAATGTTGAACCATTTCTTCTGTATCAATGTTGTGCATGCCATATTATTAATCTAATTGTTAAAACTGGGTTTAAGAGAGTAAATGTATGCATCAACGTTGTTCGTCAAGCAATCACGTGGTTAATTGGTTCTAACCCACAGATTGCACAATGGAAAAGGTATTGTGTGGCATCAAATAAGGGTGCATGCAAGTTTATAACCGATGTGGAACATCATGAAATGCCACCTATCTAATGTTAAAGAATGTATTATCATACAAGGATTTACTTATTATTTCTCTTCAAACACGTAACGTTGTGACAAGTGATGGACAACCTCTACTGACAGATAATACTTGGTATGTTGTTGAAAGGTTTTTTATAATTTCTCGAAACATTTCATGACTACACTCTTCTTTTATCTCAAGTATATCATCCAACAGCTAATTTAATTTTGCGTAATATTCTTAAAATTGCCACTTTGTTGAAAGAGTATGAAAATGATGAACTTTTAGGATTGGCAGTCTTTAGTATGAAACAAAAATATCTTAAATATTGGAAAAATCTCCCCATGTTGTATGCTTTTGCATTTATTCTTGATCCTAGAGAAAAATTACGAGGATTCCTCAATCTTCTGTCACTTATTAGAGAAACTATAAATGTTGATTATTCTGACTATTATTCTGATGTTAAGACTAAATTCTATGAGGTGTTTTGAAAGTATGAATTAAAGTTTCAGGGAGTTCACTTGCAAAGACCCCCATCTGTCCCTACGGTAGGTAAGAAAAAAATTACAGTGGAACAGAATATGGGGTGGCTCATCTTCCACCCATGGTGTCACGCCCAGAAATTCGCTAACCCGAATTCCAAGCAGGATGTGTATTAAATCCCCGTTCAGGACCGGCCAGGGTACACAAATGACAGAGTTGACATAGAGATCCACGTCTTACAAACACCATAAAAATATCTTACATAAATGCAGCGGAAAGAGAGAAACAAGCTATTCTTGTTAACTAGACGCTCGCAGCGTGGCAACACCATTCCACGGGCATCCTTGACGGCAACCACAAGCCTACTCCTCTGAGTAGCCTCCATCGGACACGTACTCCAACTCTGGTATGTGGAAAAATAGAGCAAGACTGAGTACTACCCACTGTACTCAACAAGTCATACCGGAAAGGGAGTAATGATGCAAGTAATAGCAAAGGAGGCTGGAGGGGTTATTTGCATGAAATACGTATTTAAAGACATTAGTTGAATGCGGTAAAACAGTTGAGCTAATTAATCAAAATTGAACCATCACTGCCCAACGCTACACCACGTTGCGACAGGGCCAAACCACCACCTGAACTACACCAGTTCCATTAAGTCAGATTATTAGAAGTATAACTAATCACGGTGAATCTAGTTGATCGCCCATAACCGCGGGCACAGCTATTCGAATAGTTCTACTCTAATCAGAGGTGTACAACTGTACCCACAAGACACAGCCCCACGACACGTTACCGTGCGCCGGCATACCACCACGGTACACCGGAAAGGGACTATGACAGGACCCTTCGCACAACCCTTCCTAACCAAGCGCACCACACCATAGGTTTCGCCCCCAACTTTAAACCAAGACAGGCAGCCCCCTCTCGTGCCTAGGTGAATCCGGTAGCTGATCAATAAGTAAACCCCCACCGACCCAACTCCATCACGCCCACCCTTGCCTGGATGCGTCGGCTAGGAAAAGTCATACTACAAGCCCATCCATTACCCATGCTGGCTTGTGGAAAGTACGGTAAGTCTTTCAGGGTTTCCCGCGAACCGGTCCTTAATTGTCATGAGCACGACCATCAAAACCATGTTGTCACGCCCAGAAATTTATCCCCAAATTTCCAGACTATTTTGTGTATAAATCCCTATCCAGGAATCAAGCCAGGGTACACAAAACGACAAATCAATATACAGATCCAAACGTAAATAAAGCGTAAATACTTACGGAAGAGGCACTTAGTCCTCACACCAAAAAGGAAGCAGCAGCGGAAAAAGGCAACGATCCTAGCGGGCTTCAGCTCCACTCCACAGGCAAAACTCAACTAGGGTATAAGCCTTCGTCTTCGGTTCAGAAGCACTACACTTCTGGAAAAGGAAAATAATAGCAAGGCTGAGTACAACCACCGTACTCAGCAAGCCACACCAACGATGCATTCGTGCAAAGGGAGACAAGGAGGGGTTGTGGCTATTTGCAGAAAAGCAGTTGCAAATCTTTATATTTTAAAACAGTAAACAATTGTTTAATTATGACAGGATTAAATCTCCACTGAACAACGCTACAACCACGTTGAACAGGCCCACCCATTCCACCTGAACTACACCAGTTCATTAAGTCAAATTAATTAAGCATGTGGGACTAATCACGGTGAATCTGGTTGATCGCCCATAACCGCGGGCACGGCTATTCGAATAGTTTTACTCTGATCAGAGGTGTACATCTGTACCCACAAGACACAGCCCCACGATACGTTTCCGTGTGCCGGTATACCACCACGGTACCCCGGAAAGGGACTGTGACAGGACCCTTCGCATAACCCCCTCTAACCAATCGTACCACACCACAGGTTTCACCCCCGCTCCCTATATCCAGCAGTGGGCAGCCCCCCCTCGTGCCACAGTGAATCCGGTAGCCGATCAACGGATAAATCCCCCGCCGACCCAACTCCATCACGCCTACCCTAGCCTGGGTACGTCAGCTAGAGATAGGCTACACTACAAGCCCAGCCGTTGCCCACGCTGGCTTGTGGTACGCATGGTATTTCTTCCAGGGTTTCCCGCGAACCGGTCCTTAATTGCCATGGGTGCGACTAGCAAAACCATACACCCACAGCCCACCATTAATCCATATTTTAGTTGGATAATTACGACCAACGAAACGTGGCCGACATGTCTCGAGCTCACAGCTCATCAAGATACTAGAAATAGATAATGTAGTTGTCCCATATTGAGAGCTAGTGGTATTAAGCATGGCTAAGCATAATATAATTCTAGCGAGGTCCACATGAGACACAAGCTAGTCAAATTATCACCCAGTTTGACAAAGAAAGGGCATCAAGTAAATAAGGCACAAGCGAGCAGATAGGTAAACCCTATTCCCATATAATTAGCAAAACATGCACTTTATTCGCAAACGTAAAACATTTTGTAAAATAGGTACAACATGCTCAAGGGGAATGTGTGACTTGCCTTGCTTCTTCAAACAATCTTCCGGACTTCTTTCCTCGCAAGCGCGGACTTTTGAAACGGCGGAATCTACACGCTGACACGCGAAATGAGGAAAAACTCTAATAAAAACCAAGTAAATAGTATATAAAAAGTAAACAAGCATGTAGAGCTCAATTTTAGATGAAGTTTGCAAGTTGAATGGCTCAATTTGGAGTTTGTATGAATTAGATATGAATTTTAGAAGTTTTGAGCCATTTAAATGAATTTCTGGAAATTAAATCGATTTATTGCGTAATTATTAATTAATTTTACAAAGGAAAGGACTACGCTGATATCATCAAAGGGAAATCGGCGCCGGAACGGTGGGTCCCATGTGTCAACGGGTCAAGGGGCGGACAATCCACGGTGGACCAAGTCCACGCACGCACGGGTGCGGACGCACCACGTGGCACTGACGTGGCGGCCACTGCGGACGGAAGGGAGAAGGTAGCACTGACGTGGTCCAGATTTAACAAAGGGGCCCACATGTCGGCGACACAAAAGTCGGCGAACTGGGAAGACAAAGGAGGTAAAATGAACTTTGCAGGGGAAAGGGGAAATTTGGGCTGAGAGGAAGGTAAACTAGACTTGTTGCTGGAACTGAGCCAGTGAGGCAATGTGGACTTTCTCGAGAGTAAGTGCACATTAGGCTGAGGGAGAAGATTTGGACTTTTGCGAAAAGGAAAGGGGAAAGGGCTGGCGGCCGAGGGACATGAGGTGGACTTGTGACTGGAATTGGCCGAGGTGGCAAATCAGACTTCCTTGGGAAGAAAGATCAAATCGGCCGATGGCCCAAAGTGGAAAGGAAGGAGGAGGATTGGACTCCTCGCGAGGGAGATGGACCAATCGGCCCAACGGCCGCTGGGCCGGAGGGAGTGGTGGGCCGGCCCGGGGCGGCCTCTACGGCCGGGCGGGCGGCTAGGGTTCGGCCGAACCCTAGGCCGGCCGGACATGGCACGGCGGCGGCGGCCGAACCGAGCCATGGCGAGGCGACGCACCGGGGAGGGGAGAGGAAAGGGAGGGAGAGAGGGGAGCTCACCGGGTTAGGCCGGAGCCGAAGAAGACGGCGGCGGCGACGGTGCTACGGCGCGAGGACGATGGCGCAGAGGCGCGGCCGATGCACGGGGAGCGACGGCGAGGCCGGAGGGGGCAGCGGCGTGCGGCCGGAGTGCGGGGCGAGAGGCGGCGCGTGGCCGGAGCGCGTGGAGAGCGGGGGAGAGGGCGGCGAACTCGGGCGAGGAGGGGAAAAGGTGGAGGGGAGCACGGGGATGATTTTTATAGAGGAGGGAGCGTGCGGGAGAGCCCGAAATCACCGGCGGAGTGGGGGGTGGCGGCGGCGAAAAAGGCGGCGGTTGACCCGGCGAAGGTTGAAGAAGGGAGGCAACATAGACTGCGGCTGGAAGGGGCGCAAACGGGCCGAGGGAGAGAAAGGAGGAAGGGGCATGGCCCGTGGGCCGCGCGGGAGGGAGAAGGGAGGGGGAGCCGCGTGGGCCGCGGGAGAAAGAGTGGGTTTTGGGCCGAAAACGACCCAAAACAAAGGGGACATTTTAAATTCGTTTTTCCATTAATTTAATCAGTTATATGAACTTTGTGACTTTAAATTATTTCTTTAGCTCCAAAAATTCACAAAGAATTTTGGAGAGTACTTTAGGGCACGGGGAATATTACAAAAATATTTTCGGCCATAATTTTTAAAAGGAAAATTTAATTTCCCTCACAATTTCACTTGATTAAATTGCTTTAAATTTTTATTAAATTTCTGGAAAATGTATTATTAGGCACTTTTTAATCCCGATGGAAAATCAGCGCGTGACACATGTGCTCACAACCCACCATTAATCAGGTTTTAATTGGACCAATTATTTAATCATTCACGATTAACCATCGTGAGCTAACATTAAATAACCATCATTAAGTAATAGTGAAGCATTAGTTATCCCAATAGTGTGCTAATGTTTCTAAGCAGGGCTAAGCAAGTTCTAACCTAGCATCTACTCAAATTACTTCCCAAGCTATCAAAGGAACAAGGTATTTAGAACATAAGGCTGAGTACAATAGGAAAATAAGCCCATAAATGACATTATAAAACAATGCAATATTTAGAGAAAAATAAGACATTCACAATTTAGGTACAATATGTTCAAGTGAATAAGCATGACTTGCCTTGCTCCTGTGCTGGATCGGCCTCTGCAACAACCTCGAAGTAAACCGGAGAGTCGGAATTACCGAAATCTAAACAAAAAAACAAAGCACACAAGCTATAAGTCTACTGAAACAGGGAACAAAACCATTTTTAATGGATTCTAGGTATTTTTATGAATTTTCTGCAACTTGAACGGACTCAAACAGAGTCCGGATGAATTAGTTATGAATTTTAGAAGATTAAATGTGTTTTTACTATAAGCAGGAAAGTCCTTATTCAATTATTGCGCAATAAACCCTAGGGCTGACGACTGACGTCAGCAGGGCAAGGGCTGACGTCAGCGGGAAGGGCGGCGGCATCAACAGGTGGGCCCCACCTGTCGGTGGCTCGGGGTCCCGGTCCACGATGGACTGAGTCCACCGGCCGGCGGGCGGGCGTCGCACCACGTGGCGCCGACGTTGCGCCAACGTGGCGGCCACGCGGCGGGTGCGGAGGGGCGGCGCGACACCACGCGGCGCACGCGTGGCGTCGACGCGGCGGCCACGGCGCAGCCAAGCGAGCAGCGGCCGAGCGGGACAAAGAGAAGAGAGAAAGGGCGAGGGGCGGGTGCTCATCGGAGGGAAGGAAGACGACAGCGGCGGCGGTGCTAGGGGGCTCGGGGAAGATCGGCAAATGGGGGAAAAGGGAGAGCAGAGCGCAGGGAGGAAATTTATAGGGGTCCGGGGGCTAGGGTTCGGCCGACGTGCTCTGGATTTCTCGCCAGAGTTCGGAGAGGAGAGAGGAGAGAGGGCCGGGATTCGGTTGCGAATCCCGGGCTCTACGACGCGGGAGAGAGAGCGCGGAGTGGGGGGAAAGGTGTGGGCGGTGCGCGCTTCTCAGGGAGGTGGGTGGCGGCGGTTGCGGAGGCGCGTGCGGCGTAGGAGGCGCGGGCGGCATGGGTGGCGGCGGGCGCGGGCGCGGGTGGCGGCTAGGGAGGAGACGGTCCGGCCGGTGGCCCCACTTGTCGGTGGCCCGGGAGGGAGAGGGAGGCGGGGTGGACTTCATGGCGGCTCGGGCCGTGGCCTTGGGTCGGCCCGGGGAGAGGGAGAGGAGGGAACGGCGGGGCGGCGTGCGGCCTTGGGCCGGCCCGGGAGAGGGAGGAAGATGGGCCGACAGCTCGAAAAAAAGGGAAAAAGGAAAAAGAAAATGGAAAAAGAATTTCCCAGGGATTAAATTATTGCGGTGAAGGTTTTTAATTGATTAAAATTATTTCTAGGGCTCTGAAAATTCCACTAAAAATCCTGTTAATGTATTTTAACATGGGGAACTCAAGAAAAATCCCACCATGCCATTTACACTTGATTAAATATATTTTTAAATTAAAATTTTGCTCTAGGTTAAAAGGAAAATTTATTTTAAGCGATTTATTTCACGAATTTTAACCTAGAAGGCAAACTTCGGGGTGTGACACATGGTGACGGTGGTAGTTCGTCAGCACCAAGTGTTGACGTCGGAGTTGTCCAAGAGTTGTCCAACTATTTGGATAGTGATGCCATCAGACACAAATCATCAGACTTCAACATACTCGGGTGGTAGAATGATCACAAGATGTCATATCCTGTGCTTTCAAAACTAGCACGGGATGTGTTGGCGGTGCCTGTATCTACGGTATCCTCCGAATCTGCCTTTAATCTGTGAGGAAGAATTATTGAGGACAGAAGAACATGTTTGAGCAGTGATCACGTAGAAATGCTACTAAGTGTAAACAACTGGGAGCTAGCTGTAGACAACCAGGAATGTGCCGCTCAGTTCGAAAACCTTTATTTAGATCAGGAAGAAATAGAGTAGCTACTTTTTATTTTTTGAGTATTGATTTTAGGCCTACTCTTTTCTTTGTCATGGTTTTCCCAAATGAGTATTTATATGACAAAGTTTTTAACAAGGCAACATGTATCATGTAAATGTCAATAAAGATTATTACTCTTTTTTCCTCACACATTTTTCCAATATATTACTAAGATTAATTAATTTTTTTCGCTTCTAGAAATTTCTTTTATTTTCTTTTTTTTCTCAGTTTTTTTGGTCAAAACGACCTCGGCGTTGTCGATCCAATCTCCCTCTCCATGTCCACGCGTCACAGAGCGGGTGGCGTGCCATGCCCGTGCGTCAGGTGGGCAAGCGTCGAGCCGCCACTTCATTCCTCGCCCTCCATGCGTCGCGTGCCGGGCTGGCAAGCCACAGCACACTTCACGTCCGTGTCTTCCCCTGCTCGTGTGCCTTCGGGCCGACGCCGGTCCACGTGCCACTAATGGGCTCGTGCCGGCACGGCATGACATGGTGTCCCCTTGGGCCGTGCCTGGGCTATGGGGACGGCATGTGGGCTAGCACGGCACAACCCGCTGTGGAGCCGTGCCTAATGGGTCGTGCCATTGGTGCGCTCGTGCTGTGCTAGGCCGTGCCGCCCATTTGGCCTACTATAGGGAGGGGAGGGTTTGGGGATTTTGGGTGAGGAAAGGACATTTTGCATAAACATCCCTGGACTTCTTATGTTTACAGCTGTCGGTGATATGGGCCCGGGGGTACCGAGACCATAGGGATGGGCGGCCCCGCGCACCGACGTGGCACGATCCTCGAGGGGGGGTCGGGCCCGGGGGTGACGCGGCGGCTGCCCTCCCGGGTTCTCCCGAGGGTCGGGCCACTCCCAGACCTCCCCCGAGGCCTGGGTTGCCCCAACCCCCTTCGGCGTTGGTGCCACGTGCGCAGGGTTAGGTGGGCGCGACAGGGCTCACCTAACCGCATTTATGGCGGCTTAGACGAGCACACCACGCCGCATTTAATGCGGTGCGGCGCGTGCATAGCCGGTTTGAGACCGGTCACGGTGATTGACCGGTCGTAGACTGGCCAGATCACGGGTTAGGTGATGTCAGGGAGCCTGCACGTCGCACGCGCGCCAGGCAGCGCATGGCACGCCTTGCCCCGTCTCATCAGAATGATGAGATCTTTGTGCCTCTCATCTCTTAGCCGGAGTTGGTATGCCAGCTCCGGTCAGATAATCTTCGTTTCTGTTGGCGCAGAATTGAGACCCGCCCAACAACGAAATGGGTTCCACGTTTCCACGGCGGCCTGGGAGGTTTGCTTTACTCCAGTGCAGGTCCAATGGCTTGCCTAGGTGTATTTAGGGCGTGCCAGTTGATTTGATCTGCAATCAACAAGATAAACAAGTAAACCAAGTTAGAAACGATGGCCGATCGGCCGATAGGCCGATGTCGCATCGTAATGGCTTACCCGATAGGGCAAAGGAGTATTGGCCTACTTGAAGTTACGATAAAATAGAAACAATAAACAGATCTAATCTCATCGGCCTTTGCTAACATGTTCATGGCGATTTAATGGAATCGGCCGATGAAGGATGCATGAGGATAAATACACTAGCTAATACTCTAGTGCAAACCTATACAAGCCAATCAACCAATATAGACACATCAATTACAGAAAGATCCTAAGAACACCATGTAATAAACATATTTATATCTATTGATTCGCTTATACAAGTGACAAATACATGCAAAAACATAAATGATCACATGCATTAGGCAAGACCGGCTGAAACCCCGGTACTATCCTTAATTACGATCGAAGACATGCTTTGAATTAAACCTCGAAGAACGACTAAGGTCGATAGCAACTCAAAGTATAAATCGAGGATTAACACAAAGAAAATCAAGCCGTCGATCGCTTTTGGGGATGGTAAATGCTTTAGATAATCTAAACGAGCAAGCTAATTCCATCGTCGTCGGCAATAAACCCTAAAACGAGTTAACCGCTGGCAAGATAGAATTAGAAAGCCACGCCAAGATTAGTTAAAACATGATAAACGACGATCACATCATCAGGGCTTAACGTGCCTAAAGCGACACGCTGGCCCCGACGATGTAGATCGTCGGGTATGAGTTCTTACCTCTGCTCTGGGGAAGCAAGAACTCGCCGAAGACAAACCTCTTGCGAGGGTGTTGGCGCAGAATTTCGACCCGTCCAGCAACCAAACGGGTTCCGCGTTACCACGGCGGCCTGAGAGATCTGCTTAACTCCAGTGCAGGTCCAAATGGCTTGCCTAGTCGTAAGTAGAGCGTGCCAGTTGATTTGATCTGCAATCAACAAGAAACAAGCGAACCAAGTCAGAGAACAATGGCCGATCGGTCAGCAGACCGATGACACATTGTCATAGCCCAGCCGATAGGGCAAAGCTATATCGGCTCACTTAGAAAATAAGTAAGATATGAATCTAATCTTATCGGCCTTCATTGATATGTAGACCTCAATTAATAATACCGGCCGATAAGGATGACAAAGGTAACTACACCAGCTAGTACTCTAGTGCAACCTTATACGAGCCAATCGGCCAGTATAAACACGTCAACCATAAAGAAATCTTGAGATTACCTCACGATCGACATATCTACATTTACCGATCTGCACATATAAGTGGCAAACATATGCAAGAAACATAAAGCAATCACATATGTTAGATAAGACCGGCTAAAACCCCGGTACTATCCTTAATTACAACCGAAAACAGGCTTTGTGTTAGATCTCAAAACAGGACTAAGGTCGATGGCAACTCGAAGTGTGAATTGAGACTTAACACAAAGAAAATCAAGTCGTCGATTGCTTTTGGGGATGGCAGCTGCATTGAACAATCTAGCCAAGCATAAGAATTAAACCATCATCGGCAATAAACCCTAAAGCGAGTAAACCGCTGGCAAGGCTTAATTAAGATACTTGTCAAAACTATTCAAGACATGATAATCGACGATCACATCATCGAGGCTTAACGTGTCTAAAGCGACACGTTAGCCCCGACGATGCAGATCGTCGGGGACGAGTTCTTACCTCTGCTCCGAGGAAGCAAGAACTCGTCGAAGGAGACCTCTTGCGAGGGTTGGCGATGCGTCGAAAGTAGATTGATTCGATTGTGTGATTGATTCAGAGAGAGTTTACATGTACAAACTATCGGGATATTTATACCCGAGGTTACAACAGAACCCTTGTAGGGCACGATCTTATCTACAACTAACAAACAAGTCCTTGCGGCAGACTTAAGCCACAGATTAGATCTACACTACTTAATTTACAAGATACAATTGCCTAAAACCGAGTTTTATCTCTATTTGGCAACTTCCTTGAAGCTTATTTCGAGCCCAGACCAAGCCCACGTTGACACTGTCAACTCACAACCCGTATCGGCCCATGACCAAACTAAATCCGTATCGGCCGATATGCCCTTTATAGCAACACTTCCCAAGTCCGATACGGTTACCGGGTCCGATACGAAGCCTGGTCCGACTCCAACTCAATCCTTCCTCTCTGCTTCGGTTTCCTCTTTTCTTTCCGAGTCGATTACCAAAATCCGTCATTAACAGAGGGTTGGCGATGCGCCGAAAATAGATTGTGTTTGATTGATTGTGTGAGAATTGAGAGAGATTCTATGTACAAACTACTGGGATATTTATACCCGAGATTACAACATGGTCCATGTAGGACACGATCTTATCTCTAACTAATAAACAAGTCTTTGCGGCAGACTCTTGCCAAAGATCAGATCTAAACCTACTTAATTTACAAGATACAATTGCCTAAAACCAACCCTTATCTCTATTTGGCAACTTCCTTGAAGCTTATCTCGAACCCAGACCAGGCTCATGCTAACTCTATCAACTTCCTGGCTCTATCGGTCAATAACCACATTGAATCCGCATCGGCCGATATGCTCTTCCTGCTAACGCCTCTTCCAGTCCGATACGCTCACCGAGTCCGATGTGAGACCTGGTCCGACTCTAACTTAGCCCTTCTTCTCCGCATCGGTTTTCTCTTTCCTCTTCGAGTAGATTACGAAAATCTGCTGTTAACAGTTTCCCAACACGAGTGGATCACGGAAATCCTCCTCCATTTAATGGAGCTTGACACAAGCATCCCCTGGATCGGCCGCAGCGTCCGAACAGGTGGCTTCTGAGTCAAGCAATAAGACAGCTCTCAAAAATGTAAAAGAATATTTTCCTTCTATCTTAGACAGCTTGTGACCCATGTGGTGACCCCTTGTCACATAAAAGGAGGCCCAGGCCTAAGTAGGGGGAAGAGAGAGGAAAAAAGAGATACAACACTTGTACTCCCGGTTTTCCCGTTCTCAGATCCACCAGAATACAGGAGTAAGGTATTACGCTTCCCAACGCCCGAACCTGTCTAAAACGTTTGTGTCCCCGCGTCTTTCGCTGAGATCTCACAGATCAGGAGCAAGGGATTTCACCCTGCGCCCCCGGTCGAACTAGCAAAGGAGGGCCCTCTCAGTCCCCCGTTAAGGAGTTAACCCTCCGTCAACAGCGTTATCCCTATAAGCGAAATTTTCTCTTCTTTGCATTGTATTTCGCCAAACTAAAAGGACTTGTTTGAGAAAAACAAAACTAGGCGTCAGGTTGGCGAGGGTCTGTTCGAGATTCTGTATATGCACGAGGAGTTTTTTTTCAAAACAGCCTAACACATGTAAATCTCTTCGAGAAAGAAAAAACAATTGCAAAAAATGAAAAAAATGGTATTGGAAACAGTGTTATATCCGAAGGATGAGTAGCCCTCCGTTTTGTCATGTCCTACTTGACATTCAAGAAAATGGCCAGAAACTATTTTTCATAAGATCAAATGTATAGAATATTTTCAATTTTGATTGCCTGAACTCATGAAGTTAACTTGCTGACAGATCAAAGCCCCCAACCATGATAAAGAACACAATGGATCTAAACTAAGGAAACCGATCACACATGCATGCCACTAATCACATATGTATGTACTCCAATAAGCAGCAATATAGAGCCACTGATATATTACAAATTCATTTTTCTTCTAAATGTGTGTGTGTCAAATGGATAAAATCAAAGATGTTTATTTATTCAGAGGATGTATATTTTACTGCTTATAACTAGGGATGAAAACGGTTCAGAATATTTCCATATTTCAGACGTGTTTTCAGAAACAGAAAGTGTCAGTCGGAATTTTTTCGTAAACTTTCGAAAACGGAAACGAATTCGGAATTTTTTTTCTCGGAAACAGAAATCCATCGGAAACCGAAACTTTCCGCAAATGAATTTGGAAAATTTCTGGAAACGAATTCAGGTTTTTTCTCGGAATCAGAAACGGAAAAATTCTCATATACAATTGATTAGCTTCAGCCTTCTCTACTCTAAATGATGTTTAGATTTATACTATGTATTGAGGAGTTTAATTAAATAGAGATATTTTTTTAGTCCAGCACTTTAGATTTTATTTTCCTAATGACTATTTTTTTATTTCTATTAGGTCATATCATCCAAATTATAATTATAGTTAGTTATAGATGAAAACAGTTCTTTTTTTTCCAAGAAAGTAAAGTGTGCAACTAGTTGTACTATTATTAATTGATAAAAAATAGAAATATTGATTTATTTTTTCAGAAAAAAATGTTTAGCTATGTCTCTCTGTTGATTTGAGAAGGTCAGTTTAAGGGTTTTTTATATTCTGATAAATATCCGTTACCGTATTCGCTCCGTTTTCGTATTTGATAATATTTGATTCCGTTTTCGTATCTGAGGTTTTCGATTCCAATTCTGATTCCAAAAAAAATATGAAAATGAAAACGATAAAGGTGGTTTCCATCCATTTCCGAACCGTTTTCGTCCCTACTTATAACTGGCCTCTGTAACCCGATGAATGAGCTAAGCACACGGCACGAAGGAGCTAAGGGTACTTCGCTTGATCCTACAGTGGCGCTTCCATTGAAACGGGAGGTTGGCCACCAGGTGGCGGCACCCCTGAAGAACCTTAACCCAACGGTGATGCCCCTTCGCTTGATCCGATGGTAGGGAATCAGCGCAGACGGCGACGTATTCTCCTTGGCTGCGGCAGCTAAGAGGACGGAGTAGAACGGTAGGGAATCGACGCGGGCGACATCATCTATTCCTCCCTGGTTGTCTTGGGCTTTCACTATGAGACGGAAAGTGATGGTTCGGTGGTGGCACTAATCTGCTGGGGTGAATGTCAGGTCGGCGGCGGTATCGATCTGGCGAGGGCGAGTGTGGGATCAGCGGCAGAGCGGGGGATCGGTGATGGCACCTAAGGGTGAAAAGGAAGGATATTGCCGACGGGGAGGCCACGTGCAACGGTGAAAGAGCAGGGAGACGATCTATAAGGGCGAGGGGGTGGCTGACGTGATGGGGAGATACGTTGTGCGGTGAGGAAGCGGGACTTGTGGCTGCTGGCGAAGGAGGTCGTGGGAAGGAAAAGGGAGGAGATGGCGTCTACAGGGAAGGAATTGATCATGATCTCCGCCTGGGTGCCCCCACGTGCACAATCTCCCACTGGGTGAACCCGCGTGCGTGTGTAGATGTTGGATCTAATGCGTTGGATGATTTTCTGCCGTTAGATTTGATGCATGAAGTATGAAGGATCTAGAACTGTGTTGGTGAATTATAGGGCAATAATAGAATTATCATATTTTTAATAAATACATACATGTAGAAGTATGTATTTATATTATCTTAAAAAATAAATAGAAAAAACAATGTTTAAGGGCATTCCACAATGTGATGCAAAAGTAGTCCATAGGTAATATAATATTCTATTCAGCCATCTAATATCATTTAAAAGAAATAACAAAAGATACCCATATGCATATGGATTACCCATATAGAATAAATAATATTATCTATCTCTATTTCTCTCTCTTCTTCTAATGCCATATTGTATCTATATATATTATGGATATTCTTATAGGTAAAATCCATATACGTGATTTTTGTCCTGATTTTTTATCTTTTGGAATGGAGAGAGTATATTGGTGATGTCCTTATTATCCTAGTGTGTTGTGGAAGGGCCCGTTTTCTACTTTCCTGGCCCAACTCGGCGACAGAACACATCAAACGAAACCCTAGCCTTCGCCAGTCCACCGAGAGCGAGAGCAGCAGCAGGCGAGAACGATGATGGCTTCCGCGCACAGGAGGAGGTGGTGGTCGTCGGCCCCTGCGCGCCGGCTTCTCCATGGCGGCCGCTCCTTGGACGACATCCCGCCAGCGAAGCACCATCTCTCGAGTCTCCTCCGCACAGAAAGCAACAAGGAGGAGGTTTGCTCCCTTTCCCTAATCTTCGATCTTTCTCCCTCCCTCTTGTGCGGATAATCCCTTTCCCCATGTGATCCTATTGAGGCCTTGTTTAATGACCCCTCACCCAAAGGGGATCTGGGATTAATACCACAATAGATCTATTGTGGTGTGGAATTGGAGGGGATTAAACCAACATGGCCTTTGAGGGAGGCTGATTGAATCCCCCGATCCCTTGCCGTTAGGCTTTTCTTTGGCAGGTGCTGGATTGGGTTCATCCCCCTCCCCACGACCAATCCCTTGCTCAATCCGCTTATGTTTATTTGGATAGTTGTGGATTGGAAGGGGTAAGTTGGAGTATTTCATATTCTAGAGAGGATATTCATTCATTCATAAAACTACTTTGAAAATTATTCTTCTTGTGGTCAAAAGATTACTCCCTAAAAAAATTATGAGTCCTGCTATACATACGACCGTATGTACGACTAGCATCCGACCATGCCTCATCCACCAATCCTTGCACTTAGCTTTCTTCCATGTGGACTCAGGAAAACAACAACTGTGTCTATGTACTAGTTGAGTCGGATTCTTCCATGTGGGCTCAGGAAAACAGCGACTGTGTCTATGTACTAGTTGAGTCGGACATGGGTCGTACTCACTGGTCGTATGTATAGCAATTTTGAAAAATTATCTACATGAGAACATAATTATCATAAATATACCCAAAACATATCAAAAGCCTCGTCTCAAAACATAGATACAGTATGTTCTCCCATGGCATATGGGGGTTAGTTAGAGATAGGTTTGACATAGCAACACATGTTTTGCAACCAAGAAAAATGTACATGATCTCTGGTTTCATCCAAGTATAACATTTCAAAATGTATTTTGAACAAGTCATGTCAGCAACTAGAGTGCAATTTCATATGAAGCCAATAGCGTCAAGTAGTGTTTGTCACTATTACTCCAGATCTGTAGCACACCTTAATAAATGGGGCAAGCTAGCATGCCAACACACACAAAGGGGAGTTTGAACTTCTTTAACCACCAGTTAACATGATAGCAAACATTGATAATTTTGTGCTATATAGGTTCATCCACTGCTGCAGAATATTGATAATTTGTTCAAAAAGGAAAAGCTTCGCAACTTAACTGAGAGGTATTTCTGCATGTTCTTGACTTGTGTTCTTTGCCTGATCCTGCCTTGATATTCATCCTTTTCTCCCTCACAAATTTGCAGGTGGGCTAAGGAGCAGCGAGGTGCAATCATATCACCATGGCTGTTTGGAGGATCCTCATTGACTTTGTTCTCACTTGGATATGTGGCGCCTTTTTTGGAGGATGATGATGATCAGCAGGACCTCAAGAACAATGGGAAATTTAATTAGATGAGGTGGCACATTATGATACTTGGCAGTCTGCAGTTCATTTGAAGCCTTGTTCTGAACTTATCTGCTGAATTTGATGTATCTGTCAAACTAGTTAACTATCTTCGTGCGTGCTGGTGCTGTCTCCTGGACGACTAATTCAGTGAAGTTATGTTGTACTTAGCTTATCCGCTGAATTTTAATGTTTCTGTCAACCAGTTATATAAGTTTATACTTCCTCTGCAGGACGTCCTTTTTTTTAAGCAAAATCAAACTCGAAAACTTTTAACTAATAATCATACTAACTATATTTATCCTAAGTATTATGCATGTTATATCATTAAATTCATATATTTTTATGTATTTTTATGTGATGTTAATTTTATATTTGTTGGGAACATAATATATTATTAAAAATCGTGTAAAAAAATATATGTCTGATAATTTGGGACGAAACGAGTAAGTAACTTGGAAGGAGATGGTCTCAGTGAGGCCCTGTTCGATTCCTCTAAAGAGAGGAGATAAACTTTTGGATATTCATGACACGCTTTTCAAACTGCTAAACGACGCGTTTTATGTGAAAATTTTTTATATGAAAGTTGTTCTAAAATATAAGATAAATCTATATTTCAAGTTTGTAATAATTAAAACTTAATTAATTACATGTTAATGTCATCTCGTTTTACGTAAAACACTTTATCTTTTATCTTCAAGAGATTCAAACATCACCTGAGACTACTGTCTCCAAATTTCATGAGACTACTACCTCTTGTGAAACTACTACCTCCAAATTTCATGAGACGCATAACATTATGACGAACAACTTGTTGAGAATCATGGCCACAATAGAAATTCAACTGAATGAATTCCACCTGTTCGTATCTTCGTATGAAACAGAGGCAATATCTGTGGCATAAAAGGAGGCAACCTTATAATAATAATTATATACAGAGAACATAAGAAACTTATTTCGCACAAGTAGATGTGCGTAACAAACGCTCTTTCGGCAATATAACAACTATTAAAATGGACGATAATAAGGCTGGATAATGGCCGGATTCAGCCTGCGATGAGATTCAACGATTTTTGTGTGCTTCTCACGGTAATTTTAGGTGACGTCACAGGAGCATCGCGGGGGCGGGGTGTGGTGTAATATGTGTAATATGTGCCGTGACACCATTGGAATTTTGAGAAATCCATCAATCTGATTCTGAGGTGTAATATTAACATGTGTTATGTGATTGATTAATTAGCGACCTCATGGGGAAGTGGCCATGCTATATATGTGAACAAGCGAACAGATAATGGGAAAACAGAGCCAGCGCCCTAAACAAGTCTAAAATGACCGGATTATCCGCTGCCACGAGAAAATCTTCCGAGTTCCGACGACGTTCATACGTGACACCTCGTGATATCGAACATAATCCTTCGGACATAAGCCCCTGATTTTCTTATTTTTCGCAATTGTTTTTGGCTTCTCGGAAAGATTTACACGTGATGGCATTTTTGCAAAAAGTTTATCGCGTTTGTACGGAATAGCACATACATCCTCGGACCGACCGACACCCTGTCGTGTTTTATCCGAAAAATCCCTCGTATTTCACAGAAATATAATTAGAAGAAGCGAAAAGTCCGCTTATAGGGGTAGGTCTGTAAACATTAAAACTACGGGATCTTGTTCGAAAAACATACTTGGGAGTTTGGACAATAGGCATATACAATGTCCATATTTTTGTAAAACAAGAAAATACATAGCTAACCCATTCCTACAGATTAGAACATAAGACTGAATACAATTTAAGATTCCTATGGTTTAAAAGGAATCAACATGAGAACCCATAAACTTTTACCTAGAACCTGCCGATGAGAAGAACCATGGGGAGAAATGAAGGGAACACTTAATATAACTGGCCATTGGGAGAAATATGTCTACCAAATATGAAGTGAGGCCACAATATTTCACATGAATATGTTCCCACCTTTCATCCATTATCCTTTACTAGTAGCATGCCCATGCTAAAGCTACAGTGATATTTAGTAACACAAATCAAACATGTGCGTAAAAGTATACATGACAGATGAGTGATATGAAGAAACATATATGACTTACCATTGCCTTTAAATTATAAATTATATATCCAAGAATATAAATTTAGGCAAAATATATAAATAGTAGATTTATTATTTCCTTACTACAGTAAACATTTGGAAAATGATTTATTATTTCTGTGACATGAACACATCTACATCTGCTACATCACGCAGCACACTGAGCCTAGCATTGCTTCTGTTCTCTTAAAGGAACTAAACGGACATAAGATTACAGCATCCGAGAAGTGTCCCTGCATAAAAAGTAGGTCAAAGATCCTTAACTCTTCTCGCATAAGTTTAGCATGAAGTTGAAGAATACACGGTTCGTTTGAAATATTCAGTGGAACCTTAGGCATTTTTTCTCTTCAATAACAATTTGTTTGGTCAGTATACCTCTACAACTGCAAGTTCATATATAGCTTTATCTCTGATTCCTGCACACAGCCAGCTGCTAGGAAATCAGAAACAGCCTTCCATACTACAAAATTTTCAAAGACTATAACTTTTATGTACAAGATTCACCAATATTCTAAAAAATAATGAGACATTAGGGGTAAAAAGAATCGGGACTTGAAGATAAACCACTGTTATAAGCAAGAGCCGCTTGAATGACTTGCAAATGAACCTCCGTACTGAAGTTGATGCTCAGTTGATGCATACATAATTGGAAATCTCCTGATAGATAAATTAGAATCAAACTAATTCTTAGCATTATGTGCATGTGCTACGCAGATAATTGCATAAAGAGTACAAACTTAACTTTATACTTCACAATTAATAGGCTATTTTTTTACAGCAAAACAAACATACCATACTGTCTTTCACGGCTAACAACTAAAGATATCGGCTCATGAACAACAATCAGTGTTATAAGAAAATAAATAAGGAATCATTATGTCCCACAGGGAGATAGATTCTAGATGGCATTAGCATTCAGCACTTCCCTGCAGGAAACCGAGAGAGGAGTACAATTTAAACCAAGAATGCTAAATTAGATCAGATGCAATGGTGACACAGCCCAGCAAGTCTTATGCACTTGAATTATAGACATTGATCACTCCAATCCTTCTCAGTTATATGCAATCTTGTAATTTGGTATAATTCAATTTCAATCCAGTACATGGCCAAAGCAAACAATAGCGAAAGGATTGGAGCAGATTACCAGATTGAGTGAAAGTAACAGGATTTCTGCACTCCCGTGTTATATGCCTGGCATTGCAATACTGGGGGCATTCAATCATAGCCTAGATAAATCTTTCCCACAGGGTAAAAAGAAATATATCAGAATGCAAACAGACAGGGGATGTTAGCCAGTGCAGTAATGTTTTGGTGCTGCAAAATTTCCTTGGAGTAAGTGTATCCTGCTGCCTCTTCATGTCCATTGGTACTGCCCTGCAAAATCAATCAGAAGCAAGATCTACCTACTGCAGAAAATTGTAATTGCAGGAGAAAAGAGATTGGCCAACTAACAGAGTTGGTCACTTGGTCCTTGATTGAGTACATAATATTACCCTCCATCATCTGATTGAACCAAAACAAAAAATTCCGCTCAAATCTAGGAAAAATTAGCAGGAAACCCGTGTGATGCTGCGGGTGGTAGAGAAAGCAGATATATTAACAGTGTGAACAATATATAATCAGAGAATAAGACATGCATGCAAAGAACTTGAACAATTACTGTGATGTGTTGCCTAAATAATCAGACAGCTGATATATATATAACTAGCAGTACAAATTTTTAGTTCATACCATTACAGTAAATCCAATATTATTTGGTTGCAGATGTCCATGGTAAAAAAGAAAGTGTCACACTGAAAAGGTATTGACAAGTTGTTAGCTGATAAGTTATTTCTTCCAAAGCTTGCTGAACTTTCACAGATCATATCAGTGCAAATCTGAAACCTGAAACCCACAGAAGATATGAGTAATTTGGAATCATACATATGTGTAGGTGTAGCAAGACAAGAAACTAAGAAGAGTAACTTGAGAGCATGTACATTTGTAGGTTGATGTGCGGGGTCGCCTTAGGACGCCTTAAGGCCTTAACAAGTTTAAGGATACGGAGTAGGCAACCCAAAGCTAAAAAAGAAGCACAGGCTCCTGCTTCACCTTCATCTCCGCAGCGACGGGCATGACATCCTCCACCGTCGACAGCTTTGTCCCCTGCAGCGACCTATCGACCTATCAGCGCACTCCGAAAGCACCAAAAACACAGATTGGTTATCCAACAAAGAGGAGCCTTACCGAACAGGAGAGGGCTGGTATGGCGGAAGGTGGCGGCGGAGGTGGCGCTGCGCATGGCCGGGGCTAGGGTTTGGATGGTACCCATTGTGGCGCGGTGACATGCACTCAGGTGGTCGTGGAGACCTCGGCGAAGCGGAGGGGAGGCAGAGGATGGCAGTGGCATGGCTGCGGACAGGAGGCGGAGGACGGAGGCGGCGCAGAAGAGGCCTCCTCGATCGACTCGTCGAAAGTATAATAAGGTTGATGATAGTATCGATGGCCCAGATCGAAGAAGCTAATCGGACGGCTAGGAACAGGTGAGTATTGTGTTTACTGTAGCAACTTGGAAAACAATAGTCTAAGGCTGCGTTCTTTGCCTCAGTTTGGAGGAAAATTTTTCATACACGCGAAACAAGAAAGCTCATTAGCACATGATTAATTAAATATTAGCTATTATAAACTTGAAAAATGAATTTATTTGCTTTTCTAAAACAACTTCTATATAGAAATTTTTTTTTAAAAAAAATACTATTTAACAGTTTGAAAAGCAATGAAAAACGAGTTAGTTGAAGTTTGGAGTTGAAAAAAAGAACAGGGCCTTAGTAGGTTTTAACTGCAAATATCAACCCCAAATAGAATTGTTTTATTAACAACCAAGGAACAAAGAAATTTAAACCGGTGTGGTAGCAATAACCAAATTCGCCAAACATGTTTAAGCTTTAAAACACATGATTGCAACAGCAGAAAATGATGATTCAGATGAAAGCTAAGGCAAACGAAATGAACATATATAACAGCAGCAACAGATAAAAACAAAAAGAAACTGGCTACATATGCCACCATATCCACACTCACCAGCCCGACTGCAGCTCCTCCCTGCCACCATATCCACACTGACCAGCCCAACCACAACTCCTCTCTTTATAAGTATAATAACAATATGTCATGCTAATATAAGTTTTTAGTTGCAGTAAGCGAAAATATAGCCCCTATTTGTTTACGAACTTGGTGCGGAGCCCCACAATGCTATGTGTAGCAGAGTTGTGAGAATTGCATGGTCGAGTTGTGTAGTCCATGATCCCAGATGTTCAGATTTGGTCTGTATAGGATCACATTAATCAACTCACTTCACTCAAATTCACATGCAAGCTCGACTGTCTGAAAATACAGCTGGACCATGCGATCAAAGATGAGGAACCAAACTCACTGCAAAACGCAAATTAAGGAGCCATCTGTTTAATTTTTGAGATAGATAATAAGAAATTAGTGAGAACATAGAACCTGACAATCTCATAAAAATTCCAAATTAAAGATCACCATACATGACAGTTGTACTTGAGCTTGTATTTTCCAGTGAGAACACAAACATATGGTGTAGTGCAAATATATCGTACAGGTTAATCTCAATGAAGTCCTCAACAGCTAAGCATATATATCTAATCCCATTGACAATATATGCTTTTCATGTATAACCATGTCAAATGATAATATTTGTATCGATCGTTGTAGCTAAGACATATCATAAGAAAAATTGAAATATCTTCAATTAATAGCCCAACCTCGGTGATGGCAACCTTACCAATGCTAATGCTTGTTTTACCCAAAGGAATTGGATTATTCATGTGGCAGCATGCATATAATTTAAAATACTCTTTCAGTCCCATTCTTGCAATCAATAATAGAATCAATCAAATCCTACACTGCCTCGCATGGTCAAGTCAAGAAAAAAAGAGCCACCGTGCACTCTTCTCTAAATAATAATTAAAAACATATTTATTTTTTTAATATTATTTTCATATAATATGTTATCAAGAATAGTAGCTATAGTAGTCTGATAATTGCCTATAGAGATGTGCAAGGCCACCAATACAAAAGAATAGATGAGGAAACAAAAGCCGTGTTAGGAGATGGAAAAAATCGATGGATCCTATCCAACCCAACCGTCCATCAATTTGATCTCGTTCTCAGAAAAAAAAGCCCAAGCAAGACTTGTTTTAGACCCGGACGTCAGAACAATTGACCAATGCTTCGGAAAAACCAAACCGACGTGGTAGATGATGGAAGATGCAAACGTTACGAATCTTTTTCCTGGAATTGGATGTTGTTTTCTGAAATCGGACAGTTTTTTTTCGCATTGCACGGTGTCAAACCAGATTTTTTTTATAAATGGTGTTTCTTTTTCTCGCGTTGAGTCGGACGGTTTTTTTCAAAGCGGATTTCTTATAAACGTTGGTTTTTTCTCACGTTGAGTCGGACGGTTTTCTTAAGCGCCTTTTTGTAAATGGCGGTTTTTTTCTCCCATTGAGTCAGATGGTTTTTTCGATCTTTTTCTATGAACGGTGTTTTTTCAAACAGTTTTTTCGGGGCAGTTTTTTTATAAACGGCGTTTTTTCTTGCGCGGTTTATATAAACGTTTGCATCCTTAGGTGGAATTTGATATATGAGAATTTGAATGAATTTTGAACACAGGAAGACTGATAAGAAAAGTAATTCGAAAAGGGAAAATTGAATTTTCTTTTAAATTTCCGAATTGAGTTTGAGAAATTTTTGGAAAAGCTGAAAATGCCGAACCGATTTTTTTAAAATCAGACATTTTTTAACGTTGCGCGGAACTTTTTTTTGGAGGAATTTTAGGAAAAGCTGAAAATGCCAAAGCGGTTTTTTTCTGGAATCAGACTTTTTTTAACGTTGCTTGGGACCTTTTTTCTGCGAACCTTCTTTTCTTTTGGGATGACCGGTTTATACGGACGACTTTTTTGAATCGGACTTTATAACGTAACATGTAATGAAGTTTTAGGGGACGACGGAACCCCTTTTGTTCGCGCGTATTTTTTTCCGGATACAGATGACGGAAAACGGAAACCCTTTTTTTCGCGCCTTTTTTCTTTTTTCCCGGATACGAACCCTTTTGTGCGTTTTTTTCCTTTTTTCCCTTTTTTTCGTATACGGACAACAGAAAACGGAACCCATTTTTTTCGGGTTATTTTTCTTTTTTTCTGGATACCCTTTTTTCTTTTTTTCCGGATAAGCACTTTTTTCGCGCGTATTTTTTTCCTTTTGTTTGATAAGGACTGACAGAACAGAAATTTGATATATGAGAATTTGAATGAATTTTGAACACGGGAAGACTGATAAAAAAAAGTAATTCGAAAAGGGAAAATTGAATTTGCTTTTAAATTTCCAAATTGAGTTTGAGAAATTTTTGGAAAAGCTGAAAATGCCGAACCGATTTTTGTTAAATCGGACCATTTCTTAACGTTGCGTGGAACTTTTTTTTTCCGCGGACCTTTTTTGGAGGAATTTTTTTCCGCGGAATTTTAGGAATTATATATATATATATATATATATATATATATATATATATATATAGAGAGAGAGAGAGAGAGAGAGAGAGATAAAGATAAAGATTTTGAATTAGGGTTCATCCGCACTGTTCATGGTTAGATTAATCTACATGTTCAAGTTAAATTAAGTTAATTATCTCAAGAAAATAAGTTATGGCCTCGGTCAGAAATTAGAATCAATTATGGCTTCGGCCAGCACTAAGATAGAGGAGGATTGGGCGAAATTAGTTTAAGACCCCAAAATCCCCATCTAAGAAATTTAATAGAGGAAATTAAAGGGATAAACAAGATTGAAATTCCCAATATCTTCCGCAAGCTCAGAAACCCTGAATTCAAAGAAATCCCCAAATCTTCAGAAACCCTAGAAGTCAAAATCCCAAATCAAGTAAGCTTCGTTCGATTCGGACTAATCACTTACTGGATCATTGAAGCCCTAAGCCACCGGAGATGTCGCACGACATTAGCGCCGTTGTGCGAGCTTCGACGGGAAAAAGGCACGGCTTGGCGCTGCTCTCCGCAGCGCCCCCCAGCCGGCGAATTGATGGAGCCACGCCGCCGCACGCGCTTCTCTTCGCCGGACAGCCGTCGCCGCCACCATGGAGGAGCCGCACGGCATCAGCGCCTTCGAGCTCTCGATGGGAAGCAGGCATTGCTGTCTGCTCCTCGCGGCGGAGCCGGCGTCATCTAACTGTGCGTACGCCGTCGCGGGACCTCACCGAACCCCGCGCGGCATTAGCTGGCCACGCGATGGCCGGGTAGCCCCGGTTGGCGCCGTTTTCCGTCGCGCGCCACCGCCATAGCACCCGCCAGAGCCGAGCGCACCATCAGCCGCGAGCACGCGCTGCTCCGCCGGACCACCGCCGGCCTCACCGTCTCGCTCCGTCGCTCGCCAGGGGAGTCGGGAGAAGAGAAGGGAGAAAGGAAATGGGAAAATTAGGGTTGAGGTTGACTCGCTGGCTGCCTTGACCGATTTGGGATGAATCCCGTCCGTTCATCAGTTTCGACGGCTGAGATCGTCTCCGCATCGGGCCGCCACCGCCGACGGGCCACGCCGCTTTTGGGCCACCGGCGGAAGCTACTAGGCCGGCGGTAGTAATCAGGCCGCGCACCTCCTGAGATGTTGAGTTCTGCTCGGACCGCGGAAATTAATGGGCCATTGATTTAATTCTCTTAAGTTATTTACAGAATTTTATTTGGCACTATTTTGAGCCATTTAAAATTGCTGAAAAATTATGATTAATTACTTGGTCACTCAGAAAATTATTTTCAGTTAAATGGAACCAATGGAAAGTTTAGCTAGAAAGAAATTAATGATATAATATTATATTTGACCAATGTTAATATATGATTTCATGTCAATAATTAATAAGATTATTATTTCTTGAGTTATTTAATTTATTTCTAGTTATTAAATGGAAATGTAACTAGAAAGTATTTAGATATGAAATTATATTTGACCAATATTTTCATATTAATATTATTATTTTCCTTGGTTATTTCTGCCCAACGGTGATATAATTAAGGAAAATTTAATTTCATTAATATTTCCTTAGTCATTTAAATTATTTCTAGTTGAATGGAACCAACGAGAAATTTAACTAGAAAACATTAAGATATAGAGTTTATTTTGACCTATGTTATTATAATTTTATGTCAGATTTCATTAAGATTAAGATCATTATTTCCAGTTGAATGGAACCAACGAGAAATTTAACTAGTAAATATTTAAATGTGGAATTATATTTAACGAATGTTATTATGATTTCATTAAGATTATTATTTTCTTAATTATTTTCTGCCCAACAGTGATATAATTGAGAAAAATTTAAATGTCATTATTATTCCCTTTGTCATTTTCGCCTTAACAGTAATATGACTTAGAATTTTTAATGTAACATACCCAAAATTTCAAATTTAAAATTTTACACCTAAAGAATTGAAAAAAGTTTTTCATATATAGGAATCCTAGAATTTTTGCATCAAACACCTAATTGAGCCTATCATAGCTAGAACTCAAATGAAAATTTGAGGACAGCTTAAAACTTTTTCCTTCCTAATTTAATTTGATATGTAAAACATTTTATGTTTGCCTTAGCACATTGAGTGATGTGTGACTTGAGTTCTTTTATTTGTTTTTGGATCTTGGATGCATTACATAATAGGTCTCATATAAATGTGGATACATATTAACTCACATGTAATAAAAACATTACCTTAATTGTAACCTTAAGTATAACCTAACTCAAATATATACACACAAATGCACAATTGTTTTATGAGTTAAGTATGCACAATCGTCCACGCGATTTTTTCCAATCTCCAGTCTCCAATTTCGTTTGTACGATGGGTTCGTCCATGCATTCGAGCCTAGAGAGCTAAAAAAATTTGCGTCCGAGCCCAGATCGTCTCTTCGCAGTTAAGGGCCATGAACCCAGATCGACTCTAGCGGTGCCAGCCAGACCATCTCTTATTCTGTTTTGGGTTACTATCATATTTGCATTGATAGAGACTGCTTTTTCTTTCGGTCCTCTATTTTATGCCGTCCCCACACAACGCAAGTGGATATATATCACAAGGTAAATATACAAACATATGGCGCCACTGAGCTTTCCAAGGACAAATAAAAATGCAAAACATAAAAACATACATCCGACAGCTCACGCTGGTCAAAACGACAGAGTTCTACCTCCCCACAATTTTTTACTTTTATTCAATAACTAGAAAAAATGTCCGTGCGTTGCAACGGGTAAAGCCGTTTTTTCCAATGGTACAACAGCCATTAGGAGCTGAGCAATAAATGTTTGATCCGCTGCCTCCTACCTACCTCCGCTCGACCTGCCTCTCTTCGGCCCAGCCCATAAGTGGAGTCGTGGGCCCAGCTAGCACAACCAGCTGCCTCCTCTCGCTGCCAAGCCAAATCCATAGCTACAGTAACGTCTTCAACCTCTGGACGACTGTCCCATGCCCATACGATGCTGGAGCCGATCCTCCTCATCAAATCCGACCGAATCTTTCTTGATCTCCCAAAATTGATTGAGGGCTTTCGATCCACTCGATCTCCTCTTTTCGTTTCCCCAAAATCGAAGCGAATCTCAGGATAAAAATGGCCAGGGAAAGCCCGCCGGCCGGCCATCATTGGCGACCATTAAACGGAGATTAAATCTGGTGAATTAAAGCCAAATTGAAAGGGAAAATCAAGCAAATAATGAGGGAGGAGTAGGAAATCGATTTTTACAATCAATTGGAGGAAGAAACATACGGGGAGACAAATGGACGTGATGATGGCGCTAGGGTTCGGTCCAGAGAGAAGAACTAGCGACAGCTAGGCCGAGCCCAAGCACAGACATGCTGAGGGACGGAGAGGAGGAGCAAGCCGAGGCGGGGAGGAAAATGAGGGGAGTGAAAAATGACTTTTGGCCAGAGGAGGAAAGGCCCAAGAGGAAAAGAGATGGAGGCCCAAAAGGGTGACAAAAAGGGAGTGGGAAACGTATTTTTTAATTAGGTATGCATAGATTTAATAATATGTTCAAAAAAATCGTCGGTTCTTCAATTTTAATAATCCCCGAGATAAAATTAGCTGCAATAAAAATAAAAAAATACATAAAATTTATAAAAGAAAATTAAGTGCAAAATAATTAATAATACCGATTTTATAATCGTTACATAAATTGTCGTCCATCACCTCC
Source organism: Oryza officinalis (assembly GCA_008326285.1). Taxonomy (NCBI): domain Eukaryota; kingdom Viridiplantae; phylum Streptophyta; class Magnoliopsida; order Poales; family Poaceae; genus Oryza; species Oryza officinalis. The sequence goes on along the minus strand of BDMV01000008.1, from coordinate 40,859,487 downwards.
TACGCACAACCATCAGACCCACGCATTAAGGATGTCATCAACATCCAACACGTGTAGAGTGGACTAATTATTCAAGCACAAACATTTCTTTGTTGTCACTGTATACCTTGCCCAGTGTTAATGATCATATGCTTGCTTGAGTGCTTTGATAAATCGTTGAGTTAACCTTTATCCATTGCGTCATTAACACGAGCATTTTGCTAGAAGTTCATTTGTAACTTGCCTTTTATAAATGTTATTCTATTATGTTTATTTTAGTTTTTTTTTGCAACACATATGAGTATATTTATTTTAAGCGCAAAGAGATAAAAGATAAAACAAAGAAATAGAGATTACTTTTTTAAAATTTAATTTAACTAGGTATAAAAGAAAAACCCAATAACAGTACGTCTAGTACCTGATAAATAGGCAAGGAGGTGCAGGGATGGGATTTCGCGTTGGCCCCTTCATTGTACCCGCGGATAAGATATATAGCTGAGATCGGATCTGGCCTCCATCCCTTCTCTCTAATCTGTCGTCGGTGATGACGGAAGGAAGAAAAGGAGGAATCTCGCGGGTGTCAGTCAGTCAGGACAGGAGGAGGGGAGGGGGACGAGCGGCGCGGCGACTGCTAACTACTCCCCATGATTTCTGATTCGAGGGAGGCGCACAGATCTGTACTCACTCCCTTTGCTTGCTGCTCTTCTTTTTTTGCCCTACAAATAGTAGTAGTAGATGCAGAGGAGCAGGCACAGGCAGTACCTTTTCGCTGCTGCTGCAGTCTTTTCTTCTGCGCCTGCACGGATAACTAGATGAGATGACTCTTACCGCCCGTCCGTCAACGCTAAATCGCAGCGCAGGAGAGAGGAGAGAAGAGAGGAGAACCAGCTCCTAGTACGTGTCTTACCCACCTTTCCTCTCTTGTTTCTTTTCTTTATTATTATTGTTGTTGTTATTATTATTGTTGTTGTTGTTATTATTATTATTATTCCATAGGTGTCTTCCCCGCTGCTGCCGTAGGAGTAGCAGCACTCCAGTACTACTACTCCAGTACATCACTAGGAGCTACTAGCGAGAACTAGCCGCAGATCATCAAACACAGCGCCGTCAACGGCCCTCCTTTTTTGTTCTCCAACTTCTTTCCTACCACAAGATATAAATAAAGATCACTGTAAATGTAAATTAAGCACTAGATTTATTTTTTCCCATCATCAATAAAAAAATGTGCTACAGCCTATTTGTTGTTGGCTTGTAAGCACTACCACTCAAATGGGAAATAAATACTATTCCATCATCTCTATTCTTAAATTATTTATAAAAATTGTAGGCTATATTTTATTTTGTTAGGACAAGTCTTTGACCATTATTTACTATATCAAAATATAATTTTCGTGACACAGAATTGATGTTATTAGATTTGAATTCAGAAATACCTTCTTCTGGTTATATTTTTGTACACATTAATAAAATATTCTTCTCGTTATAATCTTGTACACATAAATATAATATTACCCCACAGTTTAATTGTAGATCAAAGTATTATACTGGCGAAACAAAATATGCCCTATAAAAGAGGAGGGACTAACCTGTAGCATAAATTTATTTTCTCTGTACCCTCTAGAAAGGTGAAATCGACCTATGCATGCCATGGGAGCACTATAGGGTGCACACCAATCACTCGCACACGGCCTTGTGAATAAATTATCTTCTATTTCTAAATTCCTCTTTGAAGTTACCCCTAAGGATTCATGTGATTTCCTTGCACAATTTTCTTAGCTTTCTATTCAAGTTCCTATGACTAGACATTGAACTAGAAACATGTTAGAAGTGCACGGGTGAAAAAAACATGATACAAATACTTTGTTGGGTGCACTTATATAAATTCTCTTTATGAAGAATGACAAGACACATAACAAATCCCAAGACATGATACAAACATCGCACCGTCTTGCTCGTTTCAAAAAAGACACATAATGTAAACTTATTCTTAGGTGTGATGCTTGCTTTGCTATGTGTCCTGGTGGAACCATTGAATTATACTCCCTCCGTCCCAAAATATAAGTGATTTTGGATGGACGTAACACATCCTCCTATCCAGATTTAGATTTGTAATAAAGCCTGTCCAGATTCGTAGTATTAGGATGTGTCACACTCATCCAAAATCACTTATATTTTGGGACAGAGGGAGTATTATAATACTATAGAAGGAAAAGTCTACTGAACCGTGGTGGGGCTGGTATTGCTTATGTGACTCACATGTTAGCTCATTTCATGTTAGCTCAATCGCTCCCTTTTCTTCACTTATCAGTGATCCTGGGAATACCTATTTATTTACATTAACGTGCTTCTTTTCCACGCTTGATAACTTACTGATTTTTTTTAGCCGAATCCATCACCATTTCACTATAGCTTGTCATAGTCCACATGGCCAAATCACTAGGGAGCTGTTTGAACTGATTTTCATACTTTAGTGGGTTGAATACACTCTGTATTATATTTTTATAGGGGGTTAGCAAACGAATCCCAATAGTTGGGGTTAACACTTTCTCCTATTATGCAGGTTGAGCAATGTCTTCTTTCCCAAGATCATCCTAATGCAGATTGAGCTCTGTAATGAATTCCATTTTAGCAGCCTCTTTGTGTTGACAACATATTTTTTTCCATTCTATTTCTTCCATAATATATGTTATGGAATTTGAGATAACCATTATTTATCTTTATACTCATAAAGAGAAGTTAGGGATGATTGGTGTGTTCTGCACCCGCTCTCACAAAGCTGTAGGATAGATAGAAGCAGAGTTCATGCTTTGCTCTGAACTGAGGTCTAGGCTGTCTAGCCAGTAGGAAGTTGAGAAGAGGGCTAATCTATGTGAGCATGTGTGAATTGTTTTTAACTTTTTTTTGTTAAAAAATGGCAATCTGCATACAGTCTGCGTTAGTTTTTTGGTTGATCCCATATGGTCATGTATATAGTTCTCAATCCAGATCCTTTGTGTGCAGTATTGCTTGTTGACACATGGACCCAAGGGTCTGTGGGACCCACATGTCAGTGAGCAGTGCAGAGGACATGCATCCTATAATTCTTGAACCTGATACTTTTTGGTGCTTTTTTAGCTCTACATCTTATAGCATACTCCCTCCGTCTCATAAAAAACAGACCTAAGATAGGATGTGACATATTTTAGTACAACAAATCTGGACAATTCTTTATCCAGATGTGTAGTACTAGGATGTGTCACATCCCATCCTAGGTTTGTTTTTTATGGGACGGATGAAGTATTCATTTGGCATTACTAGTGCCTGCTGTTTGTTGCCAGTAATGTTCGAATGTTGCAGTCCTGTAAGATAGTGGGTCTATATGTCATTGTTGTTCCTGCTGCAGTTTTGTTTAATGAAGGTTATTTGATCTTTTTAATATTACAATTTTCTTCTTACTTTTGCATCACTTCATTTTCCAAAGTATCGTCTAGGGTGTAATATTAAGGTCGGCAAAAATTAGAACCTCCATTGTGCATTGCAATACTATTCACCTGTATAGTTTCTTCTGTCTTGTCTAGTTGGTGATATGTAAGTTTGTTTGGCCCATAGGCCACAACATATTGCAGTCTGTTATTTATTTATTTTTTTTAGATATTTTTTTTGGAATATGCAATGGGCCTGAGGAAAGCATGTTTGCTGTACTTGAGCTCTAATTGGGGCTTCTCGTCAAAGTATCTTTGTAAATTTGTGCCTGCCATGTCCATTTGATTGCTTTTTTTTTTGGTGGGGGTGGGGGGGTGGGGGGTG
>BDMV01000008.1:40693356-40855714 GCA_008326285.1 Oryza officinalis | reverse complement strand
GGGGGGTGGATAACCAATTAAATACAAGTTTCAACCGTTATTCTAGCACAAAATCATTCATGGTGCTATTTTGGCAATCCTAATATCCTAGTCAGAAAACTCACCTTCAGAAATGCCTTATATACCCTCACATAGACTATAAGGGGGAAAAGTAGAAAAAACTGGGATTGAACGTTTAAATTCGACCCATGAGGCTGTAATGGTAACATTTTAGCATGGTGAAGTGGAACTAGATCTTTGCTGTGAACATCTGCAGAGAATTATTCATCCCTGCACAAGTTGTTCATTGTTTCTTATATCATACACCTTTTCATACTTTAGCTGTTTCTATGTTAATCTATGCACTGCACTGTTTCTACCTTTAATGTGAAGTTTCATGGTCCTTCCCCACTCTTGTAATGACTTAGGTTTTGGTATCAATTGTAAGTGTAACATCACAGGGCAAAGGCCAACATTGAAAGCACTAAGGATACTCCTCTATTTCTCTATTACTTTGTAATTTTATAGGTCTTAATTTTGAATAGATATCCTGGCGATGCCTCTACGGCTTCACTAATCTGTAGTTACTTTGCCTGAAATTGGGCCTTTGGTCTGGACTCTACTATCTTGATCTCCAATGGGTATTTGATAGATTAACTTTGCTGTATAAACCAATGACATTGCTCCGTACATTTATGTCTTTTGCAAGATCTATTGAAACACATTGCTAGGGCATGCAAATACTATACTAAAACACAAAAGCAACATGGAATAATGAAAAACTCAGTAACATCTTCTCTTTATTTTCTGTGATACCTCTCTTTCTATCACATAGTGCGTCCTCTTAGATGACGTTCAAGGATGTTTTTAAGAGATGTTTCAGGTTTTCTAGGTGGTATTTTTCCAAATTACCCTGCAGTTGGTATTCTTGATAGTGTTATAGTCAGCTCATTTGTTTTTAACCACACTGGCATTTTTCCTATATGGCTTTGCTCTAGACATGTCGATTCTGTCTGCTAGCACAATCCTGCTTGGCCATGTGGCAATGTACCACTTTGCTTCAGGTGCCACTGTTATTACAAGGGCTAGATTGGTGCAGTAATGTGGACAGATTAGTAATTAGAGAGAAGTCATTCTAATTAGGGGTGAGAGCCTCAAGTAACAGAATTAAACTTCACCTTGTTTCGCCCAAAACAACATCTAATTCTGAACAGAGGGAATATGTCTTCTTTGTCTAGACAAAAACAAATTTCCAGAGGTTCGCTAAAATTGTGTCAAGATTGACTTTTGAGATTAATTTTATATAAATCCTGTATTTGAACTCTTTGAACCTTTTGCCTGACAAGTTATACTCTATTATCTGCAGCTTTTCCTGGTTAACTATGGTGCCTCAGCCCTACATGGGTCATCTCATCGTGAAACCGAGTTAAATTTGCGGGAATTTCATTTGGCCATGTTTTGAGGCCTCCAAATAGCTGCACGGTAAATAAATATGAACAAGGTTATATACATGGTGATATAAGGATACCATCCTATATATCTATAGTTTCCTGCACGCTGCTGGTTGGCAAGTAGATGGTAAGAGTAATTGCCTTTTTTGTCATCTTTGACTGTTTTTTTGTCATCTCTGCTCCGAAGATCCTTTTCTCTACTCCTGTTTGATGCATCTTCTTGAGCCTAATTGGGGCTGAACATTATATACATGCATGGTGCATTTGATTGCCATGGGGGAAATAACCAATTTGATCCTCAAGATTCAATCGTTGTTTTAGCTCAAATCATTCATGGACCCTTCTGGGATGCTAAATTGGCAATCCTACTATCCTAGTCAGCAACTCGCCTTCAGAAGTGTTTCATATACCATCACTCACATACAGATTATAGCGGAAAAGTAGAGAAAATTGGATTTCACATTCACAATCCACACCTGTGAGATTGTCATGGTAATGTTTCAGCATGGTAAAATGGAATCAGATCTTTGTTGTGAGCATATACAGAGTTAACGTTTCAGCATGGTAAATTGGTGTCAGATCTTTAGTTCATCGTTAGCTTTGTAGCCATATCCATCAATGAATAAGGGTTAGATAAGGTTGATCTAGATTTTCGTTAGCTGTTAATTAAGGAACTTGATCATATCAATGTATCACCTTTTCCTTGTTTAAAAATGCAGACACTGTACCAAAGTTTGTAAGTGATGCAGCATACAGTGTTTCCCTGCTTGAATTGTCCACAAAGTGGCTTATGCCATTGCACGAGTTATTCATTGTGCTTATGTTATACACCTGTTCATATTTTTTAGCTGTCTATGTTAATCCATGCATTGCACGGTTGTTAAATGCTACCTTTAACCTGAAGTTGTCATGGTCCTTCCCCACTCTCATACATAATTTCTATTTTGGTATCAATCGTAACAAACCTGGTTTTCTATGACATCACAGGGCAAAGGCTAACATTGAAAGAACCCAGGATACTCTCTTTTTCTATTGATAGTTAGTAATTTTATAGGTCTTAGTCTTGAATAGGATACCCTGGTGATGCCTCAATTGCTCATTCACTAATCTGTAGTAGCTTTGCCTGAAATTGGGCCTTTGGTCTAGTTTGCGCTATCTTGATCTCATATGGGTTTTTGATAGACTAACTTTGCTGTTTAAACCTGGACATGGCTCCCTACATTGCTAGGGCATGAAAATAGTATAATAAATAGCACCAAAGTAACAGTAAATCATGAAAAAAAATCATTAACAATTTAACATATCTCATTTTCCATGTTGTACCTATCGTTCTATTACATAAGTACATCCTCCGTTCTTTCTTAGATGTCGTTTTAGGATCTCTTAATAGATGTTTTAGGTTTTTTAAGTGGCATGTTCACACATTACCTTGTACGGAGTAGTTGGTATTTTTGATGGTCCTCTAATCAGCTCATTTATTTCTTACCACACTTGCAATGTTCCCTAGAGGACTTGGCTGCGTGCATGTTGATTCTGGCTGCTAGCACGATCCTGCTTGGCCACGTGGTAATGTGCCTCTTTGCTTCAAGTAGCCCTGTGATTGGATTGGGCAAGGGTTGGTGCAGTAATGTGGACGGGTCAGTAATTAGAGATACAGCATATACTAATTATTTACTTTCCTTTCTGAGGGAAAAATGTGTATCTGCATGATGAGGGCACCTCTGTGTTATATGAAATTAGTATTCAGCATACCATTGGATATTTCAGTGTTCAATTGGAGCAAGGAATCAATTACATCACTACTTGAAGAAGATGGTACCGTCATGAAAATGTCAAGGACTAAAAGCCTCATGGCAAGGGGCTATTTCTTAAATTTAAGGTACAATCTCACATTATACTCCTTCAAAGTCAAACTTCTTTAAGCTTGAGTAAGTTTAATAGAAAAACGTAGGAACATCTGTAACACCAAATTTTATGATATATTTGTTCTATGTTGGAAATGTAGCTACCATTTTCTATTAACTTGGTTAAACTTTGAGAAAGTGTGACTTAGGACAAACCTAGAACATCTTTATTTAATAGCCACAATAAGTGTTAAGTGTAAGGTGCATATCTAGATAATTACTGTTGATTACTTGATTTGGACCTTTATTTAGAGTTTCACAAAACCACACTTAGTGAGTTCTTCACCCAACTTTCCCAACTCACATCTCTTTTTTTTCGCGCGTACGCTTTTCAAACTGCTAAACGGTGTGTTTTTTGCAAAAAGTTTCTATACGAAAGTTACTTTAAAAAATCATATTAATCCATTTTCAAAAAAAATTAGTAAATACTTAATTAATCATGTGCTAATGAGTCGCTCCGTTTTTCATGTGGAGGGAATTTCTTTCCAACCCACACAGCCGAACAAGCCCTTATTCTTTCCACCATACTATGTGTTTGTCATAATTAAATATCAAATTTATGAATTCTTCGATCCATCCTATAATAAAAACCCATCATTTTTTAATATCAAATTGGTTATTAAGTCTAATTTTGTGAAATAGTACCAGGGATTATGAAATTTACCCAATGACGTGTGGGGTCATGTAAGATGGTCAGTAATAATAGGGTAAAACCCTCAGTTTTAGAGAGTGTACGGTCAAGTTTCACACCTAACCTAGATAGCATCCCGACCCCCTCATCCTTTCCTTTTCCCTTCCCCTGCCTCCACCTCTCCCACACAGAAAGCACACCACACAGCCGCACCATGGTAGGCGGCGCCGCCGCCGCCGCCGCGAGCGCACGCCGCCTCGTCGTCCGGTGGCACCAACGCCACGTGCCACGTGGCACCAACGCCTAGGTGGTCGGGGCAACCTAGGCCTCGGGGAAGGTCTGGGAGCGGCCCGACCCTCGGGGGGAAACCGGGAGGGCAGCCGTCACGTCACCCTCGGGCCCGACCCCTTCAGGGGACACGCCACGTGGGCGCATGGGGCCGCCCATTCCTTTAGCCTCTATATCCCCGGGCCCGTATCACCGACAGTAGTCCCCGGCGTTATGCCTGGTCGGGCCTTCCCAAGGGGCGTCCAGGTTTGACGCCACCCCTCGGGTCCTGTGACACGTGGGCTCGGGTCCCTAGAGCGAAAAACCCCAACGGTCGCGATCCGCGCACAGCAGGAAATCGCCACTTGGCAATAATGGGTAGCCACCTCGTAACCACTGCATCACTCGGGGTGGCGCGCGGACCGGGGCTCGTCGGACCGTTTCGCCTGGGGACGTAATGATGGCGCTTTTCACGGTAACCGTGTGCAATTAATGCGGACACGATCTGGCCCACCTCGATCGCAACGGCCACACGACTGACGCATGCGCCGGAAGCGGGCGAGTGGGGCGAGTGGAGGAGTGGGGGCGAAAAACGAGGGGGCGAGTTAGTGGGCGCGAGAAACGAGGAGCCAAGCGCAGCGGGGGCAAGGGTATAAAGGGCCCCAAGGAAGGGATTCACTTCCTTCCTCTCGCCACTTTTTCCTTGCCACAGCCAACCGCGCCCTAGTTCACTCGTTTTCCTTGCCTCCTTCTTGCCGCTCGCTCTTGTTTTCACGTTCTTCCTTCGCCGGCGACATGATGCAGAGCTCCGTGTCGCTTGACGGCAGCGTACTGCCGCCCTCTCGCATTACGAGCGAGAGGCAGGCTGGGCTGCCGCGCTGGTTTATGCCGGAATCAACCAACCGGGAAGGGGTTATGCTGGGCGAGGGACGCCCGGCGCTGCGCTACCCGGAGCAGTCAGTGTTCTTTCCTTTGCCATGGCGGGGTTGATCCCACCGTTCTCCACGTTCTTCATGGACGTCCTGGAGTTTTATGGACTCCAGATGGCGCACCTCACCCCCAACGCGGTCATGACGCTGGCCATCTTCGCACACCTGTGTGATGTTTATTGGGGTGCGCCCATCCCTTCGGCTGTTCCGGTGGTTTTTCACCGTGCAGCCGGTATCGCCGCCGATGGAGGTCGGTGGTTGCTATTTTCAGCCACGGGGGCAAGTGTTGAACCGCTACATCCCCTGCGTCCTACGTAAGAAGTGGGACGACTGGAAGAGCGATTGGTTCTACACTCCCCTCCTCGACGAAGCGCGCCACCGACTTTCGAACCAGCCACCGGCGCAGGCGTCGAGCTGGCGAGCGACCGTGGAGCTGGGGGATGCCTACGACACCGTTCTGGACCGCCTGGCGGGGTTGCGAACCCAGGGGCTCACGGGCGCCATGGTGTTCAGCGACTACCTCCGCCGTCGGATCGCGCCGCTCCGGCGACGCGCCCGGGGCGCTTGGGAGTACACCGGCCCCGAGGACCTCCTGAGGACCCACAAAGAGCGCAAGTGGGACTGGGACCCTGAGGACTTCAGGATGGTGGTCTAGCGGGTGCTGAACCTCAGCGTCGTGGAATCATCCCTCATCCCCCAGGGAATCCTCTCCCTCTGCAGGTAGCGTCGCAGGCTTTGCTGGTAGCGTGCGGCTCGGAGGGCCACACGCCGCCTTCGCTCTTTCAGGTAGTCGAGGTCGTTTCGGTGGAGCTGATCTTGATTAGCCTCACAATACATGGTGGCCCGAGAGGACCTCAGGGTGAGCTCGGATGGGAGGACCGCCTCCGCGCCGGAGACCAGGAAGAAGGGCGTTTCTCCTGTCGCTCGGCTCGGGGTAGTCCGGTTTGCCTAGAGCACCGCTGGCAACTCCTCGATCCATGAGTCACCATGCTTGTTGAGGATGTTATAGGTCTTGGTCTTAAGGCCCTTGAGGATCTCTGTGTTGGCGCGCCCTACTTAACCGTTGACTCTGGGGTGGGCGGGGGAAGCGAAGTAGAGCTTGATGCCCATGTCGTCACAGTAGTCGCCAAACAGTTCACTGGTAAACTGGGTGCCGTTGTCTGTAATGATACGGTTGGGTACCCCGAACCGGGCAGTGATGCCCTTGATGAATTTGAGGGCCGAGTGCTTGTCGATCTTGACGACCGGGTACGCCTCGGGCCATTTGGTGAACTTGTCGATCGCGACATACAGGTACTCGTACCCGCCCGAGGCCTTCCTGAAGGGTCTCAGGATGTCCAGCCCCCAGATCGCAAACGACCATGAAAGCGGAATGGTCTGCAGGGCCTGGGCCGGCTGATGCGTTTGCTTGGCGTGGAACTGGCACGCCCTGTATCGCCGGACCAGGTGAGTTGCGTCGTGAAGCGCTGTCGGCCAGTAGAAACCCTGGCGAAAGGCCTTGCCGACCAAGGTGCACGAGGCGGAGTGGGCTTCGTACTCGCCTTCATGGACATCGGCAAGAAGCTTGACGCCCTATTCCTGAGGGATGCATTTCAGGAGGACCCCTTGGCTCCGCGCCGGTAGAGGGCCTCCTCTACCAGCACGTAGTGCTTGGAGATGCGAGTGACGCGTTCGCTCCTTTCGTGACCCTTGGGTAGAGTCTCATCTTTGAGGAATGCTTGGATCTCAGTCATCCAGGCTATCAGTCTTAGGGGGTCGGGCCCGACCCCCTTGGGCCCCGAGGCCTGGACTCCGACGGGCCTCGGGGGTGTCGTGGTAGCGTCCGACCCCCCCAGGAGGTCGGGGCACGCCGACGGTTGGGCGAGCCTTTCCTCAAAGGCGCACAGTGGGGTCGAGGCTCGCGAGGAAGCGAGCCTTGACAGCTCATCGGCAAGCGCGTTGTGCCGCCTGGGCACGTGCCGCGGACGTAGGCTTTCATTTGCGGGTCCGAGCACCGGTACTCCTTGGAGACCTGGTTCACGACCAACTGAGAGTCGCCTAGCACCAAGAGGCGGCGGATCCCCATTCCAGCTGCTACTCTGAGCCCCGCAAGGAGTCCCTTGTACTCCGCCATATTGTTGGTTGCCTGAAAGTCTAGGCGAACTAGGTATCTGAGGACGTCCCCGTTAGGCGAGGTCAAGGTGACCCCCGCGCCGGCACCCTGGAGGGCGAAGGAGCCGTCGAACTGCATCACCCAATGGGCGGCGTGAGGCTGTCGCGAGGGGTTTGCCTCGGCCTCAGGGGCGGAGAGCCCGAAGTCGGGTTCAGGAGTCGAAGTCCACTCGGCCACGAAGTCGGCGAGGGCCTGACTCTTGATCGGTCGGCGTGGCTCGAAGTGCAGATCGAACTCAGAGAGCTCGATTGCCCATTTCACCACTCGTCCGGTACCTTCTCGGTTGCGCAGGATCTGGCCGAGGGGGTAGGATGTGACCACAGTGACCCGATGCACCTGGAAGTAATGGCGTAGCTTTCTCGAAGCCATCAGAATTGCATAAAGTATTTTCTGGGCTTGAGGGTATCGGGTTTTGGCATCCCGCAGCGCCTCACTAACGAAGTAGACGGGTCGCCGCACCTTTCGACGGGGCTTATCTTCTTCGCTGAGGGCACCGTTCTCGGGACGCTCATTGCCAGAGGGGCCTTGCCAGGCCCGCTCGGCCTCTGCGCCGATGACCTTGGGGTCGGAGGGTGTCGAGCCGCGCCTTCCCTTAGTGGCCTCAGGGCCTTCCTGGGGGTCGAGGGCACTCGGCGCCGTCTGACGAGCGGGTAGAGGGCCGCATCCGGTCGTCAGGGGCCTTAGGCCGCCGTTCGGCTCGGGGGCCTCTCCTCCCTTCTCTGGCCCGGGTCGGGTTGACACAGGTTGGGGGCGCTCGGGCCGAGGACTTTCCTCGCCGCGCTCCACGACCAACGCTGCGCTAACTACTTGCGGGGTTGCCGCTAAGTAAAGCAGCAGGGACTCTTCGGGCTCCGGGGCGACCAGGATCATGGGAGAGCTGAGGTAAGCCTTCAACTGGGCGAGGGCTTGCTCAGCTTCCTCCGTCCAGGTGAATGGCCCGGAGTGCTTAAGGAGCTTAAATAGGGGTAGCACCTTCTCTCCCAGCTTCGATATGAATTGGCTTAGGGCTGCCATGCATCCGGTGACGCATTGCACGTCCTTAAGCTTGCTAGGGGGCGCATCTGCTCTATCGCTCGTATTTTCTTGGGATATGCCTCTATGCCTCGGGCTGAGACCAAGAACCCAAGAAGCTTGCCCGCGGGCACACCGAACACACACTTTTCGGGATTCAGTTTCATACGCGTTGAGCGGAGGCTTTCAAAAGTCTCCGCCAGATCTGAGAGCAAGGTCTCTTGGTTGCACGTTTTCACAACCAAGTCATCGACATACGCCTCAACATTACGTCATATCTGACTATCCAAAGAAATACGAGTAGTGCGCTGAAAAGTGGGACCTGCATTCTTTAATCCGAAAGGCATGGTTGTATAACAATAAGTACCTACAGGATTAATGAATGCAGTTTTTTCCTCATCCTCTCTAGCTATGCGAATCTGATGATACCCTGAGTATGCATCTAGAAAGCACAAAAGGTCGCACCCCGCACCCCGCAGTGGAGTCGACAATCTGATCTATGCGTGGCAGGAGATAAGGGTCCTTAGGACATGCCTTGTTGAGGTCGGTGTAGTCGATGCACATCCGGAGCTTGTCGTTCGCCTTGGGGACGACGATCGGGTTCGTGAGCCACTTTGGATGGATGACCTCACGGATGAATCCGGCCTCCAGGAGTCGCGCCACCTCTTCACGGATGAAGGCTTGGCGCTCCGGGGCCTGCCGCCGCACCTTCTACCGGACGGGCCTTGCGTTCGGCCGCACGACGAGACGATGCTCGATCACCTCCCTGGGGACCCTGGGCATATCCGCCGGTCTCCACGCGAAGACGTCGGCGTTTGCCCGCAGGAAGGAGACAAGCGCGTCTTCCTATTTGTCGTCCAAGAGACCGTCAATCTTGGCGGTCTTGGACGGGTCGTCGCCCGACATGACCTCCTTTACGGGGACCTCGTCGCCCGAGGCCATCCGGTGCCTCAGGGTGCGCGAGACGGAGGTATCGGGCCCTCTGTCGCCGCCCGCGGGCTTGGACATCACGACGAGGTTGTTTATGCGTTGTTCCATGCAAGCCAGGGCGATCTCGAGGTCGCCATGGACGGTGATGGGGCCACTGGGGCCCGGCATCTTCATCTGGAGGTAGGCGTAGTGGGTGGCCTCCATGAACTTCACCAACGCGGGCCTTCCCAGGACCGTGTTGTAGGGCAGATTGAGATCCGCCACATCGAAGTCCAACCGCTCGGTGTGGAAGTTGGTGGGGCCACCGAAGGTGACCGGGAGGTCGATGTGACCTAGCGGCCACGTGTGTCCCGACGTCACGCCGATGATCGGCTGGGATGGCTGGAGCTTCATCCCCGGGGCCTTGATGATGTCAAAAGCCGCGGGGGACAGAATGTTGAGGGCTGTGCCGCCGTCTATCAGGACGCACCTCAACTTCACGTTGCAGACGGTGGAGGAGACCACCATCGTGAGCTGCCTCCCCGGGCAACGCATGGTGGGTGGTCGGTCTGGTCAAAAGTGAGGGTGACCTCTGACCAGTGCACCTGCCGCGTTGCCTCGTGGGTAGGGACAGCGGCCAGAAGCTCTCGCTTCATAGCCTTGAAGCTGCGGCGAGAAGCGTGGGCGCACGCTCCCCCATTGACGGTGGCGACGATGGCCTCGGGTTCCTGGAAACCCAAGTCCTCGTCGTCATCGTCGACATCCTCGGCGGGGGCCTTCTGCTTGGCCTCACCTCGCCGGTTGCCGGCAGAGGTCGCCGGGGCCTTGCCCTCGCGGCGTTCCTGCCTCTTCTCCTCCTCTCACTTCCTCGCCCGCTCGGCCAAGTTCTTGACCGCACGACAGTCGGTGAGGTCGTGGAGGGAGGTGTTGTGCACCGTGCAGCACTTGCCTGCCAGGCGCTCTCTGCTGGGAGCATCGGCTTCCTTCTTTTTGTCGCCCGCGGGCCTCCCCGGGCCTCCCCTTACGCGGAGCCCGTGAGGCGCCTTCGACAGCGAGGACGTGACCCTCGTCGTCGGAACGGGCCGACCTTTTCTTCCTCCTCCTTTCTCTCTTCCCGGAACGAGCAGCGGACTCGAGGGCAGCCGGAGCCGCCACTCCAAAGCCGGAGGAGTTCCAGGTCCAGCCCTTCTCCTTCCAAGCCACGCGGTCTGCGAGCTCAAAGAGCTGCGCGGTGGTTTGGGGCTCCTTAGAGGCTTTTTTTTCGAGCATGCAGTTGTGCCGCACGCCCCCCTGAATGCGTAGATGACTGCATGTGCAGGGATGCAGGGGATGGTGTTGCGGACTTGGCAAAACCGCTGGATGTACGAGCGGAGACTCGTCGTCCCTCCGCTGTACTGCGTGCAAGTCCGCCTCTTCGCTTGGGCGTGGATATGTGCCTTGAAAGTTCGTGGTGAACTACTGGCACAAATCCTCCTAGGAGTGGACCGACGCGGGTGGCAGGTTCATCAGCCAACCCCGCGCCTGGCCCTTTAGGGCCATGGGAAAGAAATTCGTCATGACCCTGTCGTCTCCCCCCGCAGCCTCTATCCCAGTCATATAGATCTGGAGGAACTCAGCGGGGTTGACGCTTCCGTCGTATTTCTCGGTGATGCTAGGCCGGAACCTCGGGGGCCATCGGACGTTCCGAAGACTCGCCACAAAGGCTCGACAGCCGGCACCACCGACCGGGGACACGGGGGGCTTGCCCCCGTGACCAGGGTGGGACAGCGTTCCAGAGGACGAGGCGCTTTCCGTCGCATGGGCGGCGCGACGAGCGTCGTGCCGGCGCTCGATATCGAGCCGGGCATCTGGCCCCCCATGTACGCTCTCGTGACGCCCGCAGCTGGCCGAGGGCGTCGACGAGGGGATCGTGGACGAGCGGCGTGTGTTGGCCATCGCTCGTCGAGCCCTCCGCCTTGATGATGTAGAGCCGGCGGTGACAGTGCCAGAAGTCCCGGCGGTGAACGACCGCTCGCCAGTGCCTAGGCGCTGCTGCGCCGTCATGACCAAGTTGGCCACGTCGTCCAGCCAACGCTGGACTGGGGTCTCCGGACCGGGGATGACGGGTGGGTGACGCAAGAGCGCACCCGCAGCCTGGAGCGCGCCCTGAGGCGTGCCGCCATCGCCGTAGGTGAGGCGGCGGCGTACTCCGCCACGCCGTCCTCCATCGCCCGCAGGTGGCGAGGTCGTGGATCCCTTCGCTTCCTGCGGCGCCTTCCCCCGCCTAGGGCTTCGGTGGGAGGGAGGCGATGGAGTACGCGCCGGCGATTCGGCTCCCCGTGATCATCATTGGCACTCAAAGAAGGGTCGTACGCCACCGCCTCTTCGGCCATAGGGCTTACTCGGCGAAGCTTGGCGCACATGAAAGGAAATGTGGGGCTAGGAAAACACACACGCTCCTCCTACCTGGCACGCCAGCTGACGGAGGGTTAGCTCCTCAACGGGGGGCTGAGAGGGCCCCCCTTTGCCAGTTCGACTGGGGGCGCAGGGTGAAATCCCTTGCTCCTGATCTTCTAATCTTAGTGAAAGACGTAGAGACTTGAGCGCTTACACAGGTTCGGGTCGCTGGGGAGCGTAATACCCTACTCCTGTGTGTGGTGGATCTGAGAATGGGAAACAACCGAGAGTACAAGTGTTGTTCTCTGTCCTCTCCCCCTCTACTCAGGCCTGGGCCTCCTTTTATATGTCAAGGGGCTACCACATGGGTCACAAGCTGCCTAAGATAGAAGGAAAACATCCTTTTATATTTAAGGGCTGTCTTGTTGTTTGACTCGAAAGCCACCCGCACAGGTGCTGCGGCAGGGCCCTCGCTCCGCCAGGCGGCTGACGTGGGGGACGCCCGTGTCAAGCTCCATTAAATGGAGGAAGACTTCTGTGCTCCGTTCGCGTCGGGAAACGAGAATTATCTGACCGGAGCTGGCATACCAACTCCGGCTGAGGGACGAGAGGCAAAAGGCTCTCATCATTCTGATGGGACGGGGCAAGGCGTGCCATGCGCTGCCCGGCGCGTGTGTAGTGCACAGGTGCCCTGCCACCATCTCACCCGTGATCTGACCAGTCTACGACCGGTCAATCGACGTGACCCGTCACCCGTGATCGCATGTATTGCTTTTTGTCTGTTCTCGAACAGCTAGTTTTGTTCTCCCAATAGCTAGTTTTCAACTGCAATGTCTTAATTTTTTTTTGTTTTTCAACTGCTAGTTTTCAACTGTCATTAAATTGCTTTTTGTCCGCATTGTAACAGCTAGTTTCCAACAACTAGTTTTTTATGGTATAGTTGTGCTACATTTGTATTTGACTGCAAATTTAGTGTAAATTCAGCACATGTGTGGTACAGATTGAACCGATGAATTTTTTCTGCATGCATTTGAATCATATCATTTTTCTGCAAGTGATAACATCATTTTTTGAGATATGCATGCTTATACCCATTAGCAAATTCGAACAAATTGGAGTTCACAATATAATGGAGATACAATAAAAGGGTGCAACCAAAGAGAGATACAATAAAAGAGTACAACCAAACAGAGATACAATACATGACTAACTTAGACCTAATAACTTAGCACAAGTCAAAATATTGCATGCTAGTTAACCAAACACCATTTAGTAACACAATAACTACTAAGGGTACAACCAACTTTGCTGGTCAATTTAACTGTCAGCAAGTTCTTTGGCTAAATGTTCTAGGACAGCTTCATGCCTCTTCAGTTTTGCTTCACTAAAATTTGAAGTGTCTTTGTCCAGCAATTGTAAGTATGTCTAGTACTTCTCTGTCCTAGATTGTTCCTTCTTTGCTTCTGCTGATTTGGCTGTTGCTTCTGCGGATATGAGTACTACTGCTGCTCTTGCTTTTACAGCTTCATTGAAGAGAACAAAGTTCTGGCTAGGCTGGTCCCCCAAAGGAGATGGTAATGTTTTTTTTTCCTTTTCCTTTTAGCTTGGCTTTGGCTTTCTTCTGCCCCTCAGGGTGCTTCTCTTTGCTTCTAGTTTTCTCTTCAGTGTCTTGATTGGACGAGGATGTGTATGCGCCTGATTCAGAAATCTTAGTCCTTTTATTCTTGGCTTCATTTTCTTCTAGGATCCTTTGCCATTTTGGTTGATCCTTCAATTCTCTCCACATATACTCCAATGTGAAAGATTTCTTGTTGTTTTCAGATTTAAACCACGTACGGGTCTTCTCCATAATCATATCATCAGATTGTCCACTACTCCAAGTGTGTCTAAGTCGAGAATAAACTCCACAAAATTTTGCAATTTCCTTCTTAACACCACCCCCAATGTGTCTTATATTGCACGACTGTCCTTTTGCGGCCATTACTACGTGTGTTGTTGTTATACTCTACAGCTACAGCCCTCCAATAGTACTCTGACTTCTTGTCATTGCCATCTATTGGATCCACTAAATTGTTCAACCAAGAACTAAGGAGCCGTAGATTTTCTTCTTCAGTCTAGTTAACCCGTGTCCTCTCCTTCCAGCATCTTCATTGTTGTCACTTGACTCTTTAATGTTAACAAAATTTTTTGCTTGTTGTGTTGCAGGGCATGGAGAAGTTGATTCAAATCCATGAGAAGAAGCAGATCCACCAACATGATTCGGTGAGTGCACCCAACTTTCTTGAGGACGAAAACCTTGAAAGCTTGTTGTTACAGATCGTAACCAATTGCCTTGTTGCTGAAAACCATGAAAGCTTGGAGGAGGATTGCCATATAGTTGATAGTTTTCTGGAGGACCAAAAGGATGGAAGTTATGAAAATTATGTGCCGTGGATTGTGAGAACTGTGGGGATTGAGAAAACTGTGATTGGGGAAAGGTTGAGGGGAATGGAGTAGGAGGAGAGTTTTGGCTACTATTCCCAGAATATTGGCTTGGGGACCCTTGGTTCAACAAGTTTGTGAAAACTCTGTTGGAGGGATCCATCTCACCAATCTGGTAGAATGTATCTGTGTTGGTTCAACAAGCTATATATATGTGTGTGTGTTTTTGCAATATGAGTTTGAAGATGGCACGAAGCAACGACTAGCAAGCAACGGTTGGAAAGCAATGACACCTTCATTTTTTAAAAGTTTTGTCAGAAACACTGTACAAATAATATAGTTTATCTCTACCTTATCGGTAGTAGTTGTATTACCATAGTGTAACTCTTTGTCACTCCCACAGTGTTTCCTACCGGGTAGTAAAAGTGCATTTAATGCATTTTACCGGTTAAAACATGACATTGTGGATGCCCTGACTCATGAAAATAAAGCCTCAAGGCAAAAAATCATGAAATTGTTTCTCGTATTGTTAATATTCACAAACTTTGTATTAGAATTGGTGTTTTTTTTTTGCCTAGAGGCTATATTTTCATGAGTTATAGCCTTCGGCCAAAACCCGTGGGTGCTAACCTATGAAAAAACGCATGATTTTTTTCTCCGGCACATAATTCACAATTATTAGCATTTGCATCATTTCACATGAAGTTTCTGAATATTAACAATATGTCACAAAATTTCGTGATTTTTTTTCTTTGATGCCATATTTTCAGGAGTTATAGCCTTCGGCAAAAACCCTTGGGTGCTAACGTTTGAAAAAATGCATGATTTTTTTCTCCGGTCCGAAAATTCAACTAGTATTAGCATTGGCATCGTAGTGCATGAAGTTTGATAATATTAATAATTTGAAAACAAAATTCATGATATTTTGCCTTAGGCTATATTTTTGTGAGTTATATCCTTCGCCTAAATCTCGTGGGAGCTAACCTTTGAAAAAAACACATGAATTGTGGGCACTCAAAAATTATACCGTCCAGTGCAATTTGTGACCACCACATAATTTTGCATGAGTAGGATCCATACACGCATAAATAGCCACTCATATCTCAATGTGCCCATGATCACAAATTGACACCATTCGATATAAAATCCATAATGCCGAATAATGAGCAAAGGAGATATTGTTCGGACTCAGCATGCCAGTCAACTTCAGCCTGAGACATGCTCGTCAAACCACATGAAGGCGGCGACCAAATGTGTTACACATCTCAGGAGACTTGACTCAAATTGCTAAAGCTCTACAACGTCTCAATTGCTCAAAATTCATACTCATGCTTAGCTAGTCCCCAGGAAAAGCGACTAGTCTTGCACTTTCATCGCAAGCAATTGATAAACATCATGAATGCATAAATATAGATAAAAGAACAGCAAGATACATATTTCATAATGGGGTTCAACAGCCCATCATACAACACAAAATATAGCAGCGAAAGTTTTATAATTTCACATAAGCAAAAGTAAGACCCGTGATGTGCCAACCAACCCAAAAAGAGCAACCAACCGGGGCAAGAACCAAGCTGAAAAGGCTACTCACTACCCTCACCGCCCTCGGTAGGATAGTAAGAACAATCAACCACACTGGTATCCTTGTCTGAAATTTTGTAGGCATCTGGTTAAGTACAAGATTGTATTTACACACATTAATATATATATACATATGTAACATCCTGAAAATTCGTAACAATAAAAATCACTAAAATTTCAAACTTTTTAAAACTTTTGCATAATGCTGGTTATTATGGTCGTTATTGCTTGGCCAACCGTAAATTGTCACAATAGAAAATCAAATTAAAGGTGCACATCTAAATAAATACAATTTACGAGAAAACATTATTGTTGTTAACCCCATAAACATTTATGCAGGGGAAAGCAAAGCCAAATAAAGTACAAGTTAAATATTAAGCATCCATAGTATAAATTACTGAGCAAATGTTAAACAACTGGACCACATTAATAGCCTGATCTTGCGAGAATACTCAGATTAACTTCAAACTCATCACATGAAATAATGATCACCACTATAATAATTCATTATATAAAAGAGCCTCCAAATTAACTAGACTAATTTTGGGATTTAACCTCGTTTGAATAATGCAATAAAAAATATGAGTGCCATCACAACTTTTGGGTAAAATTTAGAATTTTGGACACTAAATGTTAAATTTGGTTGCGTAGAAAATTTACGGAATAAACTCTCCTCTTTTTCCTATTTAAATTCCTCCCGAAACCCTAAAACGTGAAATCTTGAAGACTTTTAAATTAAAATTTGCATCGTGCCGAGTTTAGTTGCTCTTCTATTTGGATCTCTATTTGTGGAATTTAATTAATTGAAATTTACTTACGTACAATCCTAAAAAGAAATATTGGCTAAATAAACAATTAAAGATATAAAGTAAACTAAAATATGTTTTGGGCAAAATTGTAGTGAAGAAAACATTCTATATAAATGTCATCAATTTAATTGAGAAATATAAATCTAAATAGGAAATTTTATATATAAATATATAATTATCTACACCTATGCATCTATATATGTATACATATATATATATATATATAGACACACACACACACACACACACACACACATATATATATATATATATATATATATATATATATATATATGTTGTGTATGAATATAAAATTTGGTGACATAAATTATTGGGCCGTTCTTTAGGGTATGGTGATATAAGTTCAAATGGGAATTTATATATATATATATATATATATAAATATATATAATGTATATAAATATAAATTATGAAAACATGGAAATTTTGAGTGAAATCCTTTGGAATAATAAAAAAAATATTGAACCAATTCATTTGAGTGAAATTACAAAATTTTGGATGGATTTTAAAATTGAAAATCGTTCAAATCGGCAAAATATGCAATAGGTATTGTTCATCGTCCGCCATGTGTTCGACCGTGACCGTGAGCGTCCCGTCCGCACGCCGCGCTTGGCCTTTCGCGTGCGCCGCGTCGCGCCGCTCGAGCGTCCCATCGCCATGCCCACACCGTGCGTCGCTGCCCCCACATCGAGCCCTGTGCACACCGCGCCTTGAGCCCCGCGCCCGCGCGTCGTGTCGCCGTCGCCATCGCCGCTGCCTCGCACCCAATGCGCCGCGCACGCGTCCCGTCCGCCTGCCCCGCGCCAGCCACTGTCTCCCTGCTCCCCTATAAATCCCCCAGCCTCCCTTTCCTCTCCACCCCACCCCTTTTCCCTTTCTCCACTCGGGCCGTCGCCGCGTTGCCGCCGTGCTGCCGCCGCCGCGTGGAGCCACCGCCGCTGCCTTGCACCACCCACGCCGACGCCGCCGTCGGTAAGCCTCCCCAGCCCTCTCCTCTCCTCCATCCGCTGTGCCGCCGCCGAGAGAGCCCGAGAGAGAGAGCCGAGAGAAGAAGAGAGGAAAGAGAGAAGAAGGGTAGCAGGAGAGAGAGAGCAGAGGGAGAAAAGAAAGGAAAAAGAGAGGGAAAGGAAAAGAGGAAAGAAAAAAAGGGGAAAAAGAAAGAAAAGAAAAGAATAGAGAGAAAAATAATAAGGGAAAAAGGAAAAATAATAAGTAAAGAGAAACTTGGGAAATGGGGGAATTTAATTTATATATATATATAGATATATATATATATATACATATATACATGTTAGATTATTTCAAAATACCAATTTAGGAAATCGGTAAATTAATCGTCGATTATTTCGGGAACTTCTAGAAAATAAATTGGGATTATTTAGTAAATCGAGATTATTCACTTAATTAGGGTTATTGGTTAATGGGTTATTTATTTTTCTATTTATTTAGATATTTGTTTACTAAGTTATATAAATACGTATATATTTAATCGGAGGATTAGTCGTAAGTTATTTTTGAAAATTCCTATATTATAAATTGCGATTACCTATTCAATCGTGACTTATTTAGGTATTTGGTCTATTAATTATCTATTCAGTTTTCACTCGTTAATTTATCCACTTAGTTATTCCTTGTGATTATTGAGTTATTTATTTATCGATTAGGGTTAGTTATCGTCGGAACCTAATTATGGCGCAGGCTAATTATTATAAAAGTCTATTGGAGAGCGGATTTATTCGGAATCGCGTAAATTAAAATGAGTTAAAACCTTAATTGGTCAACGCAAATATATTAGGACAAAATGGATTAAAAATAAATGAATTTGGAACAGTACCTTTTCATAATTTCTCAAATTAATTCAAATTTGAATCTCTGAACAATCATAACTTATTCATTTTAGCTCCGATTTGAGTGAGACTTGAACCTAAATTCGTCTAAATTCAAAAGCTTTCCAATAGTATATAATTCACTATTTAATAAAATATATTTATAAAATAATGAATGGATAAATAACTAACTTAAAAATGTGCTAATAAATAAAAGTGATATTGTTCTGTAAAGTAGATATAATAATATTTGTCTCTAACATGTTTATTCACTATGAAAACCATGTAAACTAATTGGAAGTATTATTTCAAAAACTTGCTGGAGCATGTAGGAAAATACCAGCGCCATTTATTATCACTAACCATCTATATATATAGGATTAAACCCATGACTTATAAGTTATTTAAATAAGTTTAGCCTTGTAATTTTGTAGGTAAAATAGGAGTACCCTTAGGTCAGTTCATAGCATATTTTCGAGAAATAATAACAGCGCTAATATGATTCAATCACTTATATGAAATTAATAAATGCCATATTGTATAGAGTAGTGTATATATAATTTGGTTGTACCCACTAAAATGTAAATTATGCGATAGAATATCTAAGAAAGATAAAATACTAATTATAAATCTTGATCTCATATAATAGTAGCTCAGCGGTGAATTAGGATTATTCATTGTAAAATTATAATCTGCACCTCTAATATTATCAACCTCACAAATCTAACTTATAGAGCTTGGATAATTATTAACCTTTTATAATGTCAGGTAAAACCTATCCATAATTACAATAATAGCTCTATTGATAAAATAATCAAATAATTCACCGAAGTGATTCATTGATCCAACATTGATACTATGACCATTGTATTTAGATAGAAGCGAGTAATATGAGCAACCCTAGTACGACTCCAACATTTATATTTGTTTGCGCATGTTTGATTGTTGGTTGAATATTGGTTTTTCTCGCGTATTATAGTATTGGTGTATCGATTAGTCGTGAGGCAACGTGTGCAGCTTCCAGGAGGTGAAGGTTGATCGAGAATTATATCAAGAGTAAGGACTATCTTGAGCAGGCAAGTCATCACTAATCCTTGAACATGTTGATCCCAATTGCGAACTTACTTTGTTTATAAATAAAATTGCATGCAATGTTAAATATCCTACTTGTTATTGTGCCATGTCTTTGACTATTGTTTACCTTATTTCCTTGTACCCATAAACGTGTGTGATGTCCCTAGTCACTTATGACAAATGCTTAGTAATGCTAATTTAGATTCATGCATTATTTATTAAATGCTATATGCTTGGGCAATTACCTTATGGAGGGTAATTGATATGCGGCATGTGGAGACATGAGCGTCACATTGCCATGACATTGATGACATGGTTTGCAAAAGGAAAATAAAACTAAACAACTTTTTTCAACTGGGGCGGTTGGAGGACTTGGGTGGTGTTCGGTTAAGGCTAGTGCTGTCCCTGGTCAATTAAGGACCGAGCCATGAAGCTAAGCATGAAACGACCCCCGTACAACCGTACTTCTCGAATGGGCATAGACCTAGCGGAGTAAATGGCCGAGCGGAGGCAGTATCCCTGCATAGTGGTCTTCTTGATGTGTATTAGAGGCAGGGCCTACGGTGGAGTCGCCACCGGTAGGACCGCCACGTGTAAACCTAAATTTAATTATAACTTAATGCATGTGTGAGTCTTCCCTTCCCGGGAGCGCTAGAACTCCTCTCACTGCTAGAAACCGTGTACGCCTAGAGTGCATGAGGATGTAAGTTCATGGAGCGGGTACTGCCAATGTGAGGTTATTGAAAGGCTTTGCCGTGATGCGTCTCATTCGTTGGGACTTCGGCTGATGTGTTGGGCAAGTCATAGAGTACGGGTAAAGTGTACATCCACTGTAGTGTGAGTAAATCAAATCTATTCGAATAGCCATGCTCGCGGTCACTGAGCATCGGGACATGTATTACACTTGGCTAGACTCTAAATTCTTAAACTAATTGGGAAGGGACATTGCATGATGATTTTTACGCTGGTAGATCCACTTCTCGGGAGGCGAGAAGGGGTAGACCCCAAAAAACCATGACGACACAATGGTGGGAAGCTATCCTTGGAATCACAATGGATGGTGGACAGAACCGTCGTTGATTAAGGAACTATGGTATTAAAATTTGATCAGTCTATGCTAGGTCTTAGGCTTATGAAAAGATTTACAAAACTTGCTTTACGCAAAAGAACCGGAAGCCATTCCTCGAAATACCCTCTATCATATGCATTTTTGTGTGGTGGCTTGGTGAGTGCTCTATATATATCTTTTAGTAGAGTGCTTGAAGAGAAGCCCTTGTTAGTACGCTTACGTACCTAACAAGATAATCGGAGTGCGGTCCCGTTCTAGGTCTCGTTCCCCAATCAACTGCTTGTGGCATGTCAACAGGGCCCTTGTATTGTTTTGTCTTTCGCTGTTGTTCTCTAATAGTTGGTGGCCTGCCTGGCCCTAATATAAGCACTAAACCCCTTTTAGCCTGAATTCATCCGTGATATGTTGTGATTCGGCTATGTATGTGTGTACCAACTACTGATCTAGGGATTGGTACGGATAAACACATAGGATTTCCGATTTCCAAAATCGGGGGTCTACAACATAGAAGAGAGAAGTATACAAGCTTCTGCTCTAAAAAGATGGTATAATGGTTCAAGTTGAATCATAAATGAGCATAATTGGTGCTTTCATCACCATCCATACGCTACCATTGCCCAACCATGGATTACAAACATAACTATCACTATATCCAAGACTAAACCTAGCCATTTAACCCAAGTTTGATGCTAACATAGACTGACTAACACATCAAGCGATCGTCCTGTAACCGTGGACGCGGATTCGAATAGTTTTACTCTGATCAGAGGGGTACATCTTTACCCACACGAAATGAACAAGGATCAAATGCTTCACACACACACATGTGTGACCTACAAGTGATACAAGCTCATAACATGTCCTTTCCTAGTCACACCCCAACCACCTAAACCACGCCTAGGCCCCCAACGACTTAGCCACGTGTGTGTGATGTGGCTAAGGCGGGCTCACCATCGCAGGAGAAACCCCCTGCCAAAACCAGGCACGCCCGGGGCACTCCAAAGGGAAAACCACCCTCACGAATGACCAGCGAAGCGTAGATGATCACAGTGCAACATAGTACTAAATCAAGCCATCCCATGCCCGGCGTGTGGAAGTACGTAAGGTGCTTGAATAGATGTCAACATGTTCGGTTCTTAACAACCCAGACGAGGCTACTTGCATAAGGGAAAACCACAATCCCGTCATTGCCCTATCACTCGTCCAAGTTAAAGCATGTTTCCATATTAATCATTTAGTGAAACAATCAGATTTTATGCCCACAAATCGCAGGTGATGAATAAGTTCAATCGATGGCTCCATCCATCGATTTTTAACACTACTAGACCTAAGCATGACTAAGCATCAGTAAAACAATAAAACATTCCCAAGTACTTTCATCCAGAGGTTACAAGGATAAATGATAACAATGAAACAAGGAAGGAGGATATGCAACAATTAGGTTATAAACAACTCTAACCAATACCGATAATTTTGGAGTAAATCAACACATGCATATATATTGTTTTGCAATCAATTCATTTTAGTAAAAATAGGGATTCTATATGCTTAGATGTTTGCCTTGCTGCTGTGAGAAATCACACTCAATCTCAGGTTCTTGCTCCACGTACTCCGGAACGTCTGAATCTACCGATAAGAGAGGCAATAATGCAAATAAGATTCAAATAAACATGCATATGCAACATGCTCTATAAATCATGGCCTAATTACAGTAGGTAGAGAGTATGATAAAATGATTTTAGGAGCAAGAATCATCTCATTTACATTTATGGTTTGAGAGTTATAAAAATAACAAGCCATATACCCTGAAAATGGAATTTCTGTGATTACATATGAATTACCCTAGGTCACAACATATGCTATCATTTTCTAGTTAGATTTCACAAGTTCTATAATTTTTAATTAAAAGAGGATAACTCACTGGTTATAACAAAACTTGGTTCACTGCAATTGGAGTTAAAATGATTTAGTTATGATTTTTACAAATTCAACAAAAAGAAAAGGTTATTTAATCTTTAGGCATGTTTTAGGAGGTGGTTTTGTCAGATTCTTTCCATCCAGATAAAAGGGTACATACTTCTAAGATAAACAGTAGTGGCTTCATTATTCTGGGATTAACCATTAATTTCCTAGAGATTTTACAAATCCTAGGTGCAAAATAAGTGTTTTTGTGCTACTCACAATTTTAGTGACATTTTCTGTACAGAAGTTGGAAAGTTTTATTTTACAAACATAAAGAGCACAAATTTAGGAATACACAGAAATTTGGTTCACTCGAAAATGAGTTAAAATGAATTACTTATGGATTTTTGAAGTTTGCCAATTTTTCAGTTTTTTTGAATTTCCTTTTTGAACTGTACTTTTGCAAATCGAACCCTGGGATTTTCTAAAACTTGCAACCAAGTCCAGCTTCTTCTCCAATCGTACAGAGGCAGGGAAAGCCATGGCTGAGCTCGATCTCAAGCTCGCTGGCGGCAAACAGCTGCTCGAATGGGGACGAGGTCAAAAGAGAAAATGTAGAGCAAATCTTTGCGATTCCATTCCTCTACTCTACCCAACCGATGGTGGCCGGAATAGCGCAGGCGGCGGCTGCAAGCGGCAGCGCTCGGGACACCATGCTTGTAACGATGCGGCACTGTGGACGACTCGATCTATTGCATGCATGTCAAGAACATCATATGCAGGATGTAGAACATATGCAGAATATAGAACACCACTTAAGGTCAATACCACTGCAAGAAATCGACAAATGGCTCACCGGTTGAACGGGAATCGACGACGGAGGCACTAGGTCGGAGTTGGAGAAGACGGTGGTCGATCTCTCTCCTCGCTGCACTGATCCGTGGGATTCTTGGGGCGTTTCGGAGAGGATGATGAGGTGAAGTTGGTGGCGCAGCAGCTCAGCCGGATTCACCTCGAGGCGATGGGAACGGCGACGCGATCCTGCGACTGCGTGACGTCGACAGCGTGGCTGCGCTCCAGAGCACTCGTGGCGAGCTCGGCGTTCCCGGAGATCAACTGCAAGAAACGGGGTGAAATCAGAGCAGAGGCTACGGCGTGCTGGGGTGAGTCGGGAACGCAAGAAAGATGGTGACGAAGATGACCAGATGGGCGGCGGTGAAGGCGTTTTCCCGGCGGCCGACAAGAAGATGAGGGCGAGGAGAGCAAGGAGGAGCTCTCCCACTCTGGTTTTCTTGGCTCTGTGGTGAACTACAGAGTGAGGAGGGATAGCTGGGGAAGCTAGAGACCAAGCGGTGAAGGAGAAGCTGCCACGACGTTGCAACGTGTCTGCATCTCCTATGTGTCCAGGGTGGGTCCCACGTGATTTTTTTTTGTGCACCAAGGGTGGAGCTAGCCCAGAGACAATGACATATGGGTCCAGGTCATGGTGGTCTATGCATTTGAGAGGGTGATGGGTAGGAACACATGTAAACATCTGTTTTAGGTATTTTTTAGGAATTTACAAGAATTTTTTTCTCTCTTTCTTTATTAAATAGTTTGACCTAGTTATATGCCAAAATTATGTGGTCTAGTGTGGAGATACCCTGAGTTACCTAGTTTTCATTTTTCAAAGTTTCACTCAAAAATTTGAAATATTTTAATTCTGACAAAAAGATGAAAAGGGGTATGCTGAGATCTAAATTGAATTTTGAAAAGGTCAAAACTAAGTGTAAAAATTCTATAAAAATTATATTAAATCCTGATAAGTAATCTAGTATTTGAATAAATTATAAAATCTATACCATTCTGTTCAACTTAATGCATTAATAGATGTTGGTTCAATTTGCCGAATAGGATTTTGCTTTGTTTCCAAAATTTATTTGAATGTAGAAGCTAATGCAAATGATTAAATATGCAACCTACAAAGAGAGATAAGTAATCCTAAATACCTTGTACTAAAATTAGGGTTGTGACATGAATTTTTTTGTCCAGACAAAAAAATCACTAGTATTCATTGATTCACACAAAGTATTTGAATATTAACAATACGACAAAAAATTTCATGATTTTTTTTCTAGAGGCTATATTTTCGTTCCTTCGGCCAAAACTCGTGGGTGCTAACCTTTGAAAAAAATTCATGATTTTTCCCCGGCTTAAAACTTCACTAGTATTAGCATTGGCATTGTTGCACATGAAGTTTATGAATATTGGCAATATGACAAAAAATTTCATGATTTTTTTCTCTTGAGGCTCTATTTTTGTGAGTTATAGGCTTCGGCTGAAACCAGTGGGTGCTAACCTTTGAAAAAAATGCATGAATTTGTCCAGACTAAAAACTCACTAGAGTAAGCAATGGCATAGTTGCATTTGAAGTTTGTGAATATGACCAAAAAATTCATGATTTTTTGCCTTGAGGCTATATTTTTGTAAGTTATAGCCCTTCGGCCAAAACTCGTGGGTGCTAACCTTTGAAAAAAATGCATGAACTTTTTCTCTGGCCTAAAAATTCACTAGAATTAGCATTGGCATCGTTGCACATGAAGTTTTTCAATATTAACAATACTACAAAAAAAATCATGATTTGTTTCCTTGATGCTATATTTTCATGAGTTATAGCCATTGGCTAAAACCCGTGCATGCTAATCTTTGAAAATAACGCATGAAGTTTTTTTGTCTGGTCCAAAAATTCACTAGCATTATCATTTGCATCGTTGCGTATGAAGTTTGTATAAATTAACAATACGAAAAAAATCGTGAGTTTTTGCCTTGAGGCTATATTTTTGTGAGTTATACCCTTCAGCCAAAACCAGACTATGAAAATTTGGAAAAATGCATGAATTTTTTCGAGGGCCTAAAAATTCACTATTATTAGCATAAAGATCAGTGTGCATGATGTTTTTGAACATTAACATTATGAGAAAAAATTTCTTGATTTTTTGCCTTCAAGCTATATTTTCGTGGGTCATAGCCTTCAGCTAAAACCCATGGGTGCTAACCTTTCAAAAAACCATATGATTTTTTTGTCCTGCCAAAAATTCTTTAGTATTAGCATTGGCATCTTTGCACATGAAATTGGTGTATATTAACAATAAGACGAAGCTATATTTTTGTGAGTAGCCTTCGGCTAAAACCCATGGGTGCTAACCTTTGAAAAAGATGCATAAATTTTTCTCTCGAGCCCAAAAAATCACTAGTATTACCATATGCATTGTGTATATTAAAAGTACGACAAATATTTTGTGATTTCTTGCCTTGAGGCTATATTTTCGTGAGTTATAGACTTTGACCAAAACCTGTGGGTGCTAATCTTTGTAAAATAAGCATGATTTTTTCTCCGGTCCAAAAATTAACTATTATTAGCATGAATTTTGTGAATATTAACAATATGGCAAAAAATTTCTTGATTTTTTGCCTTGAGGCTATATTTTCGTGAGTTATAGCCTTCGGCCAAAACCCGTGGGTGCTAACCTATGAAAAAATGCATGAATTTTTTTCTCTGGCCCAAAATTCACAATTATTAGCATTTGTATCGTTTTGCATGAAGTTTCTGAATATTAACAATATGTCACAAAATTTTGTGCTTTTTTGCCTTGATGCTATATTTTCGTGAGTTAGATAGCCTTCGGCAAAAACCCATGGGTGCTAACGTTTGAAAAAAAGCATGTTTTTTTCTGGTCCAAAAATTCACTAGTATTAGCATTGGAATCATTGTGCATGAAGTTTGGTAATATTAATAATTTGAAAAAAATCATGATTTTTTGCCTTCAGGCTATATTTTCATGAGTTATATCCTTCGGCTAAATCCCATGGTTGCTAACCTTTAAAAAACACATGAATTTTTTTCTCCCAGACAAAAAAATCACTAGTATTCATCGTTTCACACAAAGTATTTGAATATTAACAATATGACAAAAAAATTTGTGATTTTTTTCCTGGAGGCTATATTTTCGTTCCTTCGGGCAAACCCGTGGGTGATAATCTTTGAAAAAAATGCATGATTTTTCCCCAGCTCAAAACATCACTAGTATTAGCATTGGCATCGTTGCACATGAAGTTTATGAATATTAAAAATATGACAGAAAATTTCATGATTTTTGCTTTTAGGCTATATTTTTGTGAGTTATAGGCTTCGGCTGAAACCAGTGGGTGCTAACTTTTGAAAAAAATGCATGAATTTGTTTGTCTGGACTAAAAATTCACTAGAGTTAGCAATGGCATCTTTGCATATGAAGTTTGTGAATATTAACAATATGACCAAAAAATTCATGATTTTTTTTGGCCTTGAGGCTATATTTTTGGCCTTCGGCCAAAACCCGTGGGATCTAACCTTTGAAAAAAACACATGAAATTTTTCTCTGTCCTCAAAATTCACTAGTATTAGCATTGGAATCGTTGCACATGAAGTTTTTGAATATTAACAAAGCGACAAAAAAAATTCATGATTTGTTTCCTTGAATATTAATAGCCATTGGCTAAAACGCGTGCGTGCTAACCTTCGAAAATAACGGATGAACTTTTTTTGTCCAGTCCGAAAATTCACTAGTATTAGCATTTTCATAGTTTCACATGAAGTTTGTGAATATTAACAATACAAAAAAAATTCATGAGTTTTTGCCTTGAGGCTATATTTTCATGAGTTATGGCCTTTGGCCAAAACCAGACTATGAAACTTTGGGAAAATGCATGATTTTTTTCTCAGGCCTAAAAGTTCACTATTGTTAGCATAAAGATCATTGCGCATGATGTTTGTGAATATTAACACTATGCAAAAAAAATTTCATGTTTTTTTTGCCTTCAAGCTATATTTTCATGAGTTATAGCCTTCAACTAAAACCCATGGGTGCTAGCCTTTCAAAAATAACATATGATTTTTTTGTCCAGAATAAAAATTAACTAGTATTAGCATTGGCATCATTGTGTACGAAGTTTGTGGATATTAACAATGTGACAAAAAATTTCAAGATGTTTTACTTGAGGCTATATTTTTGTGAGTTATAGCCTTGTGCCAAAACCTGTGGGTGCTAACCTTTGCAAAAACGCATGAATTTTTTTCTCCAGCGTAAAAATTCACTAGTATTAGCATTGCATCGTTGTGCATGAAGTTTGTGAATATTAACAATACGACAAAAAATTCGTGATTTTTTACCTTAACGGTTTATTTTCGTGAATTCGGCCAAAACCTGTGGGTAGTAATCTTTGAAAAAACACATTAATTTTTCTCTCCGTCCCAAAAATTCACTAGTAGTAGCATTGACATCTTTGAGAATTGAAGTTTGTGGATATTAAAAGTAAGACAAAAAATTTCTTGATTTTTTGCGTTGAGACCATATTTTTGTGAGTTATAGCCTTCGGCTAAAACCCATGGGTGCTAACCTTTGAAAAAACGCATTATTTTTTCTCTCCAGCCCAAAAAATCACTAGTATTACCATTGGCATCATTGCGCACAAAGTTTGTGTATATTAACAATACGACAAAAAAATTCGTGATTGCCTCATGTGGGTGCTAACCTTTGGAAAAAAAAATGCATGAATTTTTTCTCCAGTCCAAAAATTCACTAGTATTAACATTGGCATTGTTTCACACAAAGTTTATGAATATTAAAAATATGACATAAATTTTAATGATTTTTTGGCTAGAGGCTTTATTATCGTGAGTTATAGCTTTCGGCCAAAATCCGTGGGCGCTAAACTTTGAAAAAACACATGAATTTTTTTCTCCATCCCAAAAATTCACTACTTTTAGCATTGGCATCGTTGCACATGATGTTTGTTAATATTAACAATACAACAAAAACTTTCATGATTTTTTTGCCTTGAAGCTATATTGTCGTGAGTTATAGCATTTAGCTAAAACCCGTGGGTGCTAACCTTTGAAAGAAAATGCATAAATTTTTTTGTCCGGTCTAAAATTCCACTAGTATAAGCATTGGCATCGGTGCGTATGAAGTTTGTGGATATTAACAATACGAAAAAAAATCGTGAGTTTTTGCCTTGAGGCAATATTTTCATGAGTTATATAGCCTTCGGTCAAAACCAGAGAGTATGAAACTTTGGAAAAATGCATTAATTTTTTTCTTGAGCCTAAAAGTTCAGTATTATTAGCATAAACATCATTGCGCAAGACATTTGTGAATATTAACATTATACGAAAAATTTCATGATTTTTTTCCTTCAAGCTATATTTTCATGAGTTATAGCCTTTGACTAAAACCCGTGGGTGCTAACCTTTCAAAAAACACATGATTTTATTTGTCTGGTCCACAAATTCAATAGTATTATCATTGGCATCGTTTCGTATGAAGTTTGTGAATATTAACAATACGACAAAAAATTTTCTCCGTCCCAAAAATTAACTAAATTTTTTCCCCGTCCCAAAAATTAACTAGTACAGGTCATTTGTCCATGCTAACACTATGGTGACAATATATATCACATATAAGCAATCAAATGGAGCTGTAAGTTCTTGTAATTTTCCAACGCAACATCCTCTTCGTCTAATATTAGTTTGGACAATTTGTGGTTTAGTTTTTCACAAGACATGATGGATCGATGGAGTAAGATTGGTTATTGTTCTTGTATGGTAAAAGAAGGAAGTAAATTCTGGGTAAAGGTGTGTGTACTGAAAGTGCATCTAGCCCCCTAAGTGGGTTTTGGTGATTAGTGACAAAACGGTTAAGGGACTAATGCGTTTTATGGAGATAAATGTAGGTGTTTTAGTCTCAAGGTGCTTAGGTATGTGCTATGATGCTTGGAGACCCCCCCAACAACAAATTTCAAAGTGGAAAGAAAACTCAGAGCCTATTTTGGACTAGTTAATTCTTTACTCTTGAGTTTAGGAAAAAACGTACTATTAAGAGGGGTTCCAAGTGATGTCCTGAGGTGATCTAAGTGCTCTTAGTCATATTCCACTGAAGAAATATTTTTAGGAGCTATTTTTGGAAAATAGCCTTTTCAAGACAGCAAGCCTTTGCCGGAACTTCCGGGGCCTTGGGCCGGAACCTCCGGACACTGGAGAGTTGAGATTTGTTTTTAAGTGTTGGCCGGAAGTTCCTGGTGTCCTTGACCGAAACTTCCGAGCACCTTTCCAATTCATGAATATGAGTAACGGCTATATGACGTCACCCGACAATTATATATGTCCAACTCGATTCCAGCTCACTTTTTGGCCATTCCACTTTTATTTTCCTGTTCCCTAGCTTTCTATAGCCTCTCCCATGTTGTTCTTGTTTCCTCCACCCAAATCTTGAGCCTTTCTTGAGTGGTTAAGTGAGTTTGAGGGTGGTGGTGAAGTTTGGAGATGGAGTTGAAGGCTAGGATGGCTTGAGCACTTGGTGAACCTCGTTGGGCTATCGGTTAGTGCTTATTACTCTTGGAGGGTGACCTCCTAGACGGTTAGGCGTCATCCGTGAGTTTCCGAAAAGTTGTGGATTGACCCGGGCAAGTATGTAAAGGGTTTCCTCACCTCCATAAGGAAACGAGGTAAGTGAGTAAAGATCCGTGCCGAGCTCTCGGAGGTTGTCTTGGTAGAGTAATTCTCACTTGTCTTCTCTAGGAATTCAAGTTGGGATCTTTGTGATCATTTGAATTCCAGAGAACGACCAAGGGGTGCTAGATTGAAGGCCAGGGATTTCTTCCGGAGGCTTTGCTCGTTTTGAGGCAAGGGGTTAATCAAGACCCAGCTCTTCGGAGTTCCTCAACGAAGAGTAGGATCCGTGTGATCCGAACTTCGGGAAAAAAAATCCTCTTGTCTCTATTGTGCATGTTTGTGTTTGCCCTTGTGTTTTTCAATACTCTGCTTGGATTACTGTGTGTAATGCTGATTGGATAGGCCTAAAGTTTCATCAGATTTGAAGTCGGAATTCAAATTTGCTTGAACACCGAAAGTTCCTGTCAAAGAACTCCGGAAGTTCCGGGCTGCCTGAGCTGCCAGGAAGTTCCGGTGTTTTTCAACAGGAAGTTCTGGGCCCTGTTGGATTTGACCGCTGTGATTATTTTTAGTGATTTTCAGGAACATCTATTCACCCCCCTCTAGGCGACATCTACGAGCTTTCAATTGGTATCAGAGCCTTGTGCTCCTGATAAGCTTCACTGCTTGGAGTTGATTCAAGATGTCGCAAGAGGGTGCTGAGGAAGTTGATACAAATGGTGCCAGATCTACAAGCCAGGAGATTCCAACTACACAGGGAGTCACTATACCTTTTGATTACATCAAGCTTAACATTCCTTCTCACTACTTCGTCTCCGTGCCTTCCGGGCGGGCTCCTCACTTCGATGGGAACTCACTATGCTGCTTGGAAGCACAAGATGAAGTTTCATCTAATATCTTTGCATCCTAGTATTTGGAAGGTTGTTTGCACATGAATTGATGTTCCCACTGAAGACATCAACCTCACCGCGGAGCAAGAACAATCTATCCACCGGAATGCTCAAGCCGCAAATGCAATTCTCTCTGCCTTGAGCCCGGAAGAGTTCAACAAGATTGATGGGCTTGAGGAGGCCAAGGAGATTTGGGATACATTGCAACTTGCTCATGAAGGTTCACCCGCTGTCAGAGAATCGAAGATTGAGCTTTTGGAAGGAAGGCTTGAAAGATTTGTGATGGAAGATAAAGGAACTCCTTGAGAGATGTATGATCAGATGATGATTCTTGTGAACAAGATTCGTGGACTTGGAAGTGAAGACATGATGAATCACTTTGTTGTCAAGAGGCTTCTTCGTGCCTTTGGACCAAGGAATCCGGTTTTGGTTTCCATAATCCATGAGAGGAAAGATTTCAAGAGGCTCACACCAAGTGACATCCTTGGAAGGATTGTGTCTCATGAAATGCTTGAGGAGGAACCCGTGAGGTCAAGCAAGTGGCCAAGATTGCTTCTATGATCAAGAATCAAGATATTGCCTTGAAGGCCAACAAGGAAGAAAACTCAAGTGGTGGCGAAAGTGATGATGAAGAGATGGCCCTCATAGTCAAGAAGTTCACGTTCTTTCTTCGTCGACGTGGCTATGGCAAAGGCAAGAGGGATGATGACAAGGGAAAGAGGCAATCCAAGAGAACATGTTTTCAATGTGGTGAATTTGGCCACTCCATCGCCGATTGCCCCAAGACCAATGATGCCAAGCCTAAAGTGGTTAAGAAGAAGACCGACCGAGCTCACATGGCGGAAGCTCACATGGAGAAAGTTTGGTATTCTGATGATGAAGCTTCGCCAAAGGCCAAGGAGAAGGAAGATGGAGAAGGCGTAGTTGCTACCGTTGCCATCAAGTCATCATCATCAAGTAAGGAGTGTCTCTTCGACAACTTGAGCGACGATGACGATGACTCCTTCCACTACTCATGCTTCATGGCTCAAGGGCGTAAGGTAATCCCACCCCAAAAGTCCTCGCTAGATGATGAATACACTAGTGAGGAGGAGAGTGATAATGAAGTTGATGAAATGCCTAAAAGCTTTAGCAAACCCGCTATGCAACACTTGGCTAAGCTAATGAAGGTCTTGGATAGCAAAGAAAAATCTCTTGAAAGGCAAGAAGAATTGTTCATTCTTGAAAAGAAGAGAAACCTTGCCTTAGAGGATGACTTGGCTAAGGAACGTGAGAGGGTTGGATGAGCTCTCTTTGGTCAATGGTTCAATTGCTGGCCTAAAGGATGTGAATGACACACTTCAAGAAAAGCTTGCGGTTTTGGATCAAAGCCACAAGGCTCTTGAAGTACAATTTGACACTCTTTGGACTAGATCCTCTCCATCCAATGAGGCTACTAAGCTATCCAATCCCTCCACTAGTAATGGTTGTGCTAGATGCTATCATTATGATTTGGATTACTATGCCACTAACCTTGAAGCTATGGAGGCTCTCAAAAAGGAGAATGAAAGATTGGGCACTTTGGTGAATTATGGGTATATGAAGACCTATCACACCAAAGATGCTCTATACAAGACCATCACCATGCACCCTACCAAGGATGGGCATGGACTTGGTTTTTTTGAGGAAAACCAATTGTCCAAGTGAGTTGTGGTGAATGGAAAAGAATGCTTAATGTTTGTAAAGGAAGGAATAGCTCCACAAGCAAGCAAGGTGACATTTCCCTCAGCTGGCCATGGACCCGGAAGTATCGAACAAATAGCCCGGAAGTTCCGAGCGGGAGTTTCTGTTGATCAGAAAGATCCGCTAGGAAGTTCCGGTCGGTTAGGCCGGAAGTTTCGGACCACTGGTAGAATAAGGGAGCTGGCAGGAAGTTCTAGGCATTTTGCCAGGAAGTTTCGGCCAGCTGGTCTTTTCTATGAGTCATATATGATCACCAAAAATCATGAGGGTAAAGTCCTACTTCAATGGTGGTTACATTGATGAGTACCGAGCTTGTGTGTGGGTGCCCAAGGCACGGGTGACTAACATTCAAGGACCCAAACCTTGCCAAGTTTGGGTACCTAAATCTCAAGTTTGATTTCTTTTTGTAGGCATATTCCTCCGGTGGATCAAGTTGGGTGGTGGACAGTGGTTGCACGAATCATATGACAGGAGAGAGAAGTATGTTTACAAGTATTGACGAGGAGGGAGGAAATCGTGAGAATATTGTTTTTGGAGATCATGGCAAAGGAAAGATAATTGGGTTAGGTAAAATTGCCATCTCTAATAATCAATCCCTCTCTAATGTACTTCTTATCAATTTATTAAGCTATAATCTTTTATCCGTTTCTCAATTGTGTAAGTTGGGCTACAATTGCTTGTTTACCGACAAGGATGTGACCATTTTTAGGAGAGATGACTCATCCGTTGCATTCAAAGGAAAGTTGAAGGGTGACCTTTATCTTGTTGATTTTGACATAGATAGGGTGAATCCGAAAGCTTGTTTGATTGCTAAATCTTTCATGGGTTGGCTATGGCACCGTAGGCTAGTCCATGTTGAAATGCGAAATTTGTCCACTCTCTTAAAAGGGGAACACATCCTCAGGCTTACTAATGTCACATTCAAGAAAGATCGTGTGTGTAGTGCATGTCAAGCCGGGAAGCAAGTTGGGAATCCACATCCTACCAAGAACATCATGACAACATCAAGGCCACTCGAGCTTCTTCATATGGATCTCTTTGGATCCGTGGCCTATCTAAGTATTGGAGGTAACAAGTATGGTTTCGTCATTGTTGATGATTATTCCCGTTTCACTTGGGTGTATTTTCTCCATGATAAAAGTGAAGCTCAAGAAGTCTTTAAGCGCTTCACAAGACAAGCACAAAATCTCTATGATCTCACCATCAAGAGGGTGCGAAGTGACAATGGAGGAGAATTCAAGAATACCCAAGTGGAAAGTGGAGATTATGGGTACCGGATACCCTCACGACTAGCTTATCCGACTTACCATAGGGGATAGGTTATGACTCATGATTATGTAAACCGACTATGACTTGGGAGTTACGTTACCATTGAGATAAGGTAACGGCCCATAGTCTATAGTTGGTAAGATTGAGGAGTCCAACTTAGCATAGGATAGGTCTCCGACTTGTAAACCTACCCTCCAAGACTATATAAGGAGGGTAGGGCGTCCCTTGAAGGACAGGAAACACAGAAAATACACGAGATTACAGAGAGAAAACTCACGAGAGCCCCTATTGAAAGAGATCAAAAGATCAATAAAACCACTCGGCGGATCGAATCCCCGAAACGGGAGTAGGGTATTACCTCTCGTTAGAGAGGGCCTGAACCTGTCTAAACCTTTGTCCCAACTAACCCATTGTGTTTGGCACTTGACAGCAACCCCCAGATTGATATTGCCGAAACCAAGTTTCGACAGTTGGCGCGCCAGGTAGGGGCTCCGCGTCAAGTTTTCTTCTACATCTCGCCGACGAGCGCAATGGGATCGCCATCAAGCTTCGCCGACTTCGTCCTCGCCCCTGGGCAGGCGCTTCGCTTCGGCGGACTCGACTTCATCACCGACAGATTCGATGAGTTCTCTCTTCTCGACTCAGATTCGAACCAGTCGGGAAGGAAAAACCCGTTGGCGCCGCTCGGGTTACCAGACGACGCTAAAATTTACCATAATCTTTTATCTTTTGAGTTGGATTCAACTCACTCGGAAGAATCTGCTTCATCGCCTTCATGCTGTCCCCCGGCCTCACGAGAAGTCACGGTCATACTCGAACGACTCGGGTCATACTCATCCACGGACATCGACGAACATCTGAGCTCCACCGACTTCGATGACCTCTACGACATCTGCACAGACGAAATCAACAACTACGACGCAGACAAAGACTACTACGATCTGGACCTTCTCAACGTTCTCATGGCCGAAGTAGCTGAGACCGACTCGGCCGTGGCCCGGAGGATCGCGGAGGAGGAACGGGCTAAGCTTGAGCAAGAGCGCAAGCGCGTGGAGGAGGAACGAGCTAAGCTTGAGCAAGAGCGCAAGCGTATAGAGGAGGAGAATAAGCGCAAGGAGGAGGAGGAGCTCAGGAAGAAACAAGAAGCCGACAAGAAGAAACGAGACCTAAGGGCGACTGGGCGCTCGGCCCGCGAGGCCATAATGCAGACACGAGTCGACAACACCAATATCTTCCAGACGCCTCAACAAAACGCCGTTGCTGCCCTCACCCTCATTGACACCGTCATCGAAACGGCGCCGGCTGCGGTGACGCCATTCCTCGACAAGATCAAGACCATCGTCGCGGCCACAGCCAACGGCCATCCTTCCAGCTCCGCACGAAGGCCGACCGAGTCCGTTGCTGAAACACCTGATAGAAGCCGATTGTCGCCGCTACGATCCAAGGACTACAAAAGACCCGAGCAAAGCAAGACACCAGCCAGATCTAAAGACCCTCGCCACGAGGCAGTATGGAGGCCACGAGTTCATACGGCTGACTCCCACGAAAGAGAACACAGCCGACAACCCATCCACGACCGGAATCGTCGTGGCTACAACTCCAACTTCCAAAGCAGCCCGCGGAGGCCCCCGCCGAGTGATCTGCGGGAGGTTCTCGACCGACGCTACCGGGAACGTGAACGGCGCTCTTCTGATGACAGAAGGAAATCACCCGAAGACCTTGACGATGGAGTGCCCGCATTCACTCGGGACCTGCGTCGAGTGGATTGGCCGAGTGGTTTTAAGCCTGCCGGGATTGACAAGTACAACGGTAAGACCGATCCCGAGTCATGGCTAACTGTGTATACCCTCGCCATCCGCGCAGCAGGAGGAGACAACAAGGCTATGGCCAATTACCTGCCCGTCGCTCTCGCCGACTCAGCCAGGAACTGGCTCACGAGTTTGCCAAGAGGCTCGATCGACTCGTGGAGTGAGCTTCGGGACCATTTCATCGCCAACTTCCAGGGCACTTTTGAAAGACCTGGGACCCACTTTGATCTCTACAACGTCATCCAGAAGCCGGACGAATCATTGAAGGACTACATCCGATGCTTTTCGGAAAAGCGGAACAAGATGCCCAACATCACCGATGACGTCATCATAGCCGCGTTCCAAAAAGGCGTCCGAGACGAGTTGCTTATCGGCAAGTTTGGGCGCAAGCCACCGAAGACGGTCAAGCAAATGTTTGAGACGGCAAACTCCTACGCCAAATCTGATGACGCAATCAAGGCTTCACGACAAGACTGACACGACAAGAGG
Source organism: Oryza officinalis (assembly GCA_008326285.1). Lineage (NCBI taxonomy): Eukaryota > Viridiplantae > Streptophyta > Magnoliopsida > Poales > Poaceae > Oryza > Oryza officinalis. The sequence goes on along the minus strand of BDMV01000008.1, from coordinate 40,819,759 downwards.
GATGACAAGCCGTCCGGAGGCAGCTGGCGTCCTAAGAAGGACAACAGCAACAACAACAGCGGCCAAAAGGATCGCAAGCGCAAGCCCGAGGATTTGGTCGCCACGACATCGAACTACCAGCAGCAACGTCCCCGAGTCGCCGCTTACGACAAGATCATGAATGCACAGTGCACGCACCATCCAAACCACAAGCACGTGGCAAAAGATTGCTTCATCTATAAACAATTCGCTGAGCAGTACGCAGCACAGCTACGACAAAAGCCGGCTGATGAAGCCGGCCCATCGGGAACCAAGAGGAACGACCCGGCTAGCAGCACAGAGCCCTTCCAAGACCCCGTGGGTGAGCTAAACCACATCTTCGGGGGGCCGCAGGCATACGAATCCAAAGGGAAGCAAAAGCTGACTGGTCGAGAAGTCAACGCCGCGCAACCTGAAGTCCCGCATTATCTACGGTGGTCAGAGGTGGCAATCACGTTTAACCGCTCGGATCACCCTGACCGAGTGGTTCACTCGGGGCGGTATCCCCTGGTACTAGACCCGGTGGTTCGTAACATCAGACTCAAGCGCGTCCTCATCGATGGCGGCAGCGCTCTCAACATCCTATTCGCCAAGACGCTGGACGAGATGCAGATTCCAAGATCTGAGTTGAAGCTGAGTTCAGCCCCCTTCCACGGAGTCATCCCGGGGCTGTCATCCACGCCACTCGGGCACATCACCTTCCCAGTTACCTTCGGAGTTCGGGAGAATTTCCGGACGGAGAACATAACCTTTGAGGTTGCCGACTGCGAAGCGGCCTACCACGCAATCATCGGAAGACCTGCGCTCGCTAAGTTCATGGCGGTACCACATTACACCTACCTCATCATGAAGATGCCCGGGCCCCACGGAGTTATCACCCTGCGCAGCGACGTCAAGCAAGCCTTCACCTGTGACAAAGAAAGCTGCGACATGGCCCAGACTCGCGAGAGATTACGCGGCCAGCAAGAGGTCCGACTGGCTGCATCAACATGTGGAGAAGGAGAAGTCCCCGCCAAGAAGATAGCCAAGTCAGGAGAAGGCGACGCCAAGACAAAGAAAATCCCCCTTGACCCATCTGATCCCTCTAAGACTGCTATAATAGACGCGGAATTAGATCCTAAATAGGAAAGCGCGCTCGTCACCTTCCTCCAGAATAATAAAGATATTTTTGCTTGGAAACCGTCTGACATGCTGAGCATTCCTAGGGAGGTGATCGAGCACTCTTTAAACGTCAAAGATGACGCCAAACCTATAAAACAACGATTGCGCCGTTTCGCTCAAGATCGAAAAGATGCCATCAAGGAGGAACTCGCCAAGCTCTTGGCTGCCGGGTTCATCAAAGAAGTCTACCATCCCGACTGGCTAGCCAACCCGGTCCTTGTTCGGAAGAAGACAGGGCAATGGCGCATGTGCGTGGACTACACCGATCTCAACAAAGCTTGCCCGAAAGACCCCTTCGGACTACCTCGAATAGACCAAGTCGTGGATTCAACAGCCGGTTGCGGGCTTCTAAGCTTTTTGGATTGTTACTCGGGTTACCACCAGATCTGCTTGAAAGAATCCGACTGCCTGAAGACATCATTCATCACCCCGTTTGGAGCCTATTGCTACATCACGATGCCCTTCGGCCTGAAGAACGCCGAAGCCACCTATCAGCGCATGATCCAGAGATGCCTTCAGAATCAGATCGGGAGAAACGTGGAAGCCTACGTCGACGATGTCGTCATCAAGACCAAGCAGAAGGAAGACCTGATCTCCGACTTCGAAGAGACCTTCGTGAACATTCGGGCCTTCAGAATGAAGTTGAAGCTAGAGAAGTGCACCTTCGGTGTGCCGTCAGGTAAGCTGCTCGGTTTCATGGTGTCGCATCGCGGCATTGAGGCAAATCCAGAGAAGATCAATGCTATCCGGAGCATGAAGCCCCCGAGTACCCAGAAGGACGTCCAGAAGCTCACCGGCTACATGGCGGCATTAAGCTGTTTCGTCTCCAGACTCGGCGAACGAGGTATGCCTTTTTTCAGGTTACTGAAGAAGACCGATGATTTCCAATGGACCCTCGAGGCCCAGAAAGCTTTCAAAGACTTCAAGGAGTTCCTCACGACACCACCCGTGTTGGAGTCACCGCACCCTCAAGAACCCCTGTTGCTCTACGTCTCCGCAACCCACCAGGTGGTTAGCATGGTCTTGGTCGTCGAGCGTGAGGAAGAAGGCCGAACTCAAAAGGTTCAACGACCGATCTACTTTGTCAGCGAAGTGCTGGCCGGAGCCAAAACCCGCTATCCGCAGGTACAAAAACTATTATATGGAGTTCTAATCATCGCCAGGAAGCTCGCCCATTATTTTCAGGGTCACTCGGTCACCGTCGTCACATCCTTTCCACTCGGCGATGTCATCCATAACCGGGAGGTTACTGGGTGCATCATGAAGTGGGCACTGGAGTTGATGCCACTGGATATAGCTTTCAAGGCGAGGACGTCTATAAAGTCTCAAGTCCTGGCGGACTTCGTTGCCGAGTGGACCGAACAACAAGAAGATGTACCTAGAGAAGATCTACAGTATTGGACCATGCACTTCGACGGATCCAAAAGAGTCACCGGCTTGGGAGCGGGAGTTGTGCTGATTTCCCCGACTAGGGAGAGGTTACGGTACATTCTTCATATCCACTTTCCCGCCTCACACAATGTCGCCGTGTATGAAGCCCTCCTTCACGGTCTGCGACTTGCTGTCTCACTCGGTATACGACGGATGATTATGCGAGGAGATTCCCAGTTGGTGGTTAACCAGGTAATGAAGGACTGGTCTTGTCTAAACGAGACTATGGAGGCCTACCGACAGGAAGTTCGCAAGCTTGAAGACAAGTTTGACGGACTGGAGTTATCCCACGTCTTGAGACACAATAATGAAGCGGCAGATCAGTTGGCGCAGTTTGGGTCCAAGCGCGAAGTAGCCCCGACTGACGTTTTCGTGGAACACCTCTACGAGCCGACTATTGCCAAGAAATTAACCCCCGACGAGGAAGACGCAAACCAGGTTGCCATACTCGACGCCGACTGGAGGACACCGTTCATTAAGTTTTTAACTCGACTGGAGGAGCTGCCGGGCGACCGGGATGATGCGAAACAAGTCCGACATCGCATTCAAGGCTATGTCATGGTTGATTCAGAGTTATACAAGAGAAGCCCCTCTGGAGTTTTGATGAGATGCGTCACGCCGGAGGAAGGACGACAATTATTGCAAGATATTCACTCGGGCATCTGCGGCAGTCACGCCGCGGCGCGCACTCTGGTAGGCAAGGCTTACAGACAAGGATTCTTCTGGCTCACGGCGGTCTCCGATGCAGACAAAGTAGTTCGCACGTGTGAAGGTTGTCAATTCTTTGCTCGGCAAAGCCATGTTCCAGCACAAGACCTTCAAACTATTCCCTTATCATGGCCCTTTGCCGTATGGGGCTTGGACATGGTAGGCCCTTTCAAGAAGGCGCCAGGAGGATTCACACATCTATTCGTCGCGATTGATAAGTTTTCCAAGTGGATCGAGGCTAAGCCAGTTGCTACGATAACTGCGGACAAGGCGCAAGATTTCATTCTAAACATCGTGCATCGGTTTGGCGTTCCGAATAGGATCATTACTGACAACGGGACTCAATTCACTGGAGGCGTTTTTAAGGAGTTCTGCGAAGATTTCGGTGTTAAGATTTGCTACGCATTGGTGGCGCATCCCAAGAGCAACGGACAAGTCGAACGTGCCAATGGTATGGTCCTTCAAGGCATCAAAGCCCGAGTATTTGATAGACTACGTCCGTATGCTGGAAGATGGGTTCAAGAGCTGCCTTCGGTGTTATGGTCACTACGGACTACACCCAGTCGGGCTACCGGCCAATCTCCTTTCTTCTTGGTTTACAGAGAAGAAGCAATGTTGCCGAGTGAGATGGAATACGAGTCTCTTCGAGTTCGCAGCTTCAACGACGAGCGTTATGATCAAGACAGAGTTGATGACTTGACCCGACTGGAGGAAACCCGCGAAGCCGCATTGGTTCAGTCGGCGCGATATCTTCAAGGACTTTGCCGCTACCACAACCACAATGTTCGATCACGAGCTTTCATTGTTGGAGATATGGTTCTACGCAAGATTCAAACTACAAAAGATTGAGACAGGAGAAAGAGCATTTTCAACTAGGAGTTGGTCTGGTTAAGCGAGGTACCTGTTAGACCTCCTGATCTTGGGTATGGATCTGGCCGATGGTTTCGGAGGACTTGTATTAGCTTGAGGAATTTGGACTTCTTCGTCATCCGAATCGTCAACGACCAGTCTCCTTTTACTCGCCCGCTTGCTGATATCTTCGTAGGCGGCAGCCCTCTTCTCTTGAGGCTCGACCTTGATTTTGGGACCGCCGGTTGGTTTTTTGGTAGCAGGCCGAGTTGGCATATCGTCATGATACACCTTGTATGGCTTGGAAATAATGAGAGCGTTTGCCTGCAAGTGGAGTTTTTGAGATATATTGAAGGATGTGTGCAAGATTGAAAGAGTTTTGAAGAGTTGAGTCGGCTTACCGGAGGAGGAGGTCAGAACAGGTTGAAGGGGGGAACCGGCATCTTGTGGCTGTGATCTACTGTGATCCCAGAGGAGAAAATCTTGTACATACGAGTGCACAAGGCCTGATAACTCAGAGCATCGCGGTCCTCCCGATTAGGGTCGCTTTCACCCTCATACTCGAACGCTGGCTTGGATCTCTCCTTGATGGGCGCCAGTCGGTTCTTGATGAAGTGCCGGGTAATTTGTTCTCCTTGAAGGCCTTTCTTCTTCATTTCGAGAATGTTAGCCAGGAGGTTATTCGCTTCTACCCAATCTTGGTTTTCCGGCATTGCGCTCCAGTTGGCTCTTTGGATCGGTGGAAGGCCGACAAAGTCGGGCAAACTGGGATGAGGGTTCGAGATATAGAACCAGTTTGCATGCCAGACTTTATTGGAGGATTTCAAGGGGAGAGAGAAGTAATCTCTGTGGAGAGTCTCGCGGAGTTGAAAGCCAGCCCCACCGACAACGCAGGGGTCATCCTTAGTCGGGTGTGGCTTGACATAAAACATGCGCTGAAATAGATTGAAATGGGGAAGGATGCCTAGAAATGCTTCGCACACATGGATAAAAATTGCAATGTGGAGGATGGAATTGGGATTCAAATGGTAAATTTGAAGGCCGTAGTATTCGAGAATACCACGGAAGAAATCGGAAGTGGGAAGACAGAATCCGCAGTAGAAGAAAGAGGTGAAGACCACGATCTCATCGGTGTTTGGAGTGGGGAACTCCTCGCCGGCCGCCGGTCGCCAGCCGATGATTTCTTTGGGCGGAAGAACTCCGTTCTTCACCATTTCCCGCAAGGTCGACTCCTTCACGTCTGAGGTCGTCCATTGGTCGAAAGGGATTTCTCTCTCTTCCGCCATGGATACGAGTTGGGTGGAGGTGGATCTAGCATGGGAGATGGGGATTTTTTGAGGGGATGTTGGCAGATGGATGCGGAGGATGGATTGTGGTGAAACTTGAGTTTTTTGATGGATGATTTTGCTTGAGCATGAGTTCTCGGATTCCTCGGAGTGGTTGGTGAACAGGAGCGCGAAAAGGGGAAAATTTTGGGAAGATGAAGCGGCAGCAACGACGCTGGCGTTTTAAGAAAGATTTAGGGTTTTTGCTAGGTTTTCTCGTATTTGGGCCGAGCCCATGAGAAACTTGCGGCCCATATTATGAGTACGGCTTGACATATGTCCATGAGGACTTGAGCAAATTTGCTCTGGCAATATGCGTATGTCTCATTGCCCGATGACTTAAAAATCCTTTCGTAACAGCAGTTACACAACTTGTTGAAGGTTGATACGATGCAATTTGGAAGGTGACAAACAATTTTTTACCCATGAGGGCTGGCTGCGAAGTCTGCTCTGAGATAACTTAGGCAAAAAAACTCGGATGAGCATGAGCTAGCCGAGTATTAAACACTATGCCCTGATTATGAGGTTATGTGTTATCAGATTTTTTATGATTATTTCTGGCTTAAGCTAGGTGTTTATTTAACTCAAGAGAGTCTGATTATTATAGTTCTTGACTATATGCTTAGTTTGTTTAACTAAACACATAGTCGGGGGCTACACCTAATTAGGTGCATCAGTCGATGCACCTAAATCTTTATTTTTGATATTTTTAAGATGTTTTTCAGCCCTTCACAGCCTTTTTTGGATGATAAAGTATTTGGGAGACTCAGGCGGAGGTGATTGAGGCACTCAGCAGTAGAAGCATTCGGCTAAGGAGCCACTCGGCTGCCTGTTATTCAAATTCGAGGCCAAGATATTTCGTCGCCTGTGAAGGTCTTGGGGGCTACTGTGGAGATTATGGGTACCGGATACCCTCACGACTAGCTTATCCGACTTACCATAGGGGATAGGTTATGACTCATGATTATGTAAACCGACTATGACTTGGGAGTTACGTTACCATTGAGATAAGGTAACGGCCCATAGTCTATAGTTGGTAAGATTGAGGAGTCCAACTTAGCATAGGATAGGTCTCCGACTTGTAAACCTACCCTCCAAGACTATATAAGGAGGGTAGGGCGTCCCTTGAAGGACAGGAAACACAGAAAATACACGAGATTACAGAGAGAAAACTCACGAGAGCCCCTATTGAAAGAGATCAAAAGATCAATAAAACCACTCGGCGGATCGAATCCCCGAAACAGGAGTAGGGTATTACCTCTCGTTAGAGAGGGCCTGAACCTGTCTAAACCTTTGTCCCGACTAACCCATTGTGTTTGGCACTTGACAGCAACCCCCAGATTAATATTGCCGAAACCAAGTTTCGACAACAAGACAAGCACAAAATCTCTATGATCTCACCATCAAGAGGGTGTGAAGTGACAATGGAGGAGAATTCAAGAATACCCAAGTGGAAGAGTTCCTTGACGAAGAAGGCATCAAGCATGACTTCTCCGCCCCATATGATCCACCCCAAAATGGCATCGTTGAAAGGAAGAACCGTACACTCATTAAAGCGGCAAGGACGATGCTAGATGAGTACAAGACTTCGGATATATTTTGGGCAGAGGCCATGAGCACCGCTTGCCATGCCATCAACCGACTCTACCTCTACAAGATCTTAAAGAAGACATACTATGAACTCTTGAGTGGTAAAAAGCCTAATGTCTCTTACTTTCGTGTCTTTGGGAGCAAGTGCTATATTTTGAGTAAGAGGCCTCGTTCATCCAAGTTTTCACCTAAGGTGGATGAGGATTTCTTACTTGGTTATGAATTAAGTGCACATGCCTATCGTGTCTTCAACAAAATCTCCGGTATTGTTGAAGTCACTAGGGATGTGACATTTGATGAATCTAATGGCTCCCAAGGAGAGCAAGTTGTGGTTCATGTTGTAGATGATGCGGATCCTAGCAAGGCAATTGAAACTAAGGTTATTGGAGAGATACGACCTGTCGAGATGCAGGATAATCAAAATGATAGCGATCAACCTCCATCATTGACATCCAATAGCCCTACAACAAGTCAACCCTCTAGTGGGCCAGAAGTTCCGGGCTCCTCTGCCAGGAACTTCCGGGCTAATGAATCTGAAGACGTGCCATCGACGCAAGTGGATGGGATCGATGCTGGGGGCACTCTAGAGCAACCTGATCAGGCTCATGTCCCCCCGGTGCACCATCCAAGGATTCATCACAGTGTACAAAAGGATCACCCCGTTGACAACATCCTCGGAGATATTCAAAAAGGGGTAACTACTCGTTCTCGAGTTGCTAGCTTTTGTGAAAATTACTCCTTTGTTTCTTCTTTGGACCAGTCAAGGTGTGTCGGTGATACGGGCCCAGGGGTATCAAGGCTAAAGGTATGGGCGGCCCCCTACACCTACGTGGCGCTCCCCCAAGGAGGGCTCGGGCCCGAGGTGAGGTGGCGGCTGCACTCTCCAGTCTCTTTTCTCCCCTTACTCCGCTGCCCCGAGGGTCGGGCCACCCCGACCCCCTCCGCGGTTGCGCCGCGTGTGTGGGGTTAGGTGAGCGTCTCCAGCGCCCACCTAACCGCATTAATGGTGGCTCGGGCGAGCGCACCACGTCGCATTTAATGCAGCGTGTGGCGTGCGTGACCGGTCACAGTGGCTGACCAGTCCGCGATCGGTCAGATGACGGATGGGATGGCAGCGGTGCGCCTGTGCACTATTTGCATGTCAGGCGGCGCGCAGCATACCCTGCCCCGTCCCATCAGAACGATGACGGCTTTTTTGCCTCTCGTCTCAACTGGAGTCGGTATATCGGCTCTGGTCAGATAGTTCCCGTTTCCCGATGTGAACGGAACACAGAAGTCTTCACCCATTTAATGGGGAATGACGCAGGCGTCCCCCGTATCAGCCGACTGGTCAGACGAGGGCCATGCCGTGACGACTGTGCGTGTGGCTTCCGAGTCAAGCAACAAGACATCCATTAAATGTAAAAGAATGTTTTCCTTCTCTCTTAGGTAGCCTATTGGGCCATGTGGTAGCCCCTTGAGATATAAAAGGAGGCCCAGGCCTGAGGAAAGAGGGGGGCGAAAAGAGAGAACGAGCGCTTGTATTCCCCCACAATCCAATCGCATATCCACCACACACAGGAGTAGGGTATTACGCTTTCGAGCGGCCCGAACCTGTATAAACTCCTTTGTCTCGTCTTCTTCGAGAGGCCTAACCCCCTCTGCATCTCTCCCTTTCTCATCTAAGCGCGAATCTCACCCTACGTCCCCGGCCGAACTCATTAAAGGGGGTCCTCACTGTCCCCCGTTGAGGAGTTCACACTCCGTCAGGTAGCGCGCCAAGTAGGGGACGCGTGTGTGTTTTTCTAGCTTCACTCCCCTTCGTGTGCGCCAAGTTTCGCCAAGTAAGCCCTATGGCTGAAGAGGCGGTGGTGTATACCCCCACTCCGAGTGCCAGCGATGACGGCGGGGAGCTGAACCCTCGTCGCCAAGCGCGCGCTCCATCGCCTCCCGCCCGCCGAAGCCCTAGGCGGGGGAAGGCGCCCGAGGAGCCGGAGGGATCCGCGACTTCGCCGCCGGCTGGCAGCGAAGGGGGACGCCGCGGCGGGGCGCGTCGCCGCCTCACCTACGGTGACGGCGGCACGCCTCAAGGCGCGCTCTAGGCTGCGGGTGCGCTCCTGCGCCACCTGCCCGTCGTCCCAGACCCGGAGACTCCAGTCCAACGCTGGCTGGATGATGTGGCCGATTTGGTCATGGCAGCGCAGCAGTGGCTAGGCACCGACAGGCGATCGTCCACTACCGAGACGTCTGGCGCTGCGACTGTCGTCTGTTCGTCGTCAAGACGAAGAGCTCGATGAGCGGCGGGCATTACTCGTCCTCACTCCCCTCGTCGACGCCCTCGGCCAGCCGCAGGTGTCACGAGAACATGTATGGGGGGCCGGATGCCCGGCTCGATATCGAGCGCCGGCGCGACGAGTGTCACGCCTCCCATGCGGGGGAAGAAGCCGCCTCCTCTGGAGCGCCGTGCCACTCCAGTCACAGGGGCAGGCCCCCCGTGTCCCCAGTCGGTGGGGCTGGCTGCCGAGGCTTCGTGGCGAGTCTTTGGAATGTCCGATGGCCCCCGAAGTTTCGACCCAGCATCACCGAAAAGTACGACGGCTGCGTCAACCCTGTCGAGTTTCTCCAGATCTACACGACTGGGATAGAGGCCGCGGGGGGTGACGACAGGGTCATGGCGAACTTCTTTCCCATGGCCCTAAAAGGCCAAGCGCGGGGTTGGCTGATGAACCTGCCACCTGCCTCGGTCCACTCCTGGGAGGATCTGTGCCAACAGTTCACCACGAACTTTCAGGGCACATACCCATGCCCAGGAGAAGAAGCGGACTTGCACGCGGTATAGCGGAAGGACGACGAGTCCCTCTGATCGTACATCCAGCGGTTCTGCCAGGTCCGCAACACCATCCCTTGCATCCCTGCTCATATGGTCATCTATGCATTCAGGGGGGCGTGTGTCACAACCACATGCTCGAGAAGATAGCCTCCAAGGAGCCCCAGACCACCGCGCAGCTCTTTGAGCTCACGGACCATGTGGCTGTAAGGAGGAGGCCTGGACCTGGAACTCCTCTAGCTATGGAGCGGTGGCTGCAGCTGCCCCTGAGTCCGTTGCCCGCTCCGGGCGACGGGAGAGGAGGAAGAAAAAAAGGTCGGCCCATTTTGACGACGAGGGCCACGTCCTCGCCGCCTAGGGCGCTTCGCGGTCCTAGCACAAGGGGAAGCCCACGAGCGACAAGAAGCGCCTGGCGCTCCCAGCGGAAGCACCTGGCAGGCAAATGGTGCACCATGCACAACACCTCCCACCACGACCTCGCCGACTGCCGTGCGGTCAAGAACTTGGCCGAGTGCGTGAGGAAGTGGGAAGAGGAGAAGGAGCAGGGACGCCGTGAAGGCAAGGCCTCGACGGCCTCTGCCGACAACTAGCGAGGTGAGGCCAAGCAAAAGGCCCCCACTGAGGACGCTGACGATGAGGACTTGGGCTTCCAGGAGCCCGAAGCTACCGTCGCCACCGTTGACGGAGAAGCATGCGCTCATGCTTCCCGTCGCAGCTTCAAGGCCATGAAGCGAGAGCTTCTGGCCACTGTCCCTACCCACGAGGCGACGCGGCGGGCGCGATGGTCGGAGGTCACGATCACCTTCGATCAAACCGACCACCCGCCATGCGTTGCCCAGGGAGGGCAGCTCGCAATGGTGGTCTCCCCCACCATCTAGAACATCAAGTTGAGGCGCGTCCTGATAGACGGCGGCGCTGCCCTCAACATCCTCTCCCCACGGCCTTCGACATCATCAAGGCCCTGGGGATGAAGCTTCGGCCGTCCCTGCCGATCATCGGCGTGACACCGGGGCACACGTGGCCTTTAGGTCACATCGACCTCCCGGTCACCTTTGGTGGCCCCGCCAACTTCCGCACCGAGCGGCTCGACTTCGATGTGGCAGATCTCAATCTGCCTTACAATGCGGCCCTGGGAAGGCCCGCGTTGGTGAAGTTCATGGTGGCCACCCACTACGCCTATCTCCAGATGAAGATGCCGGGCCCTAGCGGCCCCATCACCATCCACGGTGATCTCAAGATCGCGTTGGCTTGCGCGGAGTAGCGCGTGAGAAGCCTCGCTATGGTCTCCAAGCCCGTGGGCGGCGATGAGAGGCCCGAGGCCTCCACCTCGCATGCCCCGAGGAAGCGGATGACCTCAGGCGACGAGGTCCCCATGAAGGAGGTCGCGTTGGGCGACGACCCGTCCAAGACCGCCAAGATTGGCGGCCACTTGGGCGGCAAATAGGAAGACACGCTCGTCTCCTTCCTGCGGGCAAACGCCGATGTCTTCGCATGATGGCCATCAGATATGCTCGGGGTCCCCAGGGAGGTGATCGAGCCCCATCTAGCCGTACGGCCGGACGCAAGGCCCGTCCGGCAGAAGGTACGGTGGCAGGCCCCGGAGCGCCAGACCTTCATCCGTGAAGAAGTGGCGCGACTCCTGGAGGCCGGATTCATCCAAGAGGTCATCCATCCAGAGTGGCTCGCGAACCCGGTCATCGTCCCCAAGGCGAACGGCAAGCTCCAGATGTGCATCGACTACACCGACCTCAACAAGGCATGTCCTAAGGACCCTTATCCCCTGCCACACATAGATCAGATTGTCGACTCCATTGCGGGGTGCGACCTTTTGTGTTTTCTAGATGCATACTCAGGATATCATCAGATTCGCATGGCTAGGGAGGATGAGGAGAAAACTGCGTTCATTACTCCTATAGGCACTTATTGTTATACAACCATGCCTTTCGGTTTAAAGAATGGAGGTCCTACTTTTCAGCGTACTACTCGCATTTCGTTGGGTAGCCAAATAGGGTGCAATGTTGAGGCATATGTCGATGACTTGGTTGTGAAAACACGCAACCAAGAGACCTTGCTCTCGGATTTAGCGGAGACTTTCGAAAGTCTCCGCTCCACGCACATGAAACTAAACCTCGAAAAGTGTGTGTTTGGTATGCCAGCAGGCAAACTCCTCGGGTTCTTGGTCTCAGCCCGAGACATAGAGGCCAATCTCGAAAAGATACGAGCGATAGAGCGGATACGCCCCCCAGCAAGCTTAGGGATGTGCAGTGCGTCACAGGATGCATGGTCGCCCTGAGCCGATTCATATCGAGGCTAGGAGAGAGGGCGCTACCCCTATTCAAGCTCCTCAAGCGCTCCAGGCCATTTGTCTGGACGGAGGAGGCCGAACAAGCCCTCAACCAATTGAAGGCTTACCTCAGCTCTCCCCCAGTCCTGGTGGACCCGGAGCCCGAGGAGCTGCTGCTGCTTTACTTAGCGGCGACCCCACAGGTAGTTAGCGCAGCATTAGTGGTGGAGCGCGATGAGGAAGACCGTCGGGGCGCGCGCCCCCATCCCGTGTCAAAGCAATCCAGGTTAGAGAAAGACGAAGGAGCCCCTAAGCCGAGCGGTGGCCCCGAGGCCCCCTGGGTTGACGGTGGCCCTTCTCCTCTCGCCAAGCAGCATCAAGCGCCCCTGACCCCCAGGCCGGCCCCGAGGCCACTGAGGGGGGAGTGGCCCGATGCACCCTGACCCCGAGGCCGCTGACATGGAGGTCGAGCGGGCCCAACGAGGCCCCTCTAGCAATGAGCGTCCAGAACTTAGCGCCCCTAGTGAAAAGGCTAGGCCCCGCTGAAAGGTGCAACGGTCAGTCTACTTTGTTAGTGAGGCGCTGCGGGACGCCAAGACCCGTTATCCGCAAGCCCAAAAAATGCTGTATGCAGTTCTAGTGGCATCAAAGAAGCTACGCCATTATTTTTAGGCGCACCGGGTCACTGTGGTAACGTCCTACCCCCTCGGCCAAATCCTACACAACCGAGAGGGTACCGGACGGGTGGTAAAGTGGGCGATCAAACTCTCTGAGTTTGACCTATACTTTGAACCACGCCACGCGATCAAGAGTCAGGCCCTCGTCGATTTCGTGGCAGAGTGGACCCCGACTCCCGAACCTGACCTCGGGCCCTCCGCCCCTGAGGCCGAGGTAGGTCCCTCAGGACAGCCTCACGCCACCCATTGGGTGATGCAGTTTGATGGCTCTCTCGCCCTCCAGGGCACCGGCGCTGGGGTCACCTTGACCTCGCCGAGTGGGGACGTCCTCAGATATCTGGTTCGCGTAGATTTCCGGGCAACCAATAACATGGCGGAGTACAAGGGGCTCCTTGCGGGACTCAGGGCGGCGGCTGGAATGGGGATCCGCCGCCTCCTGGTGTTAGGCGACTCTCAGCTAGTCGTGAACCAGGTCTCCAAGGAGTACCGGTGTTTCGACCCGCAAATGGAGGCCTACGTCCGCGAGGTGCGGCATATGGAGCGTCATTTCGATGGGTTAGAACTTCGGCACGTGCCCAGGCGGGACAACGCGCTTGCCGATGAGCTCTCAAGGCTCGCTTCTTCACGAGCCCTAACCCTACCGGGTGCCTTTGAAGAAAGGCTTACCCATCCGTCGGCGCGTCCCGATCCCTAGAGGGAGCCGGATGCTGCCACGCCACCCCGGGGCCCGACGGAGTCCAGGCCTCGGGGCCCAAGGAGGTCGAGCCCGACCCCCCACGACAGATCGCCTGGATGACTGAGATTCAGGCGTTCCTCAAAGACGAGACTCTACCCGAGGATCGCGAGGGGAGTGAGCGCGTCGCTCGGATCTCCAAAAGGTACATGTTGGTAGAGGGGCCCCTCTACCGACGTGGTGCCAACAGAGTCCTCCTCAAGTGCATCCCTCGGGAGCAGGGCATCGAGCTCCTTGCCGATGTCCACTAAGGTGAGTGCGGTGCCCACTCCGCCTCGCGCACCTTGGTTGGCAAGGCCTTCTGACAGGGCTTCTACTGGCTGACGGTGCTCCACGACGCAGTCGACCTAGTCCGGCGATGCAGGGCGTGCCAGTTCCACGCCAAGCAGACGCATCAGCCGGCCCAGGCCCTGCAGACCATCCCGCTTTCATGGCCGTTCGTGGTCTGGGGCTGGACATCCTGTGTCCCTTTAGGAAGGCCCTGGGCGGGTACGAGTACCTGTACGTCGCCATCGACAAATTCACTAAGTGGCCCGAGGCTTACCCGGTCATCAAGATCGACAAGCACTCGGCCCTCAAGTTCATCAAGGGCATCACTGCCCGGTTCGGGGTGCCCAACCGTATCATTACGGACAATGGCACCAAGTTTACCAGTGAACTGTTCGGCGACTACTGCGACGACATGGGCATCAAGCTCTGCTTCGCCTCACCCGCCCACCCCAAGAGCAACGGTCAAGTAGAGCGCGCCAACGCGGAAATCCTCAAGGGCCTTAAGACCAAGATGTACAATGTCCTCAAGAAACATGGGGACTCATGGATCGAGGAGCTACCAGCAGTGCTCTGAGCAAACCGGACTAACCCAAGCCGAGCAATAGGAGAAACGCCTTTCTTCCTGGTCTACGACACTGAGGCGGTCCTCCCATACGAGCTCACCCTGGGGTCCCCTCGAGCCACCATGTACAGCGAAGTCGGGGACGGAGGTCTGGGCGTTTGGTGTGGCACGGTGGATGGGGTGCGGCGGATTCGTCGAGAGCCAAAGGTCGGGGCGGCGAGGGCGACAAAGGCGGGGTGGCGGGGGCAAGGTAGTGGAGGCTGCGGCGGATTTGTCAGGAGCCGAAAGTCGGGGCGACGTCGATGGATGGAGGCGACGAGGGCTCCGCAGAGGGACGGCAGGGGATGGGCGTTGCGGCGTTGAGGAGAGAGCGGTCGAGCGAGATGAGCGGGCGTTAGAGGAAAAAAACAATTGATGCGGAGGAGCGCGAACGACGTTTATATGATATTTAAAATATTATATATAATAATTACTAGTGAGTGATGATATGATATACTTGTATATGATTTAAAATACTCTGGATAATAATTTTTAGTGGATGATGATGTGACATATTTGCATGTTGAGCTTTGAAAATTAGTGAACATCAACTATATAGACTATATAGTATATATATACCTATCCAAGTCATCCCCACTAATTCTATTTTCTTGCTCTCTCGCTTTGCCATGTAACTACCTATTTTCATCCGTTGGATCACTCCATTTCAACCAATCAGATTGCTTTGCACTCTTTTTTGCATGGCTCAGTTCTTCTCCCAAATATTTGGCCCGGCCCAGCCCACGAAGTCACTTGATCCACCCACGCGCCACACCCTCACCGGATTGGCTCTCTCCCGCATCTCTCTGGCCACACCGCATCCCCTCCCTCTCCCGCATCCTGCTTCCTCACCCTCACCGCGACGCGCTCACCAACGACGTCCGCCGCATCGCGCTCGCCCGTCCCCACCGCATCTCTTGCGCCCCGCCACATCCCCTCTCTCCTGCATAGCACTTCGCCACCCCCGCCGCATCGCGCTCGCCCGTCCCCACCGCACCGCCGTCCACTGCATCGCGCTCACCCGTACCGCCGTCTTGCCAGGAAAAGCGACCGTGGCGCCTGCCGCTTCCGCTTGACCTGCCCACTACACTGCATGAATGCTCCCACCCCCGATGCTTCCTCTCCCTAGCTTACCCACATGCCCCCTCAGAAAACGAAAACAGCCGATGCCCTTCAGGCTGCCAGGGAGAGCAGCATCGCTTCCTGTACAGTCGCCCCCGGTCTGCTCACTTCCTCTGCATGTCGCGAAGAACAGAAACCGCCGAATTCACTACATCATCATCCCTTGCTGCAGCTTGATGTTTTCTCTCCTTTTTAATGGCCGGCTCATCTTCTGCCGACTTTTCACCTTCTTGAGTCATTCTTCAAGTTTTTCTATCACCTCATTGCTATAAGACCCCTCTCAAGTCTCAAAAAGGCACATGCGGCATGCAAGCGTAGAGCTGGACGTCTTTGCAGAAGCCCCAGTTCCTCATCCTTCGCAATCGAACACCGAGCTCGGCATGTCAGACATGCATTGGGAGTTATTGGAAGCAGAAACAGGTTACTCCAATAATGTATTTATGTATCTTGCTCAATACCTTTTATCCTGTCAGCTAGCTCATGCCTTTTCTCTACAATTATGCTTCCACTTCGTTGATACGTTCTAAATCACTGACAGGATTTGCACTATCCCTCTACGCGTGGGCAGGATATATATATTTTAGACTGATGGGCAGGATATATATCATTTGGTGAATCTGTATTTTGTTCTATTTATCCATCTACGGTGTTTATCTCTTTTTTTTCGAGGTAACATCTACGGTGTTTATCTTCTCCGTCTCTGTCATGGTATGGTTATCAAATGTATACCACTTACCCATTTGGGAATTCTCTTTTTATTTTGTTCTACAGATGAGGTCAAGACATTGATTTCTGGGTGCTGCATTAAAAAACCATGACCAACTGAAGATTCGTCTTCAGTATTTAGCTGGTGCAGAATGGAGCAACTGATGACGTGTAGCAAAAAGTTTAGCTGCTCCAAGGTAGTTTTATACCCTGCATGAAATTCTTACCGCTTACATCATTTTTGTTTGGCTTCAATTTCTGTCTTTTTATGCTTAACATAATTCTACCTCATAACATCTGTTGTGCTGAAAATGAAATTTATCTTCTATTGGGAACATGCTTGCTCAATGTCCCTCCGCAGAGAGAGTAGATCATTACGTTGGAACAAGCAATTTCTTTATTCACTGTCCACCGCGTTGAGATTTTCAGATACCATATTATGTTATTTTTTCCTTCTCTCTCTTGCAGCATAAGATGCTAATTTTTTCCGCAGCAACGCGGCTAGAACCATACAGGACAAAAACTTTCATGATTTTTTGACCTGAGGCTATATTTTCTTGAGTTATATCCTTCGATAAAACCCGTGGGTGCTAGCCTTTGAAAAATCACATTATTTTTTTTGTCCGGCCAAAAATTCACTAGTATTAGGAGACAAAAAATTTCATGATTTTGTTTTTGCCTAGAGGCTATATTTTTGTGAGTTATAGCCTTCGGCCAAAACCCGTGGGTGCTAACCTTTAAAAAACAAATGATTTTTTTCTTCCACCCAAAAATTCACTAGTATTAGCATTGGCATTGTTGCACATGAAGTTTCTGAATATTAACAATATGACAAAATTTTGTGATTTTTTTGCCTTGAGGCTATATTTTTGTGAGTTATAACCTTTGGCAAAAACTCGTGGGCGCTAACCTTTCAAAAACGCATGATTTTTTTGTCCAGGCCAAAAATTCACTAATATTAGTATTGGCATGGTTGCATATGAAGTTTGTGAATATTAACAATACGGCAAAAACTTTTGTGATTTTTTTGCCTTGAGGCTATGTTTTTGTGAAACCAAAACCCGTGGTTGCTAGCTAACCTTTGAAAAAACACATGAATTTTTCTCTCTAACCCAAAAAATCATTAGTGTTAGCATTGGCATCGTTGCGCACGAAGTTTGTGAATATTAACAATATGATGTAATTTTTTTGTCTTGAGGCTATATTTTTTGTGAGTTATAGCCTTCGGTCAAAACCCATGGATGCTAACCTTTAAAAAACACATAATTTTTTTGTTCAGCCCAAAAATTTACTAGTATTAGCATTGGCATCATTTCGCACAAAGTTTGTGAATATTAACAATACGACAAAAAATTTCATGATTTTTTGCCTTGAGGCTATATTTTTGTAAGTTATAGCTTTTGGCTAAATCTCGTGAGTAGAAAAAAAAGCTTGATTTTTTTACTCCAGCCCTAAAATAACTACTATTAGCTTCGGGTTCGTTGCATATAAAGTTTGTAAATATTAACTCTACAACAAAAAAACATACATGAGTTTTGGCCTTCATGCTATATTTTTGTGAGTGCCTTCTGCTAACACCTGTCAGTATTAACCTTCAAAAAAAAGCATAAACTTTTTCTCTAGACAGAAAATTCACTACTATTAGCATCGGGGTCGAAGCACACGAAGTTTGTTAATATTAACATCTTGATAAATACTTTCATGATTTTTTGCCTTCAGGTTAAATTTCCGTGAGTTATAGCCTTGGGCTAAAACCCTTGAGTGTTAACCTCTTAAAAGGCGGTTCATTGTTTTACTCTGGTCCAAAAATTCACTACTATTAGTATCAGGATCATCGCACATGATGTTTCTGAATATTAACAATACGACAAAAAGTTGTGACTTTTTGCCTTCAGATTAAATTTTCGTGAGTTACAGTCTTCGTCTAGAACCCGTGAGTGTTAACCTCTGAAAAAACGGTTGATTATTTTTACTCCGGCCCAAAAATTCACTACTATTAGCTTATTAGCTTATGGATCATTGCACACAAAGTTTGTAAATATTAATATTACAATAAAAAATGTTTTTGAGTTTTGGCCTTCAGGCTATATTTTCATGAGTTAGCCTTCTACCAAAACCCGTTAGTTTTAACTTTTGAAAAAAAAAGCATGATTTTTTTCTCCAATCAAAAAATTCACCACTATTAGCGTCGGGATCAGCGCACATGAAGTTTGTGAATATTAACATTAGGACAAACTTTTGTCATTTTTTGCCTTCATGCTGTATTTTTGGAAGTTATTGCCTTCGGCTAAAACTAGTGAGTGCTAACCTTTAAAAAACGCATGATTCTTTTCTTTTGCCAAAAGAAATCATTAGTATTAGCATTGGGATCGTTGCGCATGAAGTTTGAGAATATTAACAACACGACAAAAATTTGTGTGATTGTTTCCTTCAGGTTAAATTTTTGTGAGTTATTATAGCCTTTGGCTAAAAAACTTAACCTCTGAAAAAAGGTTAATTTTTTTACTCCAGTCCAAAAATTCACTACTATTAGCATCGGGATTATTGCACATGAAGTTTGTGTATATTAACACGGCTGATTTTTTTATTCCAGTCCAAAAATTCACTACTATTAGCATTGGGATTGTTGCACATGAAGTTTGTGTATATTAACATTATGACAAAAGATTTTGTGATTTTTCGCCTTGAGGCTATATTTTGGTGAGTTATAACATTGGGCTAAAACCCGTGAGTGTTAACGTGTGGAAAAAATGCACGGATTTTCCTCGGGCCAAAAAATTCACAAATATTAGCATCAGGGTCATATGAATATTAACATTATGACAAAAAAAATTGTGATTTTTTCCTCGAGGCTATATTTTTGCAAGTTAGTCTTCGGTGAAAACACGAGTGTTAATCTTTGAAAAAAATGCATAAGTTTTTTCCTCAGGCTAAAAAGTTCTACTAGCATTGGAATCAATGTGCCCAAACTTTGTGAATATTAACATTACAAAAAATCCTATTTTTTGGGTTCAAGCTATATTTTCGTGACTTATAACCTTCGGTTCAAAACCGTGACCGTTAAATTTTAAGAAAACAAATGAATTGTTTCCTCTTTCCCAAAAATTCACTAGACAGTCGAACACGACCAGCAAGTATAATAAGGTGATTAAGTGGGCTCCAAAAATTACCACATCATTTCTCTGCTTAGGTGGAGAAGAAGAGAGAGAAAAAAAAAGGTATAAATTTGGAGCTGATTATAGCACGGGCTAAAAAAAGCTATGTGTGTGAGTGATATGTTAAAGGTTACTAGTGAGCGTGCACGTGCAAGGCACGTCGATACTATTGAATAGAGTTAATTTTGAAAGAGTATTCAGTCTTGGTACTAACAAAATATACATACTCATTAATATGTGATTATTCCATATTCTCTAAAAAGAAGTTGAGATTACTTTAAATTGATCAAACACATTGGAATCTTCGATTTGAACACAATTCTTTCTAAACTTGAACTCTGATTCATTTACACGGAACCCATGTCAAACATCAGTTTTCAAGTATCCATTCATCATTTTACAAATATTACAACTTACAAAGGCTGAAAAAAATCAGAGACCATTTATCTATCATATGCTTACTTTGTGAGAAAAAATCAAGCGATTTTCAATTGATAATAGACAGTCACCCACCACTTCTGAGTTCTTACATGTATATCCTAATGGGATAGATTGGCCGATGGCAGTATAAGCATACAAAAGGACAAGCTATAATTACACTAAATAAATGACGTAACATGAACTCCATGTTAATCTTCATGCCTTAAATAAGTACATTTGTTTAGTGAAGTAACAACCAGGGTTTTCAAGTTTCTTTGAGATTGAATTCCAAAACTGGTGCATTTAAGTATAATTTTGCTCACCTGAACAATGCATGTTGAGGACATCATATCAAGCTCAAGAGAGTCACTCCTCATGATCGCATAGCTTCCCTATAAAGAAACAAACAGAATAATTAAATTTTACATGAAGCACAGGGAAAAAAACTATAATCGCTTGGCTGAAATGGTACTAATCCTCCTTGGCCATCGTCAAAGCATAGATAAACCTCAAATGAATCTGATGGCAAACAAGATGAACCAACTAAAAAATTTCTGAACAATATATGTTGTTCCCAGAGAGCAATAGATAGTTACAACTCAGGAGATAAAAATTGACATCTCTATTGGACTTCTCACACACTAAACCCTAAAAAACAAATGATCAGCTCTAGCTGGTGTGCTCTTTTCTTCATAGGTACACATAGTTTTTGTTGACTATCAATGAAGCTTATTTGACAGCACATATAAGTTAATAGGAAAACCAAACTGTAAATCGTAACCATCAAACTTAATTAATCTATCACTGGATGATCTTGGCTAGATTATTCAGTTTCAAATGCTATTCTTCAGGACAATCGCGCAGCTGTCAGCGTCGAGAGAATATCATATATCTAGTTTTTTGTGAGAGGCGAGAAATTAGAGGTATAGTATTAACCTGATTTAGAGGGAGGATTCGCGTTTGAGATTGGCGGTTCCATCGTCGGCGCATCCAATATTTGATGGCGAGGCGACCGAAGGCGAGCCAAATATAGAGCAGGGAAAGAAGCAGCGAGCAGGGAAAATAGAGGGGAAATGGAGTCCTTGACAGGAGAAATCCGATTGTACCTTCAATTTGAAGAAAGGAGCAGCGACGGTGGTGGATTTCATAGTTCGATCGTTGGCGGTCGAGGTAGTGTTCGGCCTTCCTAGCTCTAGCGGCAGCGGGTTGACACAGAGGCGGCGGCGAGGCAACGGAGTCACCAGGACAGAGCGACGACTCCGATGGCGGTTGTGGGGTGGACTTGAGGGTTGGCACCTGGCGGCGGTTGCAGACTTGCAGGCGGGCTTGAGGCCTCCTTGGTCCCTTTTGTTTCACTGTCATTTCTTTTTAAAAAAAACTAAGTTTCACTACCCACTTCATTTTAAACAAAATTTTGCGTGTGGCATTAGAAGTTTAATTTTTTCAACTAATTCCGTCTAAAATAAGCAACTATAGAACCATCTTCTTGCCATAACAATCTGCAACCAGCATATAAAAACAATAATCCAGTTAAAGCTAATCAACATGTCACACTGTCAGTTTATCTGCCAGCTCTGTCCAAGGATGAATACCTCAATACTACACAATTATTCTCTGTCATGTACGGCCGCACGTACAGGCGCAGGCGTGACATGCGCCGGGCGGCTGAGCGCGCACGCGAGGAGCACGCGACGGCTTCGCCCAATGGCTGAGAAGGAAAGAAGAAATCTTGTTGCCATTTTGTGTTCCTAGAATTAAGGATAGCCTTCTCTATTCGGTTGGGCCAGTGGCCATATAATCCTGTAATCAGACCCTTTGAAAGGATAGGAAAAGATTATTATTCCTAATCTCTCTCTCAATCTCAAGCCACCAGCTGAGGGGCAAAACCTCGCGGTGAGGACTGGAGCGCGGCTACGAGCTACGTAGTCGCGGTCCGGCGTCGTTAGGCGCCGAGGCACTCGTCAACCTGGTATCACGATCCCAGCGATCCTCTCCTTCCCGCGCCACCTCCCCTACACCGCCCGCCACCGCGCCGCCGTCCCCCACCTCGTCTTCCTCCACTTCATGTGCTGCATCCATGGGCGACGCCGACGACCTCAAGACCACCATCGCGCAGCTCGCCGAGAGCGTCAAGGCCCTGCAGGCGACCGCGGAGGCCAACGCCAAGGCAATCCTCGCACTCTCCGCCGACAAGTCGTCCTTCTCGGGCTCCAGGACGGGCACGGGAGAGACCAACACCGACCGGCCACCTCCGCGCTTCCAGAAACTTGATTTTCCCAAGTATGATGGCCAGTCCGATCCGCTCATTTTCATTAATCGATGCGAGTCCTACTTCCACCAGCAGAAAATCATGGCGGAGGAGATGGTTTGGATGGCGGGGTACAACTTGGAAGATGGCGCCCAGATGTGGTGGATCCAAGTCCAACAGGACGAGGGCATTCCGTCCTGGCGCCGCTTCGTCGACCTCCTCAACCTCCGGTATGGGCCTCCACTCCGGTCCGCGCCGCTCTTCGAGCTCACCGACTGTGAGCGCACGGGGACGGTCACGAAGTATCAAGACCGCTTCCAGGCGCTGCTCCCTCGCGCCGAGCCCTTGGAGGAAGCGCAGCGGGTCTAGCTCTTCACGGGCGGCTTGCTGCCCCCGCTCAGCCACGCAGTCCGCGTGCACAACCCGCAATCGCTGGCCGCCGCGATAAGCCTGGCGCGGCAACTGGAGTTGATCGAGCAGTCCACGCCGGCGCCGCCACCCGCCCGGACTGCTCCGCGCGCTCTTCTTCCGGCGCCTCCGCCGCGCCTCGCCCTGCCGACCCCTGAACGGGCCGCCGCACCGGCCGCCCCGGTGGCCGGGAACCCGGTGAAACGACTTTCACAGGAGGAACAGGCGGAACGGCGCCGTCTTGGCCTCTGCTATAACTGTGACGAGAGATACACGCGCGGCCACAGCCGCGTCTGCCGCCACGTCTTCTTCATCGATGGGGTGGAACTCGCCGACGCCGACGACGCCGAGGCTGCCGCGGACCAGGCCGCCGAGGCGCCCGTGTTCTCTCTGCAGGCCCTAGCAGGGATACCCGCCGCTGACACCATGCAGGTCGCGGTCGCGCTTGGGCCCGCATCACTCGTCGCCCTCCTAAACTCCGGCAGCACGCACAACTTCATCTCGGCGAAGGCGGCGCAGCGCTCCTGCATGCCCCTGCACACGCGGCCCCGACTCACGGCCATGGTCGCCAACGGCGAGCGCGTCACGTGCGCGGGAGTCATCAAGGCCGCGCCGCTCACCATCGACGGCGCCCTGTTCCCGGCTGACCTCTTCGTGATGCCGCTGGCGGGCTTCGATGTGGTGCTTGGCACCCGCTGGCTGGGCGCCCTGGGGCCCATCGTCTGGGACTTGGCCAGTCGCCGGATGTCATTCCAGCGCCACGGGCGCACCGTCTGCTGGTTCGGCATGCCTACCCCCGGCGCTCCGGCCCTCGCTGCTACCACTGACAGCGAGCCCATCCTAGATGGGCTCTTGGCGACCTTTGGGGACCTTTTCGCCGAGCCCACGGGTCTGTCGCCCAAGCGCGCGCACGACCACCGCATCATCCTCAAGCCGGACGCACAGCCGATGGCTGTCCGGCCGTACAGATACCCGGCGGCCCACAAGGACGAGCTGGAGCAGCAATGTGCCGCCATGATTGCCAAGGCATCGTCTGCCGCAGCGACTCCCCGTTCTCGTCGCCGGTCCTCCTCGTCAAGAAGCCCGACGGTTCCTGGCGCTTCTGCGTCGACTACCGCGCCCTGAACGCGCTTCTACTTATACAAGCCAATCGGCCAATATAAATACACCAATTACAGAGAGATCCTAAGAATACCCTGTAACCGATATATTTATATTCACCAATCCGCATGTATAAGTAGCAAATACATGCAAGAACATAGCTAATCACATGCACTAGGTAAGACCGGCTGAAATCTCGGTGCTATCCTTAATTACGATCGGAAAACAGGCTTTGAGTTAAACCTCGAAACACGACTAAGGTCGATAGCAACTCAGAGTGTAGATCGAGAGTTAACACAAAGAAAATCAGGTC
The DNA here is from genome assembly GCA_008326285.1 of Oryza officinalis. Classification (NCBI taxonomy): domain Eukaryota; kingdom Viridiplantae; phylum Streptophyta; class Magnoliopsida; order Poales; family Poaceae; genus Oryza; species Oryza officinalis. The sequence continues at coordinate 40,795,834 of BDMV01000008.1, read as the reverse complement.
GCCGATCACTTTTGGAGATGGTAGATGCCTTAGATAATCTAAACAAGCAAGCTAATTTGATCGTCGTCGGCAATAAACCCTAAAACGAGTTAGCCGCTGGCGAGACAGAATTAGGAAACCGCATCAAGATTAGCTAACACACGATAAACGACGATCACATCGCCAGGGCTTAACGTGCCTAAAGCGACACGCTAGCCCCGACGATGTAGATCGTCGGGTACGAGTTCTTACCTCTGCTCTGGGGAAGCAAGAACTCGTCGGGAGTTAACCTCTTGCGAGGGTTGGCGATGCGCCGAAAGTAGATTAAACTTGGTTGATTGTGTGATTGATTGAGAGAGTTTCTATGTACAAACTACCGGGATATTTATACCCGAGATTACAACAGGGTCCTTGTAGGACACGATCTTATCTCTAACTAACAAACAAGTCTTTGCGGCAGACTCTTGCCACAGATTAGATCTAAACCTACTTGATTTACAAGATACAATTGCCTAAAACCGAGCTTTATCTCTATTTGGCAACTTCCTTGAAGCTTATCTCGAGCCCAGACCAAGCCCACACTGACTCTGTCAACTTCCAGCCTCTATCGGCCAATGACCATATTGAATCCGTATCGGCCGATACACTTTCCCTGCTAGCGCTTCTCCCAGTCCGATACGTTCACTGAGTCCGATACGATACTTGGTCCGACTCCAACTTAATCCTTCCTCTCTGCTTCGGTTTCCTCCTCCCTCTCCGGGTCGATTAAGAAAATCCGCTGTTAACACATGCCCCCCAATTCCGCTTCATTATATAATGTGGCGGAATTAGCTCCGAGGAACCCATCGACTTCCTTGCTAGGGTTTGTCTGAAAACCGCGCAGATCCAGATTCGTAGCCCTCCGCCGCCGATTTAGCAATCACTCGCGTTCTTCAACTCCGACGACCCCTCGGCGTTCTATCGGCATCAACCCCCATAACGGCGACCTCTTTGACGACAACAATGGCTTTCGCTCCGTTTTACGCCTCCGAGATCCCTGTGGTAAGTCAGCCCCTTCACATTTTCATTTTCTCGCCGAGTTTTTCAAATTAGGGTTCCTGCTCTTGCCCCCCGGGTCTTATTTTTCATCGTTGTTCTTATGACATAGGTCTTTAAAAACCAAATCTTGATCCCCACCAACGACAAATCGTACCAATTCCTGCTAGGCCCCATGCGCAATTGCGACCCAACCTGGCTGATAAATGCCGAGACAAACAGAGTCCCCTTCAAGCAAGCCAAGCCCAATGTTTCCTCGTGGAAGCACACTTTCAAATCCTGGTCGTCGAAGCTCAATGGGTACAGAACCTGGCACAAGAGGATTACTGCAACCAAACAGGTTCACTGGGACGAGATAGGAATCGGCCAATGCATTACCTTATCCTTGGCCGATACCAAGAAAAATGAACCACTTATGTCAGCGGCCACCTACTTCTGGTCCAGCATCCTGAATGCTTTCCTGTTCAAGCAAGGTCCGATGACCCCAACTTTGATTGACGTCAAGCTACTAACAGGACTAGACATCCAGTCCGAGATCAATCCCTTCAGCCTCCTGGCAAACAGCAGCCATAAATTGAAAACCAAGAAGATTGGAGGCTGGTTTGGATATATTTCTGAGCATATGGAACAAGGATCAGTCTCAGAGAGAGAACACGTGACCTTCCTGACGCTATGGTTGGAAAGATGTCTTCTGTGGATCAACCTGCGGCCCCACTACAAACTGTTAACATTTGGCTCAAGCTTTGGTTGATAAGAAACAAATTCCCCTTGGCCGATATCTCCTGGGAGCTGTCTATCGGCTACTTCATATTACCACTCAAGATCTGATGCTGAAGCAAACTGTGGCGCATGGAGGACCATGGTGGTTTATCCAGCTTTGGTTAACTATCCACACCAACACCATAGTCGATCGGCCCCCACTATCGGACTCCTGCTTCCCCTCAAAGTACGCCGATCACGAAGATCCCAGGACCAGAAGGTGCATGTCTTTTGGAGAAGCGGCCTCTGTCTATCCTGGAGCAGATCAATCGGCCGAAGACATGTCCACATGGTTCGTCCGATTCTACACCGGCCCCACATCAATTAAGATGGACATGTTCATCTACACCTCAGACCAGGGTTTTGAACTCCCTGACGATCTCCAGTTGGACCTGATGAATGACGACATGGAGTCACGGGAATCATTTATGATTGGCATCACCCCATGCCTGCTCCCAGTAGGCATATTCCAAGGAAGAAGCACCAGCCTGTCCTACGAATTCTACAATCCCATGGTGGCTGCTAGGCAGTGCGGGCTTGGACAACTCTCCATCGGCCTATATTTCCATAAACTCTTAGAGAGCAGGGGCACGGTGTCATCAGCGCTGATCATGAGTAAAGCACTGGAGATTAAAATCCCAAACCTGGGTGACTGTGACCGATTGCATCTGAGCGCCTTCATCCACATCAGCTTCCAAGCATGGTGGCAAGAATGGGCTGCTCATATCTTCCACCAATCGGCTAGATTTTATCTAATGGAGCTTATCCAGGATATCAGCCCTCAAGTCCCTGACGGCCCAATTCCATCCGTGAGCAATAGTGGACAGAAAATTTGTTATGCTCAAGCCGTGGCTCCATCAGGATCAACTATTCTGGAGTCAATCATCGGCCTTACTGCCCCAAAGGTATCATCACTACTCTAAGGGCCGATGACCAAAGAAAACCCCAAGAGGAAGGCGCCAGCAAAAGGAAAATCTCAAAAAACCAGCAAGAAAGCCAAGACTGATGATCAAGCCGATCTTGATGAACTAGACCCCTCCGAATGATGGAGGAAGAGGTCGATGCAGCAGCTGCCGATGCGCCTGAAGAAGAAAATCCATCGGCCAAGACTACTAAGGAACCATCGGCCAAGACCATCGCAATCCCATCGGCCAATGACCAAGCTGACACCACCCAGCCAAGGAAAACCAGACATGCAATCCGCAAGGTAACATAGTTCCTTACTTGAATTTATGCAATCTCCTTCTGTTGGTATGTTACACCTTAATCCCTTGCAGGTTCTTGCATCGTCTTTGTTGAAGGAACGAACTCAATCGGCCCCTTTACCAAGAACTAAAAAGGCAACTTTGCAAAGGCACGAACGAGTCAAGGCCCGATTGAGAACTCCTTCTCCTTCTCCACCACCCTCTCCGATTGCTTCGGTAAGAGTTGATTTTACACTGTTCCTCTAGCAACAAAAATCTGCTCACCACCTTCTTGCTTTTCTTCAGCCAAGGGCTCCATCACCTGCACCACATCGGCCAACCCCCTCGCCTACTGTTTCAAAACAGCAAAAGAAAGCCGATGCAAGCACCACTGATGTTCCAACACAGGTAACCAAAACCATTTTGATCTCTTTTGCCAATTCTCGTTTGACTAGGCAAACCTTGCCCTATATTGATATTTACAGAACTTAGCCGATATGTTCTCTTTTGACATCGGCTAATTTCTTGACGATGACGACAAGGAGCCACCCGTCACAGCCAAGGCGTCGATCTCTGACGAACTGAAGAACCGGCTGTCCGACATCGCCAATCGGCTGGAGTCCTCACTGGGGTTCTTGGTGGAGGATTGCACTCCCATCAGAGTCAGGGTACAAGAAATTCAAGATCAACTGCCTGAAGACCTGATGGAGACCCTGACACCGGCCATCTTCTTGGAGCAATACCGATTCAAGCTTCACAAGGCGAAAGAAAGACTTGCGGAACGACGGGAACGTGAGAAACTAGAATCGGCCCTATCCGCTAGCAAGACTCAAGTCAATTCTGACAAAACCAGGTTGGATGAGCTAGCTGTGGAGCCGATTGTCTTGGAGAACAGACTTGAAGAACTCCGCCGCCTTGAAGCAGACCTGGAATCGAAGCTAGAAGTCACGCGTAAAGAAATCCAAGAAGTTAAAGCCGGGATAGCTGCATCACCCAAAGCCATAGAAGACCAAACGGCGAAGCTGAAGACATCGGCCAAGTACCTTGCAACCCTGAGCAAATCTTTGAAGCCAATCCCAGGGTCAACGGCCGATGACGCCCAAGCCATAGAAGATATTGATCAAATCCGCCATAGAGCCATCGCAGCTATTGCAGACTTTATAGGGTGATGTAATATATTTTGTGTCCTTCTTGTAGACAGATATCGTCCTATTGTAATTAATCTCATCGGCCAATCAGCCGAATTAGATCTCAACCTAAAAAAGTCCAAGTCTGAAAAATATCTCAACCTGAAAAAGTCCAAGTCTGAAAAATTTTGAAACCCATAAGCTTGAATCCTCAAATCAATCTAACAATCTTGAAAAATTACGCATTGCACTTATATATATATGCCCCCCAAATTTTAGAAGATGAGGGCTCATATTGTAAAATTTGAACTAAGGACGATAGTATATATCGGCCATCTAAAGACGATGCATAGTACATCGGCTGTAATCATAAATCGGCTGGAGGGCCGATCATGAGTCGATCCATACGCTTGGATAATATCTCTTTAAGTACTTGCCATTAAGAGCTCTACCATAAACTTCTCCATCTAATCCTCTGAGCAGATAAGCATTACGGGGAACACATCGATGAATCTGAAAAGGACTTTCCCAATTAGGTGACCACTTGCCGAATCTATTATCTCTAGAACCGATCGGCATTATTAATTTCCAAACAAGATCCCCTTCCTCAAACGACTTGGCAACAACTTTTTTATTATAATGACGAGCAACTCGATCTTTATCGCACTTTATTTTCTCCAATGCCCGCAATCGGACATGTGCCAAGTCATCCAGCTCATCGACCATAAGATTATGATACTCATCGGCTGTCAAGTCGTCTTGCAAGGCAATCCTCCTTGAGCCGATGTTGGTCTCCCACGGCAGCACAGCTTTATGCCCATAAACCAGCTGATAAGGTGGCACTTGAGTTGCACCAAGACAAGCCATCCGATACGCCCAAAGGGAATCGGCCAGCGTAGTATGCCACCGTTTCGACTGCGCATCAATTTTTCGCTTGATTAACTTGATGAAAGTCTTATTGGAAGCTTCTGCCTGCCCATTAGCTTGCGCATAATATGGAGAAGAATTCAATAACTTGATACCCATGCTTTCAACAAACTCGACAAACTCATCGGACACGAAGATTGATCCCTGGTCTGTAGTCAATGTCTGTGGTAGCCCAAACCGATATATTATATGCTCTTTGAAAAATTGAATTGCATCCTTGGAATCAACCTTCTTCAGGGGAACGGCCTCAACCCACTTTGTGAAGTAATCTGTAGCCACTAGTATATATTTGTGTCCCTTGCTTGATGACGGGTTTATCTGGCCGATCATATCTATTCCCCATCCACGAAACGGCCACGGCTTTATGATTGGATGCATAGCCGATGCCGGTGCTCTCTGAATTGCTCCAAATTTCTGACAATTTTGACATCCTTTATAATACTTGAAACAATCCTCTAGCATTGTCGGCCAAAAATATCCAACGCGCTTCAAAAGCCATCTCATTTTATGGGCCGATTGATGTGTTCCACAAATCCCTTCAACAACTTTGGCTTCTTCGAGACTCAAGCATTTGAGCAACAGTTTGCGTGGATCCAATCTCGTCCCAACAACAAGCTGTAGGAACCCTTTCCATCGAAGACGAAGAAGGTGGTGGGTATCGTCTTGCTGCCCACGGTGAGTTCCACGTTTAGTACCCCCTTCGCTTCGGACGCGTTGCCACCAAAGTCTTTCAGCACCATGTTGGTCTTGCTGAGGTCTTCAGGTACTTTTCCAAGCTTCCTGAAGGTTGTGTACAACATTAAGTTTACCGCCGTGTCACCATCGACCAGCATCTTCGTCATCGGCCGCCTATTAACGAACCCTTTGATGTACAACGGCCGGATGTGCCTGTAGCCGACTGCTTATCCGAGCGAGTTTGGGATGCCGATTTCCTCAAAGTAATTGACTGCGATATCGAGACGATTGAAGATCAAGACAAGCAGTTGCTTTAATAAAGATGTGCCATCCACTGTCCAAGATGAGCAAGCTAGTCCCTACACAGACGACACGCTGGATGAGCTAGACGAGAAGTTGGGACAAGGCTTTACGTCGGCCGATGAACTTGAAGAGGTTGATATAGGAATAGGTGATACGCCTAGGCCGACGTATGTAAGTGCTAACCTGCCAAAGGAATATAAGAATAATTTGATAAATCTTTTGAAAGAATTCATGGATTGTTTTGTATGGGAATACCATGAGATGCCAGGATTAAGCCGATCGATTGTAGAACATCGGTTACCTATCAAACCAGGTTATCGGCCATTTAAACAAGCTCCTAGGAGATTTAAGGCCGATATGCACAAAGCTATCAAGGCAGAGATCACAAGACTTTACGATGCCAACTTTATCAGACCCTGCCGATACGCGGAGTGTGTCTCCAATATAGTTCTAGTGATGAAGAAAAATGGCAAGCTCAGGGTGTGCATCGATTTCAGAGATCTAAACAAAGCAACGCCAAAGGATGAGTACCCTATGCCGTTGGCCGATTTGCTAGTTGATGCTACGTCTGGACACAAGATTATCAGCTTCATGGATAGGAACGCAGGCTACAACCAGATTTTCATGGCTGAGGAAGATATCCACAAGACAGCCTTCCGGTGTCCGGGGGCAATCGGCCTGTACGAGTGGGTTGTTATGACCTTCGGCTTGAAAAACGCTGGAGCTACTTATCAGAGGGCCATGAATTATATTTTTCATGATCTTATTGGCTCTTTGATTGAAGTCTACATCGATGATGTCGTCGTAAAGTCAAGAGAGTATGATATGCACTTGGCCGATTTACGCAAGGTACTTGAAAGAGCAAGGAAGTATGGTCTCAAAATAAACCCTAACAAGTGTGCCTTTGGCGTATCGGCCGGTCAGTTTTTGGGTTTCTTGGTCCACGAAAAAGGAATTGAGATTACACAGAAGAACATCGACGCAATAAAGAAGATCAAGCCTTCGACGAACAAGACCAATTTACAATCTCTGCTCGGCAAGATCAATTTTGTCCGGCACTTTATATCGAACCTGTCAGGAAGAATAGAGCCGTTCACTCCGTTGTTGAAGATAAAAGACGATCAAGATTTTACATGGGGTGACAAGCAGCAAAAGGCGCTGGACGACATCAAAGAATATTTGAGCTCCCCACCAGTTCTAATTCCTCCACAGAAGGGATTTCCGTTCAGGCTGTACCTATCGGCCGATGAGAAGTCTATCGACTCAGTTCTGGTGCAGGATATCGACGGCAAAGAACAAGTTATTTTCTATCTCAACAGGAGGTTGCTAGATGTCGAAACAAGGTACACGCCAGTGGAGAAACTATGTTTGTGCTTATATTTTTCATGCACTAAACTGAGGCATTATTTACTCTTCAATGAGTGCATTGTGGTAAGTAAGGCCGATGTGATGAAATACATGTTATCGGCCTCCGTGTTGAAAAGAAGAATTGGGAAGTGGATTTTTGCCTTAACAGAGTTCGACTTACGGTATGAATCGGCCAAAGCGATCAAGGGACAAGCCCTGGCCGATTTTATTGTTCAGCATAGAGATGATTCAATTGCATATTCAAATATTGTGCCATGGACATTGTATTTTGATGGGTCTGTTTGCAGACATGGGTGCGGTATCGGCCTGGTCATCATATCCCCTCGGGGGACAAGCTTCGAGTTTGCCTTTACTATTAAGCCTTATTATACTAATAATCAAGCGGAGTATGAGGCTGTTCTCAAAGGTTTGCAGTTATTACAAGAGGTTGAGGCCGATTCCGTAGAGATCATTGGCGATTCACAGTTGGTCATTAATCAACTTTCTGGGGAGTATGAATGCAAGAATGATATTCTCAGGGTTTACAATGAGGAGTGCCAGGAGTTGTTACAAGCTTTTAAGATTGTGACGATGAGGCATATACCCAGGCAGCAGAACTTCGAGGCCAATGATTTAGCTCAAGGGGCATCAGGATACAGGCCGATGGCCAAAGATGTTCAGATTCAAATTGCCACCGTGGATGCCGATGACTGGCGGCGTCACGAAGAATGAAATATAAAGTTTTACATTATGTCTTACTAGACGATGATCTATATTATCGGACGATTGATGGTGTCTTGCTTAAATGCTTCAGTCTCGAAGAAGCCAAAGTTGTTATGAGCGAGGTCCATGAAGGGATTTGCAGAACACATCAATCGGCCCATAAAATGAGATGGCTTTTAAAGCGCGTTGGATATTTTTGGCCGACAATGCTAGAGGATTGTTTCAAGTATTATAAAGGATGTCAAGATTATCAGAAATTTGGAGCAATTCAGAGAGCACCGGCATCGGCTATGCATCCAATCATAAAGTTGTGGCCGTTTCGTGGATGGAGAATAGACATGATCGGCCAGATAAACCCGCCATCAAGCAAGGGACACAAATATATACTAGTGGCTACAGATTACTTCACAAAGTGGGATGAGGCCGTTCCCCTTAAGAAGGTTGATTCCAAGGATGCAATTCAATTTGTCAAAGAACATAGAATATATCGGTTTGGACTACCACAAACATTGACTACAGACCAGGGATCAATCTTCGTGTCCGATGAGTTTGTCGAGTTTGCTGAAAGCATGGGCATCAAGCTGTTGAATTCTTCTCCATATTATGCACAAGCTAATGGGCAAGCAGAAGCTTCTAACAAGACTTTAATCAAGTTAATCAAGAGAAAAATTGATGAACAGCCGAGATAGTGGCATACCACGCTGGCCGATTCCCTTTGGACGTATCGGATGGCTTGTCATGGTGCAACTCAAGTGCCACCTTATCAGCTGGTTTATGGGCATGAAGCTGTGCTGTCGTGGGAGACCAACATCGGCTCAAGGAGGATTGCCTTGCAAGACAACTTGACAGCCGATGAGTACCATAATCTTATGGTCGATGAGCTGGATGACTTGGCACATGTCCGATTGCGGGCATTGGAGAAAATAAAGCGAGATAAAGATCGAGTTGCTCGTCATTATAATAAAAAAGTGGTTACCAAGTCGTTTGAGGAAGGGGATCTTGTTTGGAAATTAATAATGCCGATTGGTTCCAGAGATAATAAATTCGGCAAGTGGTCGCCTAATTGGGAAGGTCCTTTTCAGATTCATCGATGTGTTCCCCGTAATGCTTATCTGCTTAGAGGATTAGATGGAGACGTTTATGGCAGAGCTCTTAACGGCAAATACTTGAAGAAATATTATCCAAGCGTATGGATCGACTCATGATCGGCCTTCCAGCCGATTTATGATCACAGCCGATGTACGATGCATCGTCTTTAGATGGCCGATATATACTATCGTCCTTAGTTCAAATTTTACAACATGAGCCCTCATCTTCTAAAATTTAGGGGGCATATATATAAGTGCGATGCGCAATTTTTCAAGACTGTTAGAAATTTTTCAAGATTGTTAGATTGATTCAAGGATTCAAGTTTATGGATTTCAAAACTTTTCAGACTCGGACTTTTTCAGATTGAGATCTAATTCGGCTGATTGGCTGATGAGATTAATTACAATAAGAGGATATCTGTCTACAAGAAGGACACAAAATATATTACATCACCCTATAAAGTTTGTAATAGCTGCAATGGCTCTACGGTGGATTTGATCAATATCTTCTATGGCTTGGGCATCATCGGCCATCGACCCTGGGATTGGCTTCAAAGATTTGCTCAGGGTTGCAAGATACTTGGTCGATGCCTTCAGCTTCGCCGTTTGCTCTTCTATGGCCTTGGGTGATGCAGCTATTCCTGCTTCAACTTCTTAGATTTCTTTGCGCGTGGCTTCTAGCTTCGATTCTAGGTCTGCTTCAAGGCGGCGGAGTTCTTCAAGTCTGTTCTTCAAGACAATCGACTCAACAGCTAGCTCATCTAATCTGGTTTTGTCAGAATTGACTTGAGCCTTGCTAGCGGATAGGGCCGATTCCAGTCTCTCACGTTCCCGTCGCTCCGCGAGTCTTTCTTTCGCCTTGTGAAGCTTGAATCGGTATTGTTCCAAGAAGATGGCCGATGTCAGGGTCTCCATCAGGTCTTCAGGCAGCTGATCTTGAATTTCTTGTACCCTGACTCTGATGGGAGTACAATCCTCCACCAAGAACTCCAGTGATGACTCCAGCCGATTGACAATATCGGACAGCCGGTTCTTCAGTTCGTCAGAGATCGACGCCTTGGTTGTGATGGGCGGCTCCTTGTCCTCATCATCAAGAAATTGGCCGATATCAAAAGAGAACATATCGGCTAAGTTCTGCAAATATCAATATAGGGCAAGGTTAGCCTAATCAAGCGAGAATCGGCAGAGGGGATCAAAATGATCTTGGTTACCTGTGTGGGAGCATCGGTGGTGCTTGCATCGGCTTCCTTTTGTTGTCTTGAAACAGTAGGCGAGGGGGTTGGCCGATGTGGTGCAGGTGATGGAGCCCTCGGCTGAAGAAAAGCAAGAAGATGGTGAGCAGATCTATGTTGCTAGAGGGACAGTGTAAAATTAACTCTTACCGAAGCAATCGGAGAGGGTGGTGGAGAAGGAGAAGGAGTTCTCAATCGGGCCTTGGCTCGTTCGCGCCTTTGCAAGGTTGCCTTTTTAGTTCTTGCTAAAGGGGCCGATTGAGTTCGTTCCTTCAATAAAGACGATGCAAGAACCTGCAAGGGATAAAGGTGTAACGTACCAATAGAAGGAGATTACATAAATTCAAGTAAGGAAATGTGTTACCTTGCGGATTGCGTGCCTGGTTTTCCTTGGCTGGGTGGTGTCGGCTTGGTCATCGGCCGGTGGGATTGCGGTGGTCTTGGCCGATGGTTCCTTAGTAGTCTCGGCCGATGGATTTTCTTCTTCAGGTGCATCGCAACTGTTGTATCGACCTCTTCCTCCATCACTTGTTCATCAAGGAATTCCTCCACGGAGGAGTTTATGGAAGTATAAGTAAATAGGGAGTTGTCCAAGCCCGCACTGTCTAGCAGCCACCATAGTACTCCATGCGCCACAGTTTGCTTCAGCATCATATCTTGAGTGGCAATATGAAGTAGCCGATAGACAGCTCCCAGGAGATATCGGCCAAGGGGGATTTGTTTCTTATCAACCAGAGCTTGAGCCAAGTGTTGGCAATTTGTAGTGGGGCCACAGGTTGATCCACAGAAAACAAATCTTTTCAGCCATAGTGTCAGAAAGGCCACGTGTTCCCTCTCTGAGACTGATCCTTGTTCCATATGCTCAGAAATGTACCCAGACCAGCCTCCGATTTTCTTGGTTTTCAACTTGTGGTTACTGTTTGTTAAGAGACTGAAGGGGTTGATCTCAGATTGGATGTCTAGTCCTGTTAGCAGCTTGATGTCAATCAGCGTTGGGGTCATCGGACCTTGCCGAAACAGGAAAGCGTTCAAGGTGCTAGACCAGAAATAGGTGGCCGCTGACATAAGTGGTTCATTTTTCTTGGTATCGGCCAGGGACAGAGTGATGCATTGGCCGATTCCTATTTCGTCCCAGTGAACCTGCTTGGTCGCAGCAATCCTCTTGTGCTAGGTTCTGTAGCCATTGAGCTTTGACGGCCAGGATCTGAAGGTGTGCTTCCAAGAAGAAACATTGGGCTTGGCTTGTTTAAAAGGAACTCTGTTGGTCTCTGCGTTTATCAGCCAGGTTGGGTCGCAGTTGCCCATGGGGCCTAGAAGGAACCGGTGGGATTTGTCGTTGGTGGGGATTAAGATTTGACCTTTGAAGACCTACGGGGGGGGCAAAAGCAGAAACCCTAGTTTGAAGAAATCGACGAGAAAATGAAAATGTGGATTCAGAAAGGATTGACTCACCACGGGGATCTCGGAGGCGTAGAATGGTGCGGAAGCCATTGTTGCTGTTGAGGAGGTTGCTGTTGGAGGGGTCGGTACCAGGGAGACGCCGGGGAGTCGCCGGAGTTGCGAGGTGCAAAGGGCTGGACGAGGAATTGCGTGAGGAACTCGGCGGCGAGAAGTTATGAGCCTGGGTCTGCGCGGTTTTCAAACGAACCCTAGCAAAGAAGTCGATGGGTTCTTCGGAGCTAATTCCGCCACATTATATAATGAAGCGGAATTGGGGGGCATGTGTTAACAGCAGATTTTCGTAATCGGCCCGAAGAAGGGAGGGAAAACCGACACAAAGAGAAGGGCTGGATTGGAGTCAGATCAGGTCTCGTATCGGACTTGGTAGGCGTATCGGACTGGGAGAGGCGCTACCAGGAAGAGCGTATCGGCCGATATGGATTCAATATGGTCATCGGCCGATAGAGGCTGGAAATTGACAGAGTCAGCGTGGGCTTGGTCTGGGCTCAAGATAAACTTCAAGATGGTTGTCAAATAGAGATAAGGCTCAGTTTTAAGCAATTGTATCTTGTAAATCAAGTAGGTTTAGATCTAATCTTTGGCAAGAGTCTGCCGCAAAGACTTGTTTGTTAATTAGAGATAAGATCGTGTCCTATACGGACCATGTTGTAATCTCGGGTATAAATATCCCGGTAGTTTGTACATAGAGACTCTCTCAATCAATTCAACACAAATCAATCTACTTTCGACGCATCGCCAACCCTCGCAAGAGGTTAACTCCCGACGAGTTCTTGCTTCCCCAGAGCAGAGGTAAGAACTCGTACCCGATGGTCTGCATCGTCGGGGCTAGCGTGTCGTTTTAGGCACGTTAAGCCTTGGCGATGTGGTCATCGTTTATCATGTGTTAGCTAATCTTGATGTGGCTTTCTAATTCTATCTCGCCAGCGGCTAACTCGTTTTAGGGTTTATTGCCGACGACGATTGAATTAGCTTGCTCGTCTAGATTATCTAAGACATCTACCATCCCCAAAAGCGATCAACGACTTGATTTTCTTTGTGTTAATTTTCGATCCACACTTTGAGTTGCTATCGACCTTAAGTCGTGTTTCGAGGTTTAACCCAAAGCCTGTTTTCTGATCGTAATTAAGGATAGCACCGGGGTTTCAGCCAGTCTTACCTAATGCATGTGATCAGTTATGTTCTTGCATGTATTTGCCACTTATACAAGGTGGATTGGTAAATATAAGTATATCGGTTACAGGGTATCCTTAGGATCTCTCCGTGATTGGTATATTTATATTGGCCGATTGACTTGTATAAGTTCGTACTATAGTATTAGCTAGTGTATTTATCTTTGTGTAACCTTCATCGGCCGATTCCAGTAATTTGCTATAAACACATTAACATGGGCCGATGAGATTAGATCTATTCTATCAGTTCTATCATATTGTTACCTCAAGTAAGCCGATATAGTTTTGTCCTATCGGCCAGGCCTCCACGATGCAGCATTGGCCTATCGGCCGATCGGCCATCGTTTCTCACATGGTTTACTTGTTTATCCTTGTTGATTGCAGATCAAATCAACTGGCACGCTCTACACACACCTAGGCAAGCCATTGGACCTGCACTGGAGTTAAGCAGACCTCCCAGGCCGCCGTGGAAACGTGGAACCCGCTGTCTTGTCGGGCGGGTCGAAATTCTGCGCCAACACTCGGCCATGACATATCGGCGGCGGGCGTCGCCATGGACCCGTCCAAGGTGCAAGCCATCCTCGACTAGCCGGCTCCCCGTTCGGCTCGGGCGGTGCGCGGCTTCCTCGGCTTGGCGGGCTACTACCGCAAGTTCGTCCACAACTACGGCACGATCGCCGCGCCGCTCACTGCCCTCCTCAAGAAGGACGGCTTCTCTTGGGATGATGCCGTGGCGGCGGCGTTCGCGGCCCTCAAGACCGCAGTCACCACGGCCCCAGTGCTCGCCATGCCGGACTTCGCCAAGCTCTTCATCATCGAGTGCGACGCGTCGTCCCACGGCTTCGGCGCGGTGCTCCCTCAGGAGGGCCATCCGGTCGCCTTCTTCAGCCGCCCAGTCGCCCCTCGTCACCGCACCCTCGCCGCTTACGAGCGCGAGCTCATCGGCCTCGTCCAGGCCGTGCGGCACTGGCGGCCGTACTTGTGGGGAAGGCGCTTCACCGTCAAGACTGACCACTACAGCCTCAAGTACCTCCTCGACCAGCGCCTCACGACGATCCCGCAACACCACTAGGTCGGGAAGCTCTTGGGCTTCGATTTATCTGTGGAGTACAGGTCGGGTGCCACGAACACCGTCGCCGACGCCCTTTCCCGCCGCGACGTCGCGGAGGGTGAGCTCCTTGCCATCTCCGCGCCCCGTTTCGACTTCATCGAACGTCTGCGCCACGCCCAGGCCACGAACCCAGCCCTGGTCGCCATCCACAACGAGGTCCGTGCAGGCACGCGCGCTGCGCCATGGGCAGTAGTCGCGGACATGGTCACGTTCGACGGGCGGCTCTACATTCCGCCGGCCTCGCCCCTACTACCGGAGATCGTGGCCGCGGACCATGATGACGGCCACGAGGGCGTCCACCGCACACTCCACCGCCTCCGCTGCGACTTCCATTTTCCCAACATGCATCGTTTGGTGCAGGACTTTGTGAAGGCTTGTGCGACCTGCCAGCGCTATAAGTCAGAACACCTCCACCTAGCCAGCCTACTGCAGCCTCTTCCGGTTCCGTCCATTGTGTGGGCGGACATAGGCCTCGACTTCATGGAGGCGCTTCCCCGGGTGCACGGCAAGACGGTCATCCTCTCCGTCGTGGACCGCTTCAGCAAATACTGCCACTTCATCCCATTGGCGCACCCGTACACCGCCGAGTCCGTGGCGCAGGCCTTCTTCACCGACATCGTGCGCCTCCATGGCATCCCCCAGTCCATCGTGTCCGATCGCGACCCGGTGTTCACCTCGGGGTTTTGGCGCGAGCTCATGCGCCTCATGGGCACAAAGCTCCTCATGACATCGGCGTTCCATCCCCAGACGGACGGCCAGACGGAGGCGGCTAATCGTGTCATCGTCATGTACCTGCGCTGCTTCACCGGCGATCGCCCCCGACAGTGGCTGCGCTGGCTGCCGTGGGCCGAGTACATCTACAACACGGCGTACCAGTCTTCGCTCCACGAGACGCCGTTCCGAGTGGTCTACGGTCGCGACCCGCCCTCCATCCGCTCTTACGAGCCCGGCGAGACTCGTGTTGCAGCTGTCGCCCAGGAGATGGAAGCTCACGAGGCCTTCCTCGCCGATGTCCGCTACCGCCTCGAGCAGGCGCAAGCGGTGCAAAAAAACCACTACGACCGGCTTCACCGTCCGGTGTCATATCAGGTGGACGACTGGGCGCTCCTTCGTCTCCGTCAGTGGGCAGCCTCGTCCCTGCCACGAACCACTATGGGGAAGCTGAAGCCTCGTTACGTCGGGCCCTACCGCGTCACCGAAGTCATCAACGATGTGGCCGTGCGGCTGCAGCTTCCGCCGAGCGCTTGTCTTCATGATGTGTTCCATGTCGGCGTGCTCAAGAAGTTTGTCGGCACACCGCCCACCACCACTCCGACGTTGCCTCCTACTCTCCATGGGGCGGTGGTTCCAGAACCTACACGCGTCATACGCAGCCGTCTGGCTCGAGGCGTTCGGCAGGTGCTCGTCCAGTGGCACGCCGAGTCTAACGAGTCGGCCACTTGGGAAGACCTCGACGATTTCCGAGCCCGCTACTCGGCGTTTCAGCTCGAGGACGAGCTGGACTTCGACGGAGGGGGAGATGTCATGTAGGGCCGCACGTACAGGCGCAGGCGTGACATGTGCCGGGCGGCTGAGCGCGCACGCGAGGAGCACGCGACGGCTTCGCCCAGTGGCTGAGAAGGAAAGAAGAAATCTTGTTGCCATTTTGTGTTCCTAGAATTAAGGATAGCCTTCTCTATTCGGTTGGGCCAGTGGCCATATAATCCTGTAATCAGACCCTTTGAAAGGATAGGAAAAGATTATTATTCCTAATCTCTCTCTCAATCTCAAGCCACCAGCTAAGGGGCAAAACCTCGCGGTGAGGACTGGAGCACGGCTACGAGCTACATAGTCGCGGTCCGGCGTCGTTAGGCGCCGAGGCACTTGACATTCTCATTGTGCATTTGATATATAGATAGACAAAACACTACATGTGTAAATACCTTGAAAAACTACATATATGGTCCTTCCAAATCATATGTACATTTCGTGGAAAGAATCAAACCAAGAATTGATCATGTTGATTTAGAGAAAAAGGAAACGAACCTGAAATGTTGGTGTAAAATAAGGTAATTCAGTTTGGCCTTTTACATTACAGGTCCATGTAAAACATGAGCTATTGACACAACCATGTCTGCCAGCTTAGTCTAAATGTCGACGTGATCGATCTTGCCAAGAAACTCAATGATGAGTACCTGCAATATGACATGAACATCACATGGAGGCATGGAGCACCATCCACAGATAGTTAAATATAATGCCATTCAATTTATTCTGTTTATCTAGCCTCCTATCATTGAACTCGTTGAATAATGCAAGCTTTCTGAAAATATAACAATTTGGCATATCTGTAATTTTATATAGTTAAATGAAGATCTATGAAAGTAAATATACTAAGGCTGTGTTCGTTTGGGGTTGTTCCCAGCGCACACAGTAAACACGGAAAACGGAACAGTGCATTAGCGCGTGATTAATTAAGTATTAGCTAATTTTTTTTTCAAAAATGGATTAATTTGATTTTTTAAGCAACTTTTGTATAGAAACTTTTTGCAAAAAAACACATCGTTTAGTAGTTTAAAAAGCGTGCACGTGAAAAAAAAAGAGTGGTGAGTTGGGAAGACGAGGGGAAGAACTCAGCCTAAAGATGGAAATCCATACCATGTAAATTGCTGAAATATATTAGTGAAAAATTTAATTATGAAAAAAATACAACATTATATTTACTCTCAAAAACCTCAGTAGTGTATCTGCTCAATCACGCATTCACGCTTGAAGCTCTGACCCTGAAAACTCAATCACGCACCAAATTGACAAGTTGAAACAGAAGGTTACCACCATGCAAGTTATTGCAAAAACATTAACAAAATATATTTCTTGATTGTGCAATTATATTTAATTTACCTGAAATCGAGATTACTGAATACTAAAATTCATTGCCTCTTACAAATCCATTCTGGCCTCTGCATCTACAAGTTTAGTCTGTAGTTCCTCCAGAGTTTAATGGCTAAACGAAACTGAAAATATACCACAAAGTTGAGTCAACATTTAATGAAAAATAACCATAGCATATAACCATCAGATGCCACACGTACAAATGCCTACTTACTGAATTTTGAAAGAACAAATCAATGTTCCCCCTGCAGCTCCAATCCAACAGAAAGGAGAATGCAGCAGTCTGTACATAGCCATAACGGTGGTGATGTCGCAGCGCGAGGCAAGGTGGTCCAATGTCCGGAATGTCATTTTGAGCTGAATAGGGACCTGCATTGTGTCTATGCATGCTGAATTGCAACATTGGTGAGAGAAATGAAGATGAACCAAGGTAGGTGCTACATTTTTGGCACAGTGGAGATTTTCATATTACCTAGAAGTTCAATACATGCGCAAAATTCTCTTAGGATTCAGGAAGCTTGCCTAGCAGCACAACTCAAGAGAGCTGGATGAGTTTTACGAAAAGCTCAAAAATCTTGATAACAATGTCAATTGCAACTGGAAGAGTGAAATGCCGCTGCACAACTCAATGGATTGCCTGGAATCCGAATTACAACTTACAAACCATGTGGGAGCAGGCACTAACCTGGGGCCTTCTGCACTGGCAAATCCAACGTCATTGCCCCTCCACAACCGCTGAATTCCTAGTTGTGACCTCCGTGCCGTCGTTCCATCGAGTAAGCATTTTATCGAGCACCTTCAATGCCTGCATAACGCACTTGTGGGAACAAAGAGCAAAAACATGTGGGCGGCAAAGATGAGCGGGGAACCACCTTGGCGCCGGAGGGGGCAGGCCTGGACACGGCTCCGGCCTCCGGCGGAAGGAGGAACCACCTCGGCGTCGGAGGGGGCAGGCCCGGGCGCGGCTCCGGCTGAAGGGGGAGCCACCTCGGCGCCGGCTGGGGCATGCTGCGATTTGAGGTGTCCCGATGCGATTTGCGGCGGAAGGAGACCGGAGGCGGCATGGGCACACCTCGTGGCCGGCAAGGGCAGGCTGCGGTAGAGTGCGGCGGCGGCTGGGAACGACCTCGGCGCCGTCAAGGGCAGTCCCGGGCGCTGGTCCGGTGGAAGATGGAACCACCACGGCGTCGGCGGAGGCAGACGGCGGCGGGGACGCGCGAGGAGGCGCGAACGCAAGGAGGCACGACGACGGAGTCATCGCGCAGGGACGGAGTAATCGCACGTGGAAAGCGCGCTGGCAGGAGTGCGGGCGGAAAGCGCGGTGGAGAGGATGGGGGCGTCGAGGTGGGATCGGTGGAATCGGTGATTTCACCGTAGCATTGCAACAGATGGACACTCAGAGTGATTTTGAGCCATTGGATCAGCAGATCGGACGGCTGAGGATAGAGTGGTTGCTTTTGTGTACAATTGGCTGGGTGCATCTAGCAAAAAGTACAACTCCTCTTTTTTTATATTAGTAAGTATAGATTAATGTAATATATATTTATACATAACTATTATATGAATAAACTGTTAAATTAACTATAAATTACGTGTCGATTTTTGAAGCCATGTGCTATTAAATTTGAAGAACACCGGCCCTTAAATAGCAGGCCCGAGGAGAAGAGGACAAGGCCCATTTTACATCTTTCTCCCCTTGGCTTCGATTTTGATTCTTTTTTCCCTAAAATTCGATGAGATAATATTATAATAATACTAGTGCTAGTTTCGTCGCGGAAGCGGAAGGCGGAAACCCTAGCAAGCCACCCCCAATTCGATTCGATTCGATAAGAAGGCTAGCCCGATCCCAGAAGAGAAAGAAGAGGCGATGTCGTCGTCTCGGAACCCTAATCCTCCCGCCGGATCCTCCTCCTCGGGGACCAATTACTTCCCTCTTCCCTTCCATCTGCAGCAGCAGCAGCAGCCGCCGCCGGCGGCGGCGGCGATGGCGATGGCGAGCACCTACCAGTACCAGCAGTACCAGCAGCTGCAGCAGGCGCAGCAGCTCTTCCAACGCGACGCGCAGACCATCACCCCCGAGGCGCTCGAGAGCGTCAAGGCTGCCCTCGCCACCAGCGACGTCCTCGACCCCGTCAATGCCAGAGCCACCGCAACCTCCTCCTCCGACCCTGCCGCCAAGAAGAAAGCCATCCCCCGCCGCGCCGCCGGCCAATCCTGGGAGGATCCCACCCTCACCGACTGGCCCGACAGTATGTCATGCTACTAACTTTCTAATTTAGTTATGCTATTGATTTTGGATCTATCTCATCTTGTAAAAATTTACAGATGACTATCGCTTGTTTTGTGGAGATCTGGGCAATGAAGTCAATGACGACGTCCTCTCAAAAGCTTTTTCACGGTTTCCCTCCTTCAACATGGCAAGGGTATGCATCTTCCCCCTCTATTGAAAAGTGTCCTCCCTTTCGACATACTCTCTACTTTCACTCCAAGATCAAGGACATTAAGCTAGCTGTGGGTTTACCTGAGTTAGCCTTTACTGTAGCGTAGGTCCTTTTCGGTTTTTTGCATTTATTTATTACTCCAAGTACTGTGTGCGGTTAGTGTTCTATGTCAAGATTTATTGGCATACTGGTTCTCCACCCATTCTGATGTCATACTTAAATAATGGCTTTGCGTGGATTGTCACTTTTAATGTTTGATCCATGTATGCTGTATAATGTATTCCTTTTCCAACAAATTCATAGGATATTGTAAGGGTTTACGAGGAACATCTGACATATATCTACTTTTGATAGGATGTCCAGAAAAAAACCTGATAATTTTGCCAAACAGATATATGATAAAATGCCATTGTGAATATTGGAGCATGTTTAACACCCTCCAACCATAATAACTAGCTCAACCCTTCGCCCAAAATCCCTCTTCCCTCCCTCCCTGTGTTTGTATGTTTTCTTATGTACACAGTAGTACTTATGTATTTCTTGAGGCTGGCCATAATTTGTAGTTGTACCCTTTCTTTCAGGTTGTTCGAGATAAGAGAACTGGCAAAACAAAAGGATATGGATTTGTGAGCTTTTCAAACCCTACTGACCTTGCTGCAGCGATTAAAGAAATGAATGGTTCGAAGTACCCAACTTGTTCAATTACTGCCATTGTTCAGCTTCATTTTTGTACTGCTCCCTTATTACTTTTGACACTATTGCAGGGAAATATGTTGGGAACCGCCCTATTAAATTGCGTAAGAGCAATTGGAAAGAGAGGACCGATGTTGATGCTCTAGAAAGACAGAAGGTTTGTGTCATTTTTCTTTCTTTGATCCAAGTGTATCGCTCCCTTCGTATGCTTACCTTTGTTAGTACTTTTGTCTTTCAGAATCACATTCAGAAGAAACCTAAAATGCCCAAGAAAAGTATCCTTCACAAGTAAAGCTATATTAGCTCTACCGAGTGTCATCCATGTAAACCGTAAGTTCCTTTTTCAATATACGTGCTAAGCTTTTGACTAAAAACAACTGGTGCTCTGGAAGTACAAGACTGACATCTATTCTCTTACATTCTCTTAGCCAAATACTGGCTGCATTTTCTCTTGGCACATCACCTTTGCTGGTTTGAGCATTGTATTCTTGTTTTTCTTTAGCTTTATCATGTTGGGTTTGTTATCTTTCACGTTAATCTCATGGAGGAAAAATTGAGGAAATAAAACACATCAATATATTATGTAATCCTTCATATCTTAATCATTAGTTTCACTTATTAAGTCATCAGGTGGGTGATTATGTATTAAGGAATATTTACTCTGTTTGCCTCCGTCTTTTGAAAATCAAAGTCCTTAAGAGCAAGCCAAGCCACAGTTCAGATGGTTATTGTCTGTTTTCCTATAAGTATGTTTCCTATCTTATTTCCCGTTGCATAGCCCTTAGGTTTGGTTTGACATATCTTGTATGATCATCCTGAAGTCCAACCCGTTCAATTCCAGTTAGGACTTAGGACCAGGGAATATGGTAACCATCATGATTAATTCCGTTGCTCTGATACAACTATTCGCGCTTCTGTCTGATCCTTCGAGGCAGAGTTAAAAATGCTGTTTTGTTTATTCTAGTTGTTAGTGTATGATATATTTTATGTCAACTTTAGCCCTTTTCAATGTTCACAAGCTGCTTTATCTGAAGTATTGTTGTCACGCCCGGAAATTCACCAGTAATTTCCGAACTAATTTGTGCATTAAACCCTCGTCCAGGAATCAGCCGAGGTACACAAATCGACAATTTAATATACAGAATCATCAAAATAATAACGTTACATACTTACAAAAGTAAAGAAAACAGCAGCGGACAAACGATCTAGCGATGGCTTCAACTCCACTCCCACAGGCAGCTCAACTGGGGTATAAGCCAAACATCTTCTCCTTTTGGATCCTTTTTCTCCAACTGAGGTTTGATGATTATTGCAAGGTGAGTACATGGAATACTCAGCAAGACACACAGCAAGTATGCAAGTGCAAGGGACACCAAAGAATGGCATAATATAAGGTTCTTTTGCGAAAGCAGCATTTGGCAAAGAGTTGAGAATTTGTAAAACAGTTGAGTTATTAATTAAACAATATTAATCAACACTGAACAACATGCTGTGTTGAACAGGCCCAAACCACCACTGAACAACCATACCCGGTTGCACAGCTCTAATCTCCAAACCAGGAATTAACCATTCCATACCAGGAGTCAAACCAATTATCACCATTTATCACATTATTATTATTAATGAGCAAGTGGGACTAATCATGAAAAACATTGTTAGGCTCGCCCATAACCGCGGGCACGGCTATTTCTTGATACCTTGGGTTATAAATTTGACTAGTCGGACATTATATATTGGTTCAACTAGAAATTAGGAATAATTGCTTAGCCATGCTTAGAAACATTAGCACACTTTTGGGATAACTAATGCTTCACTTATATCTCATTGATGAATATTTAATGGTACCTCACTATGGCTAATCGTGTTTGGTTAATTAATTTGCGAACTAAAATTTGATTAATGGTGGGTTGTGAGCATATGGTTTTGATGGTCGTGCTCATGACAATTAAGGACCGGTTCGCGAGCTACTGTTGTGAAGCATTTATCGTACTTTTCACAAGCCAGAATGGGTAATGGCTGGATTTGTAGTATGACTTTTTCCTAGCCGACGCATCCAGGCAAGGGTGGGCGTGATGGAGTTGAGTCGGCGGGGGTTTACTCGTTGATCAGCTGTCGGATTCACCTAGGCACGAGAGGGGGCTGCCCGCCTTGGTGTAAAGGTGGGGGTGAAACTTGAGGTGTGGTGCGCTTGGTTAGGAAGGGTTGTGCGAAGGGTCTTGTCACAGTTTCTTTCCGGTGTACCGTGGTGGTATGTCGGCGCACGGTAACGTGTTGTGGGACTGTCTTCTGGGTACAGTTGTACACCTCTGATCAGAGTAAAACTATTCGAATAGCCGTTCCCGCGGTTATGGGCGAGCCTAACAATGTTTTTCATGATTAGTCCCACTTGCTCATTAATAATGTGATAATTGGTTTGACTCCTGGTATGGAATGGTTAATTCCTGGTTTGGATATTAGAGCTGTGCAACCGGGTATGGTTGTTCAGTGGTGGTTTGGGCCTGTTCAACACAGGGTGTTGTTCAGTGTTGATTAACATTGTTTAATTAATAACTCAACTGTTTTACAAATTCTCAACTCTTTGCCAAATGCTGCTTTCGCAAAAGAACCTTATATTATGTCATTCTTTGGTGTCCCTTGCATTTGCTGAGTATTCCATGTACTTACCTTGCAATAATCATCAAACCTCAGTTGGAGAAAAAGGATTCAGAAGGAGAAGACGTTTGGCTTATACCCCAGTTGAGCTGCCTGTGGGAGTGGAGTTGAAGCCATCGCTAGATCGTTTGTCCGCTGCTGTTTTCTTTACTTTTGTAAGTATGTAATGTTATTATTTTGATGATTCTGTATATTAAATTGTCGATTTGTGTACCTCGGCTGATTTCTGGACAAGGGTTTAATGCACAAATTAGTTCGGAAATTAAATTACTAGTAATTTCCGGGCGTGACAATTGTGCAATCCAAGCTTTAGTGCTTACCACTGCAATGGGTTGTATCTTGCAGTACTTTGTTGGGTGATGGGGCTCAAGAAAACTACTCTTACTGCACAAGTTGTGGCCCAAGGAGGGTGTACATTTGACTGCAGTTATCTGTTAGCAGAGTGGTGCGTCACTTCTAAGCAATTTTTCTTTTTACGACAAGCTGATGTTTACACCTGCAGGGAGTTTGTTAAAGTTTAAGCTAGTTTTGCTGATGTTTACTGAGAATGACCCCTAGAATGGATGGTTTGCTTAAGGTTGTAATGATGTGTATTTAGATATGGCATTGGCATTTAAGGATGGCATTGCAATGTAATAAAGATGTTCTTGGTATTGTAGTTTATCTTATAAAATGACATTGCAGTACTGTTCTGATTTTTTTTACTTACAGCTCAAGCCTTTCGCCATGCGTGAAACCGACGAATTTGGATCATGTAACTTAGAAGGATTTGACGGCAGTAGAAGGATTTGGTTGTCGCAAAAAAGAGCAGCAAAGCACGACCTTTGCCATTTGAATTAGAATCAATGCAGTGCATTCCACTTTGTCATTGCATATTTGCATTGCCACACAAGCACTAGGAAAGCATGCGAGTCTGAACTGTTTGGATGGCAAAGCCAGGTGATTGATCATGCTCATGCTCATATGCTCTCATGCATGGGAAGAAACAAGTAACAATAACATTGATTTGAGTCAAGTGTAGCAAGGGACCAAAGAAATCAAATTAAGAAGCTGCTAGCTAGGATTAGGCTAGCTCTGCAATTCAGCTAGCTGGGCTGGACTAAACTCGGAATTATATTGTTGTTGGAATGATAGAATGGAGTGGATCATCAATAATCCATGGAAAGCTGACGCTGGAGCTTCTTGCTGGCGGCCCTCCGCTCCGGCTGCGACAAGCTCTGGAAGCCGGATGCCCGGCTGCTGACGTTGACGGCGCCAAGCATCCTGGAGCAGAAGCTGGCCGTGGTGGGCCATGCGGCACCGGCGCCGTCGGTTGCTGTGCGCCGCTGCAGCAGGGACAAGTCGTGGACGTGGGCGTCCCAGCTGTGGGTTCCTGTGTGAGTGTGAGGAGGATGATTCGGGCAGTTGTCGTCGTCGTCGTCGTACTCGGGCACCGCCAGCGTAGTGGTGGTGGTACTCTTGCCGCCGCTGTGAAGCAGGTGCTGCATCCAGTCGTCGTCCGCCGTGTAGGCGTCGAACTTCTTGTCGTGGCGGTAGTCGGCGGCGGCACAGAGGCAGACCATGGTGGGGCTATCGGAGGAGGCGACGGACCAGCTGGTGGTGTGCGACTGCGAGGAGGTCCGGGAGGAAGCAGAGGAGGGGGACCCCGAGGAGGAAGGGGAACCATGCTGCTGCATCTCGTGGGAGTGGGAGACGCGGATGGGGATGGCCCGGCGGCGCGCGTCGCGGAGGCGTTCGGCGTCGGTGAGCAGCGCGAGGACGCTGTCGCAGCGCCTCTGCATGCAGGCACCCCAGTCGAAGCCCCTGTCGTCGACGTGGGTGAAGCCGCGGAGGTCGCGCAGGGCGGCAACGTCCGGCCGGAAGTCTCGTGGGACCTCGTCGGGCCCGTGGGTGAGCAGGAACTCCAGCACCACCAGCGCCTTGTACACGGGCCTCCACTCCTTCCAGTCGCCGGCGCGGGCCATCTGCCGCCTCAGCACGCCGGCGATCCTCCAGTAGTCGTCCATGTCGAAGGCGGCGTCGGCTATGCAGGCCAGGGTCCGGGCGTCGGGGCCCACTCCGGCTTCGTTGTTGGTCGCCTCCTGCACCAGCAGCTCCGCCGGCGTCACGTCGCCCAGGGCCAGCCGTGCTTGCTTGTATTTGTCCTGCAGAAACCCCGACGCTTGCCCCAGCAGCTGCCACCTCGTCGCCATGGATGATCGATGTGTGTGCGCGCGCGTTTTGCTAGCTAGCAGGTAGCTATAGCTCCCGCTCGTTAATCTTTATTGGTTGATCTGAAGAAGAAGAAACTAATGAATGGTCTTAAAGCATAGCTTGCTATTTATGGCATGCATGGCAATTTAACCAACTGATTATGACTTTACTGGTGGAGAGGGACAAGCGGCGGCGGCCATGATCGTTGCCAAAACCCAAAAAGCCAAGGAGAGGATCACAGGAGTGCAAGCAGATGGAGCTCCATTGGCTATTTCAGGATCATCCATTGCTTCCTGGACCTTTATTTGACCACGCATGCTTATTGCATCTGCATCGCACCACCTTACATATTGATGCCTGCTCAAAATCGAACATTAGATTTCGCAGCGTCCAACATACCCCCACGAGACATCGTCAATCTCTTGCATAAGCTTAATTAATTACTAACTGGCACGTATTGTCAATTGTGTACAATGTATCGGCATATCAGATCACCAGCTTCAAGTGTATTTAGACACAGGATTATGTAACAATTATCAGAGGCTCCTCTGGATTATTTATTTATTTAACCAAAAAACAAGGGCCCCGTACAGGCAGTGACAATTCACAAACAAGGTTTTGCATTCCGGCCGGGCTGACCCACACAGAAGCACCATTTTTATGTCAAACATATGTGGCCTACAAAAAGGTCATAACCATCCCATAAAGGCCACGCAGCGTGTGAAAAATGGAAATTACAACCATCAATGTGCTAATCTCTCTCCCTCCCTCCTAGTTCCATCTAATCGATCTTCACATTCGAATACAGGAGGGTGTCCCTGGTAAGTGGCATATTCATAAGCAAGCAAACCTGCACAATCAGCACACCAGTCTTCAGAAATACTTAATCACAAGGATAAACTACAAACTGTACGGCGCTGCTCAAAATTATTAGCCATTTAATAATTACTGAAACTTTGATGAATTATGCTCACCCCAATGAGAGTAGAGACAAGAAGAATGATCCCTGTAATCCATGCCAAACTCTTTCTAACAAGTATCTCAGAAGAGGCTATTGTAGTGTTAGTTTGGCTTGTCTCTTTTAGCCATCTCGAAATGTGCAGTGAAGATGCTGGACCCACCAAGGATGGTGAAGCATCCTTTGTGGATATTACTAACCCAACAATTTTTCCTGTATCAGCACATCGAAGCTGTTAAAACCAAAACCAAAGCTCTGCAAATGTAAAGATTATATAATAGCAAAAGTAACAACTACAATAATTCCAACAAGAGAAAATCCAAGAGATGTCATTGACAAGCACTCAATTCCAAGAAATATCATCGATGAGTATGAGTTCCATAAAATGCCATTGTACAAGCGATTTTGTCCCAGAAATGTCATCGCCGTTAGGGTTTCATTAGCAGGCCTCCGTTAAATGCTATAAGATGAACTGTGCATTTAACGGCGCGGGATGGACGGAACCCTAACGGTGATGGCATTTCTGGGACAAAATCGCTTGTACGATGGCATTTTATGGAACTTGCACTCGTCGATAGCATTTCTTGGATTTGGGTGTTTGTCAATGGCATTTCTTGGATTTTCTCTTACAAGGATCCTTTAGAGAGAGATGAAGGAAGGTCTAGCTTGAGGATCCAATATCCACTTCTCTATGGACAATTCCAAAACATAAAGATAATCAAATATAACTTTATGCAGCTAGCTAATGTTACAGCTCTTACTTAGTCCATCCCTCCAAATAAGAACAAATGAAAACAAATAAGAACAAATGAGAACATTTTTTTCCTGGGTTCATGAGTACTGTGGGAGAATAGTTCAAGGGATAATGTGTGTATGCATGCATAACAGAACTGAAGAAATTTATGTCAACTTTACCATTATATGCTCCACGTAATAAATCAAATGCTTTGGTGACAGCTGTCCGGACTACATCAGTTCCCTGCTTAACAATTTCTGTGGAACCATATTCTTCTTCCAAAGCCTAAATGAAGCCATCAAATCAACAAGTTAATCACGCTACCATAGAATCACTTGATGGACCAAGGATAAAAGGGTTCAGATAGGTAGGGTTTAGGTGGAAAGGTATCAAGGTTATTACATTTTTGTACACATTTAGTACAATCAGTTACTCTCTCCATTCCAAAATATAAAGCACAACCACCCTTAACCCAAAGACCAAGAAACAATTATTATCACCTCCTCATTTGAATCACCCCAATTAATACAATACATGCAACCAATGGAATTAGAGATATTGAGAGTGTAAGATTTTAAAAAATAATAATTTAGGGGAGAGCAGGTGCTAATTAATTGCATGCATGCATGCACTCCTTGTATTATAAAACATCTTTAAAAAGTAGTTGTGCCCTATATTTTGAAATGGAGGGAGTATCTTCAAATTGCTAGCTAAAAAAAATGTTTACAGTTTACCTTAATGCCTTTGAAGTGGCATACTAATAACTCTGCAGGGCTCATGACACCACCTGAGAAATCTTCATGAACCTGAATACCGCTTTTTATAGTTTTACGAAGGGAGATCAAGCTGGATGCAAATTCCATGTCTGCTTCCTGTAAAGAAATGCAAGTTATAATGAAGTTTGGACCTCGAGATGTCATAAATGCAAATGCAGTCATGTACTCCCTCAGTTATTTATATAAGGCTTGTTTTGATCGTGCACAAGTATTTAGGGGAGATGAAGTAGAGAAAGTGTTATTAGAGAAAATAATTATTCTGATCATCCACAAGTATTTAGGGGAGATGAAGTAGACAAAGTGTTATTAGAGGAAATAGTTCAAGTAGTACATGTTTTGAAAGGATGAGAGAGCATACTGGTTGACATTAACAGATAATACTCGGAGGAGGAAATAAATGATGGCATGGTAGGGTAAGACACTTAGATTTACATGCAAGTTTTATATTTATCACCAAAACATATTCAGATTAAGTTCTTATAGATTTCGAGTGTATTGATACCCACTTCAAGTAATAAATTATTGTTCTGAGGCACGGTGAGCAATCTCAACTGACAAAAAAGAGTAATAAATTACAATACCACCTAATCCAATTTTAACATAGGCAAAATTTGCTACAGGACACTCAAAGTTTGTGGTCTTTGCTACTGTACACCCCAAAAATGTGATACGACCATAGGGCACCCAAAAACCTGGTAATCTGCTGAGGGACACCGCGGACATTATTTTATCATTTCCAAGCCAAATGGCGAGAGAAACATTTAGAAAAGATTTGCCCTTGTGGCAACAGCTTATAATGGCCGCCGCCATCAACGCCGTTCCCGCTGCCACCAATTTTATAGGTTTAGGGGAGGGAATGTGTCCTGGGTTTGGTTTGAACCACACCAAGTTGTGTTACAACCTGCTGGCCCAAGGCTCAAAATCGCCTTTTTCACATGGTTTCTCTCTTCATTTGGATCGTAAATGATAAAATAACACTGCAGTGTCCCCCAGCAAATTACCAAGTTTTTGGGGTGTCCTACAACCGTGTTACGTTTTTTAGGTGTCCAGCAGCAAATACCACAAACTTCCGAATGTCCTGTAACAAATTTTTCCTTTAACATAAAAGCAATACATTTGAGAGGGGAAATGATCGTCATTTACATGAATCAGCAGAGAGGATAGGGTAGTAATAATCAAGTGCTAGTTTACTGGCTCTGCGCTTTTCTTGTTTTCTTTGGAGGAATTTTGTATGCAACGATAAAAGAAAATACATTCATCAAAGCATGAATAGATGTGCAAATGAACAAAGAGAACCCGTTTTTGTGCATTTGTGCAATGGATAAAACGGTGCTGACCTTTGTAATAAGCAAAGTAAGACTTTCTCTACTCTCCAAGGGAATGATCAATTTGCCATCAACCTTCTCATAGGACCCCCCAAGCCAGTTTGCCTGCAAAATTTGCTTGCCATAAATGCTATGCATAATGCCACTTCCTCCCTAAAGAAAGACGAACTTACCAAGTCAGTGAGATCACTATCAAAATACTCAGAACCTGAATCAACAGCTGGAGATTCATCTGAATGAACAATAACTAGATCATCCTTATCTGCAAGGCATGTGATAAATGAATTACAATAACAAAATGGCAAGTTCCAAAAAAAGTATAGGTGTGTGCACTTCCAAGATCAGAAGTTGCCAGATATTTCGGGAAACCTGTAAGCCCTGTGGCAGAATCGCTTAGACCATCAATCGTGGTTTTGTAGATGCTACCAGCTTCAGATGTGATGCTTGCAACGGAGGCTGCCATATGATGAAGAGATACATCCTTAGCGGCACTAAATGAATAAGTGCAAATAATGAAAAATAACAAACAACAAAAGACATACCATGGGATCCATCGATTTGCAGCAAGAAAACAGCCCGTGGTCTGTCAAATGGGTTAGGGAGTAGCAGCTTGTCTAACTGACAGGGGCAAGAAAGGTTGATGAAGGGGTTAGGTGGGGGTGGCAGGAGACATGTAAAGAAAGGGTATGGAAGGTGGAAGTACCTTCGAAGAAGATTGTGCAGGTAGCGAGGGTGGTGGTGCAAAACCAAGCAAGACAGAAACAGCCGCAGAAACTTGGTCTAGTGACATTGAAGCGGCCTGTTGCAGAGTGATATTATGTACAGTACATTGGCGGGACGATAGAACATGACGAAAGGGATATTTCCGGTTGTAGATACAGTAATTGAATTGATTGTGCTGCCAAACTCATACATACGTACAGTAGATATCGAGTAGAGAGGATTGGGGATGGGACCTAGCTATCACCTGGTCGTGGTGTTGCTGATCCCGAAGGTAGCGGCGCGACGAGGCATCGACGAAGGCGGCCTGCGCCTGCGTACGTACAGGGAATACATACATGTTAGAGGAGGAAGGGCAGGGACTAGGAACACTTGGAACTAGATTTTACCGGAGCAGCAGCGGAGGCGGAGGCAAGGGCGAGGAGCAGCGCCGACGAGAGAAGAAGAATAGCAGGGAGACGGCGAGCCATGGCAGCCGTCGAGATCTGGATGGGATCGTCGAGCGCAGCAGCAGCAGCAGCGCGGCGGCACAAGGATCGATTGGAATTGGATCTCGCCGCCGCTCCTCTTTTCGATCGATGTAGATGTAGGGGAGGGGGAGGAGGAAGAGACGAATTCGATGATTTCGATCGGAGGATTATTTTTCTTTCTTTTCTGCGGTGTCAAACGGGCGAAGGAAAGGGGGATCAGATCAGGAGAGGACGCGACCAACACGACATGTCCGCTCGCAGGGCCCCTTGTTTTCTGCCTATTGGGCTGGGCCTTCCTCGATTCCGCCCACTAGTTTACCCCAACCTCACATCACATGCGCGCATACGTCGGAATAAGTTCACTTAAACTCTCTTAACAGTCGCCGAATATGATTCGTATCTCTAAACCACAATATCAAATATCTCGATCCCTTAATTATTAAAATCGGTATAATTTGACTCACTCGACGGTTTTGGAGGGCGGTTTCGCTGACGTGACGTCTACGTGGCAGTGTTGACCTGGTCTTTGTCCCACGTGACGTCGACGTGGTGCTTATGTGACATTAGAATTAAAAAATATATGTGGGATCCATTTGTCATTCACACAAAAAATATTGTGAGACCCACATGTCATCCTCTCTCTCCTTCCTCCCTTTCCCTTATCTCTCTCTTTCTCTCTCCTTGTCTCTCTCGCTTTCTGGCGCGGGTGGAGGCGGAGGAGATGAAGGCGACAGCGGCAAAGGAGACGGCTACGTAAGGGCTGGAGCGGCGACAGCGACGGGCGGGGGCTGGAGTGGTGGTAGCGGCAAGCCGGCAACCCGATGTGCCACGACGAAGAGAGGGGGCGTGGCAGCGCCGACGAGGAGCGCCGGCGTGGAGCCGTGGTGAAGAGGAGCAGCGGTGCAGAGTGGGGATGAGGAGCGTTGACGTGGAGCGGTCCTCCGCGGCGGCGCGAAGGGAGGGACGGGGGCACGAGGAGGTGGCACGGGATGAGACGAAGCGAAATGGTCGTCGGGGCGACGACGACGCGCTGCTAGGACCAGCCGGTGCGGCGGCTTTCCCAACGCGGGGTTGAGGGCAGTAGCGGAGGGGAGGCAGAGGAGGTGGCAGGAGGGACGACGGAGCGGGGTGCCCGTCAGAGCGCTGGCAAAGCAGGTATGGCGGACGAGGTTGTCTCCTCCGTGGTGACACGAAGAGATGGAGGACTTGTCGCTCACGACGCGCTCCTCCACGCTGCCCTCCGCCACTAGGATCTCGTCCTCCCGTGGACGAGGTCGATGCCAATCCGCACTGCATCCCCATCAACTAGACCCCACCATATGCGACGGCGACCACGTCGTTCACCATGGCACAGCGCATTCCGTCGGCCATCTCCCCTGATCGTCGCCGTCGGACGGCGCTGACGTAGGGAGAGCCACCCTAGCTGCAACTCCTCATCGCCGTTGCTACGCTCCCACCGCCGCCAGACGACGCTGACGCAAGGGGAGCCGCCCCCAGCCGCCACTCCTCGTTCGACATTGTCCCCGTGCTGTCCCAGGCGCGGGACCTCCGGCCGCTCGTGTCCCTCACCAGCCTCCTCTCGCCATCGTTCTCATCTGCGACGCCTTGTTCCTGGCCGAAGGAAAAGAGAGAGAGATAAGGGAGAGAGAGGAAGGAGGAAGAAGGGTTGGAGAGAGAGAGTAGGACATGTGGGGCCCACATGTAAGGGTCCCACAATATTTTTTGTGTGTGAATGACAAATAGGTCCCACATATATTTTTTAATTCTGATGCCACATAAGCGCCACGTCAACATCACGTGGGACAAAGACTAGGTCAACACCGTCACGTAAACGCCACATCAGTGAAACCGCCCTCCAAAACCGTCGAGGGACTCAAATTGCACCGGTTTTAATAATTGAGGGGTCAAGATATCTGGTATTGTGATTCAGGGATACAAATCAGATTCGGCCACTAGTTAAAAGGAGTCAAAGTGATCTTATTCCGCGTATGTCTCCTCTCTTTTTTTGGGAAAATGATAATTTATCCTTTTTCTCTCTTCGTGCAACTAAATATTTTGGTTCAGTCTTTTGGGATGATAAATAGCACTACGCGTTATGCCTAAACGCCTAAACTTTCTTCCTGAATTCTTTTATCACCATGAAGTTTCATAGGTTAAAAGTACAGCGACTAGAAAAGAAAATACATGCATGATGTCAAAATGGAAAATGATACGTTAACCAAAATATCGAGGTAGACTAGTTGTTCAAAATCTTTTTTTAAATAACCCACACAAGATAGTGCAACGTTTCTATCGATATAGCAGAAAAGAAAAATACAAGTCTATAGTTCTGAGAGACTATAGTCAGAAAAAAGAAAAGAAAAGACAACCACACCACGCGTCTACGTCTGATCCTGCAGTTGAAAAACAAAACAGGCACACAACATCCTTAAGGAATGAATCTTCTAAACAACGCCAAGAGCGTCGCCTTTGTTCGTCCTAGATAACTAGGACGTGGTTTTCAACTAAAGAAACCATTGGGAGAGGAGAAAAATGCAACAACGCCCTAAGAAGAATGTGGCGCCTGCAGGCGTCGCCGTTGCTGGCCCGAAGACTAGGCCTTTGCCCAAAGTTTTTCTACTCTCCCGCATCATTGAGTGTCTGTCAGTTTCGGCAGTCACCACCAGCTAATCCCCTTCAAGACGCTTTTGCCTTGTGCTATGTTTTGCTTGCCGCACTATGAAAAAGAAAAGTGTGCACGTATGTTGTCTGTTGTCGTTTTGCCCATGGATTGTAAACAATTTTGAACTTGTAAAAGGACTGTAACTGGACTATGAACTCTAATAATTTGTATGAGATTTTTGGATACATAGGAATCTGGTTGGAGGGGTTTGGCTTTTGAGAATAGTCTGCAACGAATGGAACGGGTAGAGCTTTAAATAGTGATTGAGAAAGGATAGAAATTGGAGGGGTGATTTAGGACGCGACTCGATTCCAGAATCTGAACACGGGGATTTCATTTGAGAGAGGATGATTAAAGAAAAAACTCGGCTTTTGTTGGTTCCGTCTAGTTGCGATTAAATTTGACGGGAGGAATGACTGTTGGTTTTTGTTTGTACATGTATGGGGAATATTTGTCAGGCAGTCGAAGTCCAAAAGCAAATATTGTTAGAATCTCCTAATCGAAGGAAAATTATTTGGGGAGATATTTGAGGGTGACGGAGCGTGAAACTCCTCACCGGGTGACCGTGTAGGCCCCCCTTTGCCGGTTCGGCCGGGGGTGCAAGGTGAAATTCTTTGCTCCTGATTTGTGGGATCTCAGCGAGGAAACGCGGGGACACAGGCGATTTAGACAGGTTTGGGCCGCTGGGAAGCGTAACACCCTACTCCTGTGTTCTAGTAGATCTGAGAATATGGGGGAAATCGGAGAGAGCCGAATCGGTCCTCCTCTCTCTTAGGCCTGGGCCTCCTTTTATATGGCAAGGGGCTACCACATGGGCCACGAGCTACCTAAGAAAGAAAACATTATTTTACATTTTGGGCTATCCTACTGTTGGAAGCAGCCTCTGACAGACGCCGCAGCACGCCTTCGCTCGGTCAGATGGCTCCTCCCCGGGTCGCCCACGTCTGTCTTCATTAAATGGCGGGCGACTTCTGCGTCCCGCCCGCACTGGAGTCGGGAAAGTATCTGACCGGAGCTGGCGTACCAACTCCGGCCGAGAGACGAGAGACAGAAGGCTCTCATCATTCTGATAGGACGGGGCGAGGCGTGCAGCAGGCCGTCTGGCGCGCGTGCGACGCACAGGCGTCCTGGCATCACCTAACCCGCGATCTGACCGGTCTGCGACCGGTCACTCACTGTGACCGGTCACGGACCGGATATGCACGCGCCACGCCACCTTAAATGCGGTGTAGTGCGCCCATCTGAACCGCTATAAATGCGGTTAGGTGAGCTCTGCCACGCCCACCTAACCTGCGCACGTGGCATCAAAACCACAGGGGGTCGGGGCGCCCCAGGCCTCGTGATGAGGACACAATTAGCTCGGATATAACCATGACTACCTTGTGTATTAATCAGCCAAAGGTTAACCAGTTCTACATAAGATTTACTTGTTATATTTTTGAACATACGTTGCTACACAATGAGTTTTGTTTGTTTTCGTTTGCAGAGGTACTTGCTTGGATGAAGGA
Organism: Oryza officinalis; assembly: GCA_008326285.1. Classification (NCBI taxonomy): domain Eukaryota; kingdom Viridiplantae; phylum Streptophyta; class Magnoliopsida; order Poales; family Poaceae; genus Oryza; species Oryza officinalis. The sequence continues at coordinate 40,761,709 of BDMV01000008.1, read as the reverse complement.
AAAGAAGCCGAGCATAACGAATGCATGGAATATCAAAGAAGTTGATTGGGGACCAAACCAAGACTTTCTCCAAGTCGACTTCGGGTGCAATTCGGAGTCCAGGACCAGTCTGCACTAAAACGGGCGCCCAGGTCGCATACGTACTCAGATTGGGGAATTCTTTATATGGATGGAAAGCTAAGAAGATAACCTTTCCAATGGTTCTGGTCCCATGTCCAAATTCATTACGAGTCATCGGGAATTGACCGAACAAGTTGACATTCAGAGTCTGTCCCGGCGCTGCGACGCCGTATTTGGGCCTTTGGCCCGTGTATCGTGTTGGAGCCCATTAGGGTTGCGTCAAGGGGTGTTTGCATGACCCTAAACTCCATATATCAGTAGCCGTTGCTATCTTTAGGTTTTGGGTTTTGCTTAGATTAATCTGTCAAGAACAGTTTCGCCGCTAGATCGGTTTGTAAGACCCCAACTTGTGAGCTTAATCATTTATCTGTAATTTTGGTTGTATTCTATCTCGTTCTTGTTTGTGTTCTTCGGTTGGCAAACAGGGATTAGCCTTCTCGGCGAGGTCACCCGCATTTCGACACGGGTGATAACCAGAGGAGACGTGGTGCTACGATTGCGGGGCTTAAGAGCGTGCGTGTTCAAGAAGACGGATCGATTTGTGTCGCGACTCCGTCCAAATCGTTGTTTATCAGAACCTTTCGGAAGGTCGGGAACTCTAGTGCACATCACCTCGGGGGAGATTCGAGAGCGGCCCGACCTCGGGAGGAACCGGGAGGGCAGCCGCCACGTCACCCTCAGGCCCGACCCCTCCGGGGGAACGCGCCACGTGGATCCATGTGGCCGCCCTTCCCTTTGGTCTCGATACCCCCGGGCCCGTGTCACCGACAAAGGGTTTGGATGATTATTTAAATTCGAATTTGGAATTTGAATTCGTAGTGTTGTTGGTATTTATTATGCACACAGATAAATTCGTAAGCGCATGGATACCGCTGTAGCACTTCACCTCAGAGTATTCCACGGGTATCGAATCACAGGGAATGTGTGTATTATCTAAGATCAGGATTCATCCAAGGATAATAACTAAATGGTAGGCATAGGACAGAGAGGATTCCTATGAGTTAATTATCTTAATTAAGTTAAGCTTCAGACATCGGCCTTCTCTTGGTCTGTCAGGATGAGTTCGGCCTTGAGCTCTATGATGTACCCGAACGTGGAGGGATATAAAGGACGGACAGGGCTATCATTACCTGTCGCCTACCTCACTTTTCGTGGAGCACACAACAAACGAAGGTAACCTCTAATCTAGACACCACGTCTACGTTATCGATTACTACTCTAGCCTCGGCCAAGAACTTTCTTCTTTATCCAGTCTTAGTACTAGAGCACTCAGTATAAATACTAAGCGACGAACCTACAATGATAAGAAGCTATCTTACTTAAATAAAAAAAGTAAATACCATAAGAAAATCTCGAATACTTATTTTATCAAAGAAATCATCTACCTAGGTACAAGATCGGAGAGAGTACCAATACTCCGGCACTCCTCCGGGACTCTGATGGAGAGAGTGCCAACAACTCCAGCACTCCTCCGAAACTCCCCCGGAGAAAACTCTGAACTTTGGAGCACTCTTTTCGAAGCTTCCCCTCACTCTCTTCCCATATTTTAACTCTACTAGAGAGTAGCCTAAATATCAAAATGAGTTGTGCTCCAGTTGAGTTGTGTATCTTGAGAGTAAAATGAGCACCTCCTTATATAGCCATCCTATGACGGTTGTGACAATTATCCAAGCCGGGAACCCCGCATAACCGCCATTGGGACTTCATCAGGGACGTACATGTGTCGGCAGATGGCGAGAGGAGGCAAAGGCGGTTCAGCCGAACTAGTGGTTTGGCTGACCCCTTTGGCCCACCTCCCGGCCTCTCCTTCGGTTGGGAGGCTGCCTGATGGCCCCCGAACATGTTGTATCTTGGTTGGGCTCAATTCTAGATGATTTTAGTTGACATATGGGGCCTCCAATCCATGTAATCGCGTCTGATTGTCCGGAGGTGTATTTTGTCGCATGGCAGGTGATTTTCGTCCATAATTCACTTGCATACAAATATTCACTAAGACTTGTGGAAATGGTTAGTAATAACCACTACCTCTAAGTTTGATATTCCATTTTATATTCTTTCATTTGTTTTTATGTAGGAATTGATGATCGGATTTGGTACTTAAAGATCGTCAACAAGGGCACAAAAATTAATGCTTCAGGAAAAATGCATTTTATTGAGATTTTGATATTGGAGATGATGTATGAATTTGTAGAGAGTAGACTGGACGGGAAAAAGGGAGGATTTAAATATATTTTTGGATTGGTCTCAAAGGGGACTCGAACCTCAAAATTCAAATCCTGAGAATTAGAAGAAAATATTTGGCCAAGATTTTGAGTTTATAAGGAATGAATTAATTGATATCTTTGGCACACAAACTTAGATACATTCAAAGAACCAATTTTTTTTTAACATAGGTTTTTAATAAAATAGATTTTTCGACCGAGCAAAAATTGAGGCGTAACAGATCTATTAGATTGTTATTAAGTTTAATTCTAGTAAGCCGACAGATTTTTATGTAATGTTCATCAGAGTATTAGCCAATGAGTTATCATTATTTGGGACTTCAGCTATCAGATGTATCAATTAGTTAGCTGGTATACACTTTAGTTTATTTACATTGGATCTCCAGCCGATGTATGTTTTAACCATCGAATCTATCTCTATTACACTATATCAGTTTTTGTCGATTGGTTCACATTATATTATCTTGTTGCTATTTCTGAGTTACATCAGTTTATACTCTAGCTTGTATAATTTTTAGTTAAATCTATCTTTATCAACTTCAATCTTATATTGTCTTGGTTTGATCCAATCTATCAAGATTGCTTTTTTATAAAGAACGGTTTATTGATGATTATGTATAGTTTAGTTTCAGCCGATGATAACATAAATCTCATTGTTCATCTGATTATTTGAATCTACATTGAGTTTATAGCCGATTGATCAAAACCCTATCGACTAGCTTCTTACTACTTACTGTATGATTTTCTTTCATGTGCTTTTATATATTTTGTATCTTAATCAATTATATAATGGTATAAATGATTGGCTTGCATGGTGTGGCTTTTGGAAAAAAAGAGATGCAATTTGCACCCTTGATGAATCATCAAAAGGCTAAAAATAATAGAGTTGATATGGCATTAACTATATTTAGTGAGTGGGAATAAACTTAGATACTAGATGGATATCCGTGCGTTGCTGCGGGATATTTGGATAATTCATTGGTATTAATATGTATAATGTCTGAAAAAGAAGAACAAAAGTACAAAGAAAATAGAAAATGTATGCTTACTTGAAGACTGACTGAACTAAAACAACTGATCTCACAAAGTTTCATAAACGAACTGTTCAAACCAAGCCCTTATCCAGTTGAACTGATTGCTTGTCAGAAGTCCCAGTAAATAGCTAGGGGTAGCATGACAAAAGTCCCGATGAATAGGTGAAACATGATAGCTAAGATTCAGTGTCAGGCTGTCAGCTCAGTTGTGATGACCACGATGAAACAACATACTCCTTTCGTCTCAAAATAAATCAACTTCTAGAGTTTGAAATTTGTCTCACCTTCTTACCTATCACTAATCGCAAAACGAGAAATTTTATTACTTCAATACCTCTCACCTACCCATCGACCAATATAACTTTCACATTAATTAAGGGTATTATGGTTTTTTGCTTTTTTCTTTAAAATCTCCTTGGGATGCTAGGGTTTGAGTCTTTAGGGACGGAGGGAGTATATATTTGCAGAATCTCAGCTGGAACGTGGAAAAGGTGAAGGGGGACAAAAACAGGTGGTAGACTTCAGAATAAAGGAGTATTATATTGATAGACTTCAGAACTGCTATCATCAATATATGTAAGCTAGCACAACGATATATGAATCGCAAACATATATGGTGAAATCAAGGAGCAAGTTTAGGTGATTAGAGACTGTGACTTATCAGTAATAATGGATAGAGTAAACTGAAATGGATAATTATCAGTAGTGTACAGAGTAAACTTATCTAGTGTACAGGGAACCGCAAAAGAATATATATAATTCATGGCAATCAGAACAGCATAACAGATAAATTTAGTGAAGAGCAAATGGCTAATTCAAACAGCAGACCGTCAGAAAGAAAATGGCAGCCTGTACAAAACGTATATATTACTTCAGAAATCAGAAGTTGAGATTTCATCAACCTGAATAGGAACTAAAGAATATAAAAAAAATCAAGAAATACCAAAATATGGTGTGTGTTTATGTATATGCGGAAGAGAGAAAGAGAGTGATATATAGCTTGATGCTCGTGTACCGTGGTGAAGTGATGGAACTAACTGCAGGACTTGGAAAACTGAAGCCGATGAAGCAATATAAAATGGGCATTGGACTAACAAACCAACGAATTCAGGGTTATGGCTGGAGTGGAATCAAATTGGTTCTCCGATCAGTGGTGCTCATCCTGTATTACAAACTCAAGATCCATTGTTGCTAGAACATGAAGACGCCTTATCTTAAGTTGACCATTCGTGAAGATCCTAATTGTGGTATAGCACATGCATATGCATGGTTATGAGCTTGCCATCCTTCAATAGCAACATGCATAAGATTAAAATCTCTGAGAGCGGAGTGGCTCTGTGGCAAGGGATAGAAGAGACAAATATGATGGGGCAGGTGTAGATATATGTTGAAAAGAGGCGAAATCGATACGGGCAGAAGGAGAGGCGGCATAATTACACCGCAACAGAGGTGTAGGGCAGATGATGCTCAGACACTTCACCTAGCACTGCAATGCAACAGGTCTAGATGGGCCAAACTGAGGAAAGCTAAATGGGCTGGATAGTAAGGTGTGCATTCATCCAACAGTCAAGAAAAAACATGGGATTAGATCAAACGACTTAAAAATGCTGATGACGTGGAGCAAGCTTTATAGAAATAAATGCTTTAGTGAGTATCAACTATATATAGAAAAAGAAAGGATATAGGTTCAACTCCTGTTAATTGCTATATTGCTTGTTTTGCACGTCAGTGTATTTTCTTTGCTTTTAATATCCCCTCCCCAAAACGTCAAAGGTATTTTTATAATTGGTTTAGGGTAGTGTCTATAGATCTATAAAATGGCTTGTTTTATTTGCGGTCAATGCACTATGTTGATCAAAGAAATAAATAACATACGCCGTTCTATATCAGAAATAAAGTTAGCACGTTGTACAAATTAGTTCAACAAGCAGACTGAACGAGTAAAATGACGGCATCTGATCTCAGCCGTTTGAGTCTTGTTTCTTCTTCTTAGTGAGTCTTGACCAGTAGAACGTCGGCGGCAAACAGCATACCGTGCTACCTATCTTACGCCTTCTTACTAGTGGCAATGGATCTTGCTGCTTTCAGGTTCAGAAATACTGCCCTGTAATTAATTGCGAATCCAAACCAAGAATTATAAACTACTAGTAACAATTTCAAGCAAATTCCCGATGAGAACACAGAAAAGAAAAATATCAAGGCCTCACCAGCACGATGCAACAAAGCTGTGGAAAAGAACTCGGAGCTGCAGCGGCATGTATTCATAGTTTATCCAACTAACAATTGGCCAGAACTGCAGAGAGTAACACTCAAATTAACCATGTTACATACGATTCTTTTTTTAACATTTCAATGATAAAATTACAAAATAAACCATATGTATATTCTTTATAGTTATGACACTTTTGGCCAGTGAACAACCATATCAGAATATACCGCGTTGTGTCAAAATATTTGTGAATACATTTTTCTAGGCATGGCCAGAAGGTTTAACTTTTATGATGGTTTTAATTTTTAAAGGAGTCTGCTTCAATGCTTTTTAAGGAAAATCGCACATGAGACTTGCGGCTCTATATTTTTTGCATAACAAGAACATATTCTGTTTTGGCTATCTGCAAATTACTGCAGCAGATCCATCGAACAACTCATAGAGGTAGGTGAGTGTACCTTCCAAGCTGTCAACTGGACAGATGCGTAGTCTTTCTTGAGCTTGCTCTTCACTTGACTAAACGGTCTCCCTGCAATTCGTGAAAAATTGTTAGGGGAAATTATTTTCCATGTCGGGAAGTCCTCTTTCCACTCATAAAATTTTCAATAACAATTTTATCAAAAGGGGTGTAGCCTAAATTTCTTTGTCATTCCACAATTAAGTTTCCATCCAAGAAATGGATGCTTAAATAATATTAATTAAATGTATCTCTACTACTATAAAAATGGAGTCGTCCTCCTTGTTTCCCATCATGTAAACAACCACCCTACCTAAAATACTGTTTTCACGAGAAAATCGAACCACGGTAAAATTCTAAATCACGCAAAACCATTCGCCTGTATTCCTCCTAATACCGTTGCAAACATACCACTAGTGTAAACCACGAACATACCACTAGGGTAAACCGTACCTTTGAAAAAAAAAGACTAGATACAAATAATGACGCGGAAAGAAAAACATAGCACTATACTAAATGTTGAGACTCAGCTGGAATACCTTCAACCACCAGACCATAGTACATCATAAACATCATGTTGTTCCACGGTGACGCAGTTAATTGCTCCACTAAGACCTGCAGTGCAGAGAACGAAACAAATTATTAACAGTTGTTAAAATAGAAATGTATTAGCTGTAAGTTGTATAGCAGACTAGGACGATTAAGCAAGCATGCAGTAAATATATACTATTCCGAAGGCCGAAGCTAGAGCAAAAGAGGAAAGAGAAAAGAAAAGAAAGATGCATGCCTTCTTGGCTGTAGCTTCTTTTCCTTTCTTTCCCTTGAAAAACCTGTCCATCAGCTTGTGGAGAAAATGGCCAAACGGTCCCGCATAAGCAAATCCATAGAACTGGGCATCAACATCAATGAGAAAAATAAGAAGAGTACTAGTTGGTACTAATATGAAATGATACGAGTACTCATAAAGTTGAAAATAATGATGGTATGGAAAGTCCTTGAGTGAGTGCATGTCTGAATCATGAAACATGAACGAGCGAGCATATATATGCATGAAGTATACTTACAAGTAGTGCTTTAATTTAATTGGTAGGTCGCCTGGGGGATGAATAATTAATGGATATTGAGAATACTAGTAATTAGGATGGATGGCCAAATCTTTCTCTTGTGGATCAGATCAATAATACTTCAAGATATACTATATAGCAGGAAAGGAAAGGAAAAAATTCAGCAGCAGGATAGGTACCGACCATGATGAGGAGGAGCCTCCTGCGGTGGAGGCTGGTAACGCCGGAGATCTTCTGGGCGATGGCGTCGCTGCAGCCGGCGAGAACGCCGGAGGTGATGGCCTTGGTGCGCAGCGGGTGGGCTTGGAGCTGCCGCATGTACGCCTGCCCCGCCATAGCCACCACATCAGACATCGATCGATCCTAGGCTTGGATGCTCTGCTGCTGCTCCTCCTCTTCCTCCTCTGACCAGATTTGCTTGCTCCAGCAAGCAGAGGAGTCTAATTAATACTCCTAGCAGCTGGCCTGGTCAATAGCTACGACGCTGGGGGGGGTACTGGGTAATGGGGTTGGGTTGGTGGCTGCATCGCAATGCCTTCCATTTCCCTGTCACCTTCCTTCTTTATTCCATTCATTCAAGTAATCGAGAAAATTATGCACTCTCGCTTTTGAATTTACTGCCTTTTCTACCATTACACGACTCAACTGGATTACTTTAGTCAAACTCTCCTTTAGTTTCTTCTTCCTCCTCCCTGACTTTTCCGTTTGCCTTACGCACCCATTACAGTCTACAGAGCCAACGCAGGGCACTCACAATTACCCACCCCATGGGCTGGAACTTGTTGCGAAATTTCTTGGTAAACAAATTTTGCAAAATTTAATTAAGGTTACTTCAACGTGGGATGGTTGTGCCTAGAGGGAGAGGGTTGGAGGTCCGATGATAAAAAATTAAATGAAAAGTGATTGATGAAAGACGTAGGACAAGTAGTAATAGTACTAAGAATAATGAAAATGTGAAGCAAAGTTTGAATAGTAGAAACTACGGAATATCTCCTGCTATGGTGCTTGGGAATGATGACATCCGTTGATCAGATGCAATCCAACGATCTATAGCAGAAGATATGTATGGGTGGGTACTTAAAAATGTGGGCCAGGTATATATAAACTTAAAAGATTAGGTGGAAGGATAAATAGGTAATTTTGTGTCAAATATCACAATACATAGAAAAACGCAAATTACTTACGAGCAGATTTATCGCTCTTCTAAACAAGTTGGATTTGGTACGTATTATCTAGTACTAGTTCCTGCGCCTAAGCAACAGATGACACTTGAGACCTGACGTTTGACGCCTCAATTAAATTGGTTTCACGATACTTTATGAGTTAACCAACTATAAATTAATACCAATCTAAAACTAAGTAATTTACTTCCACATAGTTACCGACGATGGTGAATGAAAGTTGCATCTTGGATTAAATAAAAAATCTTTGCCTCTCGTGCATGTATATTATAAACAGAGAATCATTTTGAAGAATCAAATTTTAATTAGATGGAAAGATTAGTTTTAATTAGACTAAAGATATGGATCTATATATACGTATAGACGCACAACAAATAAAATGCACTGATGCCGTGAGCCCGTAATTACTGATTGGAGCGACGAGCGCAGGGAGATTAGAATTACGCGGATTAGCTCGAGGGTAGTTGTCAAAAAAGTATACGAGATGAGTTAGAGATGGTATGGCCATAAAAAGTACTAAACTACCCCTGTTTACATTGATTTTTTTCTAAATTATCCCTCGAAAAATTGAACGGTGGACATAGAGTACATTGGGAGGTACCGAGCATACCTCCCAAACACTGTTCGGCCGGGCCTCAAGGCCGGTTTGACCTGGGGCAGCAGAAACAGTTGACGTGTTTGCGAGCAACGCAGAAGCTTCCAATTCGAGCAAAGGTAACAAAAATCATTATTTAGTTTCAAGAATACAACCAAAGCCGAAGTGGATACCTTCTAGCTTATCTCGTTCTCAAAAAAGGAGGCTACAATGTCTTCGGGCCAAGGATCAAAAGAAGACAAAGGCCGAAGACATGAGGAACCAAACGTGCAACGATTCAGAGCCTCAAACAATACATAAGTGAGTATGGAGACCTAAGAAGGTAAAAATCGAGAGACCGGTGATTTTCCAAAGTAGTGATAAGTCTAATTTCTTGAGTGAAGAGTCATCGGTCATTAGAAATAAGTCTCTTCCACGTGATGCTATGAATATTAATACGGTGTTTATCTTACTTTCAAAATTAAGCGCTAAGGAAAGCCGATTTTGCTCGAGGGGCAAGGTAATTAATATGTTTCTAAGGAGATCGAGAGAGATGAACGACGATTGGTACAACATCATATCTTTGAGCTGCCGTTTGTTGGATGCTAAGGAAAGGTATGTGTTTATTATGTTCATCATTATATTATCTCTATGCCATGCTAGAACATTGCATGCTATCTAGCACATGTGTTTTTGCTTATCAAGATGATATTGCACATACATGTTGCAAATGCCAATTCTGAGTGATAGAATTGACAAATTGTTATATAATTTATTCAAAGTATGATTTGGCTCAAGAGACTTTGATATTTATTAAAAGCTAAATCATGTATGTTTTTATGGATCACCATATAAGATATCGATTTCATAATCATTGCACCATAAAAGTTTTACTTCTTAGTAATTTGTCTTGCGTGAATGGCCAATGTGCTATTTTTGCTTTGTTATTATCTAGAAATGTTGTTTTTGCAACATTGGTCTTATTAGAATAATTTTGCATCCATGCTTGAGCCAATTACTTATATTTGTAGTTTATTGGAATCTATGCGTGTGAGACATATGACTTTGGTGATTCATTAATGATCATACCTCAAGTGATAATTGTTTTTTTTCAATAGCCACTTGAATTAGTATACATTTGGACTTACGAGTTGAATGTTACAATTTTTCATACGTCTAGAAGGAATGATATTTTCTCCAATGATTTGGTACACAAAGCATCTAGCTATAAAAGGTAGGAGAGGTAAATTTTATATACTAAAAGTAGATGTTTGATTAGAAAATGTGCAAGGTAACTCTAGACTAGGCTGGTTTAATTACAATTGCATGGCCAGTCTAACCAAAATACATGGCCAGCCTGACCGATGCTTTAACGTCGATTTAACCGCCGCTACAAAGCCGGTCTGACCGGGCATGGGAACGGTCTGACCGCGAGTCTAATGTTGGTTTGACTAGGGAATTGTTGCCCACAATACATAGCTTGGGACATGAGCTTAAATTTGATTGTATAGCCGAATTGATCCTATAAAATTCGGTTGATGTGTTATGACTTTAAGATTACCAATTGAAGGGTTTTACTAGTTCAATATTTCAAAAATCTAAGCAAGACGATTAATCGGAGAAGATCTATTGAAGAGTTTGATGGTAAGCATTTAAATGCATTTTGTTTAATAAAGAATAATATTGCCAAACAATAGAGTTAGTACTTTCAAGGTATATGTTTAGATGCCGGTCAATCTAAAATTGCTATGGATAAAGTTGCTACAAGGCATGGTGGAAATTATTAATCGGCCTAGGGGATAAATTTTTTAGCCGGTTGATTCTCCTAGTTTGGGTGAGGTGATTTATCGGTCAATGATTATGAGATACTAATAATGATAAAGTGACCGATAAATGTTTGAAGAATTTAGAAGGGACTAAAGAGATGAAAAGAGAAAGATAGCCAAAGTTTATAATTGGAGTGAAATCGTTTCAAGATTAGGAACTTGACATTAAAAGACGATTTTACCTTCTAAGTGCAAAGTGCTCAGTGGGTAATCATCTAGTTGTGAATAATTATGCCGAGTTGTGTGAATCGTTCTTAGAGAATTGATGATTTGTTAGGACACTACAAAGAGAACGGTTTACTAGGCACTACTTGAAAGCTCGTATGGCCGATAGAGATTATCGCCCTAAGGCACGTGTTCTATGCTTTTTGGTTCATAAGTTCAAAAAAAGGTAGGGGGCATATGTTAACACCCAAATTTGACATCTAGATTCAAAATAGGAAAACATTACCAATATTTGGAAAGGACCGAGTTTCCTTCACAGGGTCAGTCTAACCGTCACCTTTGGGCCGATCTGACCGGCGGTGTGGGGTCGGTCTAACCGGCGGCATGTGGTCGGTCAGACCTTAGCGTCCGACTCCGAGTCCAATTTTGTTGGATCTCAGGTTTCTTTGTATGGGAAAGTATTTTAAAAGTTCTAATTTGACTCTACCCCGAGTTTGACATGGAGGAGGTCCTGTAGGAGGTAAGACCAACCCCTTTACAAAGGCCAAGGCTGGTTCGATTAAACATACAAATCATAATCCCTACAATCTATCGAATCGTTCTTTTACCTATACTTTTTAGCCATGTTTTCTACTTTACCCTAGTTTCGTCCATCTTTGTCGATTTGCGCCGTAAATCGTCGGCCTTTGCTGCGACAGTGTGATGCCTTTTGTAGGTTTATCCCGTAAACCTTCCGATTCGCCCACGAGACGGGTGGTTATCCTTTGTTCCATCTAAATCGGCCTAGAGGCCGGTTTTGATCTCTAAATTGACTCTGCTAGCCGGTTTAATTTTACAAAACATATCTTGGTTTAGTTTTTGCTAGATTGAGATGGTTGACGACTTTATATTACCATAAAGTTTTAGGTATCGTGATCATGATTGTCTTCTTGTAAAAAAAAGTTGCCAACAGAAGGGTGTTCCTCCTCTCCCATTTCCATTAAAAACTCGATGCTTAGCTTAAAAAAACCAGTGAAATCTTATTCAGAGAATTGGACACAAATGCGGCACCTAGATTTTAAGCTCTGGGTGAACGGTAGCTCTACCACAGCTCCACTGGATACTCTACCACTAAGGTACGCGCCCGTCCACCTTCCATTTTCATTAGATAAATTTTACAGTCTTGAAAAAGTGATTCAAGGCATCAATTTATATGGTGTCTCTCACTGTTTTAAGAATGTAAAACTACCCTTTTCACTAAGATATATGTATCTTGGACAAGCACAAAAGTTTCTGCCAAACTAATCGTATCAATCGCTTATAGCACACATATACCATCCCAAGCAGGAAAGTGATTTTTTTCCTCAAGAAAATATTCTCACGTTTCTTGCATAGTTGCATGTCACATAAACAATTATGAAAAAAAATGGCAATATATCATGTAAATTTAAATTCGACTTCTACAATATCATAAAAAATAACAAATATAAATATGGACGAATGTATATATACCAGTTTTAGTTTAACTTATAGAAGTCGAATTTAATCTTGTATATCTATATGTGAAGTGTTATATCTCATATTAATCTATTTTTTATTTTTAAAAAAAATAATAAATGATTATTTAGGAAGCATGTACGAATCTACTGTACAGATGAAAATCATCTCTAGTCCAAGCGTCTTGTAGCTAGCTTCAGTTTGCATTAGTTCATAGCTCGCATCTTATAATATTTTTCCATAACAGGAAAAATAAAGATGCGTGAACAAATCTCATCAAGAAAACATAAGAAACATCGTCGTCCTAATGGTTTTTTTAGTTCCACAATTTTCTGTACTATTGGTGCAAATTCGCTCGGAGTTTTCAGAACACTAACTGTGTTTTTCTGTTTGTAAACTTTCCAGGTTTTTTCCCCTCTAATTTACACGAGAAAAAAAGGATAATATGTCAATCCGTACGTGTGATTTCAACAAAATATCACTTATACGGATGTAAAGAATAAAATGTCACTTAATAGGTTGCCGTTAGGATAGTTTGCCACTTTAGAGAGTTTTAGCTATTTTCTTTTCTTCTCTTCTCATTCTCTTTCATGAACTGATCAAAATGCCCCTGGCTGCTCTAAACAGATCAGATCAATCCCATGTCTATTGCTCCTCCAGCTCCCCTCACGCGCAACTTCTCCCTCTCTAGCTCTAAATTTTATTTTCTTTCATAATCTATACTCTCTCTCTACCAATGACAATTCATAAAAATTGAATAGCAAGCAGGCCAAACATAAGAGCATCAAACTCAATTTTTCAGGTTAATAGCAGCAAATCAAAAGGTCACAAAGCATTCAAACGCACAATCCAATTCATACACAAATTTTGCTACAAATTGTTCAACGGACTTCATACACCTCGGGACCCGACCTCTCCTTGACGGTGGCCAGCGCTGGAGACGACGGCAACCGAGCGAGGCGCTAGAGAAAGAGAGAGGGAAAGGAAGGAGCCGCGCGCGAGGGGGAGCTGGAGGAGCGGCGAGCGGCGTTGGGGAGCAGCGCCCACATGCAGCGAGGGAGCTGGAGGAGCAGAGCTCACTGCTGGAGGAGCTCGAGCACGAGCGCGAGGCGGTGAGCGGCGCTCAATTTGGATCAACAAGAGATCGATCTGATCCGTTTAGAGTAGCCAGCCAAGGACATTTTGGTTAGTCCATGAAAGAAAATAAAGAGAAAAAAAATAAAATAGCTAACATCTAAAGTGGCAAACTACCCTGACAGTAACATACATGTTACTAAGTGATATTTTATCCTTTACATCCATATAAGTGACATTTTGTCGAAACCACACATATAAGTGGCATATTATCTTTCTCTTAATTTACACGGTAAATCTCCTGCCGTCTTGTTTTTTTTAAAAAATAAGTAACGATTAACAAGGTAGCCAGGCTGTGCAGCCTTGATTGAGATGGCCGGCACAATCCGTTGAATTATTTTTTTCCTCCGCCGGCAAGAGCAGTAGCACACGCACTTCACTTGGCTAGCTCTAATTAATGCAGGAGCATAGGAAGCTCAGCCGATCTATTAGCAAACGCACTAACGCAGATCTATATATATATATATAGATCGATCAAATGGGCATCATATATAATCCAAGGTGCCGTCGGATCGAGGAGGCTGGCTTGCGCAGATGGCGGCGGAGGAGGAAACAGCCGCAGGGAGCTGGAGATCATCCAGCAGCAGCAGAAGCAGCAACCCCTACCACTCGGACCTGCAATCGATGACTGCGAAGGTCTCTCTCTCAATACTAGTACATGATTGGTAATGTTAATAACTCTTACATACGTACGGGATGCGCCTAAATTAATATAACTAGCAGGATGTATGGTCCCACAATTACGTGATTAATACCAATATAAAATTATCTAAATATTTTATACATGATTTTTTTTAAAATTTATTAAATAGTCATATTGTTGTCTTAGAATTTAAAAAATCAAACCTTATCATTGTCGGTTTCCAGTTTTATATTTTTAAAAGTCATACTAGATTTTTTTAATAATAGAATAGAATATCATCCCGGCCTTTGCTCAACGAGTTACAACCAATTATTACACCAATTCACTCGAGACGAGCGCAATTCAAAGAAAACTATGAGTGACAAATGATGGTCCACGTGTTACAGACTATGAGTGACAAATTGTTAAACAACACATCTTAAAAGTGGCAAATAGTTAAATACCCCCCGTTTTAGAATTTTTATGCTAGATGTTCCATAAACCGTAACCACCCTATTTCTTTACGGCTCACCACTATCCCCTTTTTATTGCCATCTGTCACCGTTGTGTTCTAGATAAATTGTTTTTCAATACTCCTTTTTTATTTTGAATTTTTGTTTTTTCTAAATTTTATTCTACTTGAACCCTTATTTTTATTTTCTAATTTCAAAATTTATTTTATTTTTATTCAGAATTTTAATTGATCTCGTATTGTGTTCTACATGTATTGTTCTTTTAATATTTTTTATTTTGAATTTTAGTTATTCCTAAACTGGGCTTAAACTTTTTTTCTTTTTCTCCGGAGAAGTTGTCATTTGGGGTTGCTCAAAAGAACACAAACTAAGTCATTTTAACTGGAACCCAAGAAATCATCTTAGTATTTATTAGTTGCATGCATACATAAAGTTCATTGGTTTTGTTATATGGTGGATGAATTAATTAATTCTTGGTCTTAGTGACAAAAGAAATATGTATTAAACTTTTGGATGGAGGGAGTAATAGATATCATATCACCAACAATTTTCATTTTTTTAATCAAAAGATCCGGCGCTATATTATATGAAGTAGCAGTCACAAACATTTGAAGTTTATGATAAGATTTGGTCAAACTTTTAACACTTTTAACACTATATTTTTCTTAAATGCTTAGCTTAGGAAAAGGGAATGCGTTGAGATTTTTCATGAAAAATATTATTTCCTAAATTTTGCCCTAAACATTAAATATCTATACATGCCTAGAGCAGTACTTGGCAAATGTGTGAATATACCATTCATCTTCAATTCTTCATGGTAGAAGAGCATTTTTCTTGCTTTGCCTAATGTGGTGAAAGCATGAAACTATTGCACAGGGCCACAGGGCTCGTGATTTTTCTTTTAAGACTAGCTCATTACAAGGTTGGTTTTGTCCAAATTTATTTGCAGATTCCGAAATTTATACATGTTTGTTTAAGCTCTTGGAATTTTGTGTTAAAAAGTGAAGCTTGTTAGGACTGAGCATTGTGGGAACGAATTAGTAAAAGCCTGGACCCCCTTTTGCGAGGGGGCACCCCTTCTCCCGAGTTACGGGGCTGAATTTCAGTACGCTTTACTCGATCGTCGCGTCCGTGAGAATTAATTAATGTTTCATTTTTTTAGAGAAGAGACGCAATTAATTAATTAATTGATGTTTGCAGGGTATACAACACTTGTGCTCCGAGCTCCTGGAAATAAACAAGGCCTCAGAGCAAGACTTGCGAAGGAATGTGTATCTAAGCTACCTGTCATTTGTTAGGTATGATATGAGAGTAGGAAGGTTTAGTCATCATTTATGTACGAATGAATGAATGTGTGTGCAAAGAGATGAAAGATGACGAGCCTGTTGCATAATTAATTTCAGAATGCTGGAAGAAGGTGGCGGTGATTTGGATGTGATGCGTGATGTGAAGCAGCATGGCATGGCGCAGAGGAGGCTCATCCAAGATGTGAGGAACAGCATGTACTACTCGTCCGCAATGTCAATGGCTGGCGTAGGAGGAGACATGGTGGTGGAGGTCAATAATGGCGGCGCATCGGCATCGTCGTCATCGTCGACGACGGCGTCAGTGCTGCTGCTGGATGAACTCCTGTGGGAGAATCGGATGGAGCAGGCCGTGGAGGTCCTGGAGCAGGAAGGGCAGTTGATCCAACGGATGCAGGAGCAGGAGACTGGCGTCCTGGCTCTGTCGCTGTCGGCGAGGAAGGCGATGGTCGCGGACCGCCTGGCATCCGTGGCGGAGCACCCGCGGACACCGCGGCCGGAGCTCCTCCGGGCTGTCGCGGGGCTCTGCAGGCTCGGCGAGGCACGGCGAGCGAACCACCTGCTCTTGGGGTACTACCGGCGGAGAAGCGTCCTCCGCCGCGTGGACGAGCTGAGGCTGAAGCTGAAGCAGAGAACATATTCTGCTTCCGCAGA
This sequence comes from Oryza officinalis, assembly GCA_008326285.1. Classification (NCBI taxonomy): domain Eukaryota; kingdom Viridiplantae; phylum Streptophyta; class Magnoliopsida; order Poales; family Poaceae; genus Oryza; species Oryza officinalis. The sequence goes on along the minus strand of BDMV01000008.1, from coordinate 40,745,194 downwards.
AGGGAATAATGATGGGATCAACTACTACTACATCAAGGAGCTGGTGCGCACGGTGCTGTCCACCATCGTTGAAGCGTCGAGAACAAGCGTGGTGCTGCATCTGCATCTGCATCCGTCGGAGCTGGAGCTGGGGCGGTGGGCGAGGGAGGAGATGGACGGTCTGGGCGTGGCGTTCCGAGAGTTGGTCGACATGCCAGCAGCAGGCGTCGATGGGTCGTCGTCGTCGAGCAAGCTGTCTCTGCTACTCGAAGCTGCAAGATACGCCCTCTCCTACGGCCCTCTGCTGCTTGATGAGTTGGCGGAATATCTGAGGGAGCTGCTAGCGCGGTGCATGGAGGAGGCGCTGACCATGTACGCCGCGCATCTCAGGCAGGTCCTCCGCCTGCTGGCCGTGCCCGACGACGACGCTTACTCCTCCTCCATGGTGCTCGGCCGCTTCCTCCTCTCGGGGGTGCTGAGGACGACAACGACAAAACAGGTGCTGATGATGAGCCCCTGCTGCTGCCTGCTCACCACGAGCGGGAGGAAGCTGGCTACCCTCATGCAGGAGGTGGTGGAGGACGTCTCGCCGCTGCTGGGTCTCGGCATCACCATCACCACCTCCGCCAAGCTGCTCCACCTTCTCGCCGACCTCTTACGAGACTACATGCTCATGCAACTTCTCCCAGCAACCGCCGCGGCCGATGACATGATGATGGTCTCCGTGCTAATCAACTGCACCACGCTGCTGTCCCTGTTCCCTCTCATCGCGCGCCGTATCTTCACAACATCAGCAGCAGCATCTCAAGACCAAGACCAAGATTTTGATGTCAGTAAGGGGGAGCTCGACGGCCTCGTCGTGTCCATCAAAGAAGCCGCCGCCCAAGTATGGACATGCTTCTGCCACCACTTCATACGCGACACCATCATGTCAACACACAGCAGCAGCAGCATCAGGCATGGCGCCAATATGCCTTCCTCTGCTTTTCAGGTGCGTTGCACTTGTACTTCCCTACTGATTACATTTACATGCTCTCGATCAAATTAATACGGAGTAGTAGATTACAATTACATGCTCGCTCTCGAATCTCGATCGAGATCCATCAGGTGTTGTTCCTACGGATGAGGCAGCTGAATAGCCTATACGGTGCCATCTTAACCGGCGAGGATGGCACCATGAAGAAGCTGCTGCAGGAGTTGATGGAGGCTATCATACTCTTCTGCCTCTCTGATGAGGACCCGGACGACTCTTGGATCATCCGTCAAGCATCCCATGCTATCCCAGTACAGGACACGCTCCTTCGGCAGGTTAGTTTATTTATTAATTATAATCTGACCAGATTAAATATTCATTCATGTACATACAGATGTTAATTATTGCTGACCACCAGATTCTCTAATCTGTCGCAGATCCAGCTAGACGTCCATTTTCTACTACAAGTTGCACAGTTTTGTGGCTTCTCCTCCGACGATTTCAGGGACAATGCACTGGATTTGCTCAGGAAAGCACAAGAGAAGGTGGTGCCATTATCATCTTTGGAGCAGCAGCAGCACGAGCACGAGGGGTGGGCTGCCGACGCTGCAAGGCACGCAATGCAAGTGCTGATGATGGGGTCTCAGGCTGATGAGGAAAACATCACAGACGAATTAGCAGCTGATGATGATGAGATGCAGCCGGATGCTTGGCTCGGATCATGCACTTGCAGCGATGGCAAGTCCAGCGATGAGTTCGTCAGCATTGAGGATGATCAATTAGCCATTGATTCGGAGAATGAGGCCGGAGCTGCTGCTGCACAACAAGTCACCATCGAAGAAGCAACGAGTGCACAGGCCGAGGAAGAGGAGAACAGCAGTTGCTCGTTGTAGGATCGATGACGTACGGTAACAGTAGTAGTAGCAGATCAACCCCTTTCCCTACTAATACCTCTGCTCCAACTCCAATGGTGGTCGGTGCAAATGCAATCACTCACCAGTACTACTCGTGCTGCACCCGCACACAAGAAAGTAAGCAGTAGCAGACGAAAGAAGCCGAGAGAGAGGCCATGGGCAATTAATTGGGCATAAGCAGCGGCAGGCCAATTACCAATATGGCAGTGACCCAGAAATTAACTAAGCTAAGCACGTACGTACGTACGTATGCATATCATCACTAGTATGGAGTACACCATTATTATCTGCATTCGATCAGAAACTAACATTAATTAATCCTACTGCTCCATCATATCGATGGCAAACCAAGATTGACTGGGAGATCCAGATCCATAATCCAGTTGGCGCTGGACGGCAATGATGTCGCTTAATTGGCTACATACTGTCTCAATCTCATACATATACATCATCGTACATATACATGCTTGCTAGCCAGCGCGCGTAGCTGCTAGTGTCTGTATACACGCATTATATAGTATATATATTATTATTCGTTCGTTCATGCATGCGCGTATTGCTTACTACTAGTTCGTTCCGGACTGAATGCATGGCATGGCATGGAATGGATGGATTGCAAGTGAATGAAGGTCAGAAGAGGAGGTATACGTACGTACAACACATTTATACGCGGGCAGGGAGGGAGGCACGCGCGCGGCTGGCTAGCTAATAAGCTACAGGAAATTCATTCAGAGAGAGCTAGATCCATCAATCAAATGAGCTTGTAGGAATTAGGAAGGCATGTCGATGATATCAGGCAAGGAAACCGAGCTTCTCGCCGTTCTTCTTGGCGAGGCGGATCAAGCCCTGCCTCTGCTTGGCGTCGGCGCCGATGGTCCTGCAGAACTCGGTGATCACCTGCAAGCAGTATCATCGATTGCAAATTAATTTATACTGTAGTAGTAGTAATTGAGGAGTATAGAGTATACTCCTGTAGTAGTAGTAATTGAGGAGGAGTATAGAGTATACTCCTACGTACGTACCTGCGAGTGCAGCGCGATGGCCTTTCCCCTGAGCTGGTTGAAGCGCTTGCGGCCAACGATGTTGCGCACCACCACCACCACCGGCGCGAAGATCCCCTTGCCCTCGTTCACGTTGCCCATCCTCGCCGGCGCCCGCAGTGGCCGCGCCGACCGAGGCCGCGCCGCCCACGAGCTCAGCGCCAACGAGTGCGAGTCGCCGGACACGGAGCTGGACCACGTCGGGAGAGCCCTCGCCCCGGGGAGGGACACGGACGCGGCAGCTGCCATTATATTATTATACTAGAATGCTGCTGCTGCTGCTGCTGCTGCTGCTCTTGCTCTATGGAGGAGAGGAGAGGAGAGGAAGAAGAAAGTGGTGGCCGGAGTCCGCCTAAGAAGGAAGCAAGCAAAGCAATCCGGTGGAGTGGAGGGAGTGAATCCGAGCCAGTAGAGTACGTAGAGCGCAGAATTTGGTTGAGGCGTGCAGCCAGCCACATGTCCTCCTCGCAAGAGATGAGGAGTTTCTGGGCACAAATACACCACCTATACCCTGCTGCCATCTCACAAGCCTCTCCCTTTCCATGCCACGCTGCCCCCTCGTCTCTCTTCTCTCTCTCCCCCTCTCTCTCTCCCTCCCTCTTTCCCCCTTTCTTTCGCTTGTTCACCAATGCATTGTTAAGAATGCAACTAGATCGAAGGGTCTGCAATTCTGAACCAACTCAAAGTAAGCAAGAAGAGTAGTACTGATAAACATCTAATTAATCAGCACAACAGAAGCCAGCGCTGCACGCATAACGGCACAACACATAGTAGGAGTATCAGACTGTCAAGTAGACACCACCCCAGCCATCCATTTTCTGGACTAACAGCAGCACGACATCCAGTAATTAAATGTACACAGAACGAACCGCTGAACCTGAATACATCCAGTTTCACTGAAGGCAACTTCTTTTAACAAACTCCCTTCCTGGAGTTCTACTTCTTAGTAGTTACTGCCACCATCACAAAATATAGCAACTTTTACTAGTAGTTAGTAGTACCAACCAAAAGTCCTCCAGATCACCCTGTACAAGTCCCTCCCTCCCTTCCTAGTTTCGCCTTGCAGCTGCTCTATTCCTTCTCCCTGCCAAAAGGTAGATGATATGATTCACACGGCATCATCTCAAATGCTTGTGGAAATTAACTATGCAGGGAGGAAAGACAAAGAAAACACAGTCCCATGGCCAATAAGTTACTGTAAACAAAAATGTAGCATAATCCGGGAGTAATAAGGGCATCATACTTGAATTAGTTAGATCACGGCAGTATCTGCTTCCGCACATGCATCGAAATGCTTTCTCAGGGCAATCCATACCATCAAAATCAATGCCATAATCCTGAAATCAGAATTCCAACCAAAATTCATTGACAAGAAAAACACAAGCCATAGCAAGGAAATGATGTTCCATTGTGAGATTAGGCTGCTGAAACAACTACATGATGTGAGATAGTTCCAAAGACAATATGTCAAATGAAACATTTCACTTTTAGTGCAAGTATAAAAATTGCTCTAATGAATCCAAGGTGCAGTTAGGCTCTTCAAACATCAACTGCTAAGTTTGACTAGAGATATCAAGCAGCTCTTTATTTGCTAAACCTGATAATCAATGGCCATCTCTAGTGATAAGACTAAGAAATCGACATACTCAACTGTCTTTTTTTTTTATACATCGAACGGTCTGCAGGGCTAACCTTTGGCTGTTATCTCTTCTATGATATGTTGCTGATTACTACAAAACCATGATCATGTGAAAAGTTATTCTAAGTATTGAGCCTGCAGTATCAATTATGTCCCACCAAACATATGCATTCTTAGACTAATCGTTAGACAGACCATTGAGTACTTCAGTGTACAGGAACCAAAAGTTGAAAACTTTAGCCAGTTAGAGATGTTAAAAGTGTTATCTGATCGTCTGATTAATCGCGATTAATCGTCCTGATCGGTCCCCTGACTCCGATCAGGGGCATTCATTCGATCAGCTCGATCAGAAATCTGATCGTCCGATTAATCGTCGATCAGGCGCAGTTAATCGTCTGATCAGAGCACCTATCGATCACTTTTGGAACAAGTGTTAGGGTTTAGCACATGTGAATATGTGTTACTACTGCTGATTGCTTTGTACTGTGATTGCTTTATCCTAGGGCAAGTAAGTGACCATCTTGCCATAAATTATTAATACTTGGATTGCTTTATACTATGCACTATATAGAATATAGGTTCTGGTATACGTAGTACCGATCAGGTCGATTAATCGAGGCTGATCGACGATTAATCGTCCTGATCGGTCCCTTGCAATCAGGATCGATCAGCAATCAGATAACATTGGAGACGTATACACATAAATGTTGTACATGGAGGTCAGGGATATTTTCAAATGTGGGTATCGTTACATGCATCAGAATTCAGAAAATTACACGCACACTTACCCATGTTAGCTCCTCAAATACCTCCACTTTCTTGGCAGTGAAAAAAGCAAGCTGCATTAAAAGGGGGAAAGAACATTAGCAAGACCATTAACATGCATTGCTTAACTACTTATGCTCTGACACAGTTATGGACAGTTGAAATCACTTACATGATAATAACAGTGGTCAGGTGTCTCAACTTCAACAGGGATCAGAATTAAATTTGCATCACAGCATCTAAATGGCAGAGCATTATAATCAGAAGCAAATGAGTGGACAATAAAGGTCATAAGGCCACCAAAGAATTTAAAACAAACAGGACCTGAATATACCCTAGCATACCTATGGTTCACAAATCGTCCAACATTCCCATAAAATGTTGCATCGATGCATAGAGCCTCTTCATCCCTCAACACCCGTTCAGAACCCCAATCAGCATCTAGGAGCACTTGATGCATATGCTTAGCATTTCGTGCATTTTCAACTGTCCTTTCATATAGCTCCATACTTGTTAAAATCTCTCCAGCGTATTCACAGATAAAAGAACCTTTAGGCAGCTCATCTAGTGTGCGTAGTCCCCAGCCCTTTCCTTCCCGTGTGAAAAACACCTGAAGCATGCATAAAGTGACAACATGCTCATTTCCATGCCAAAAGTCTGAAACCCAATTACAGTGACAAACAAGTGAAGCTTTAACATGCTTGTGTTTACAAAAGATGGAGCTAGAAACGGTTAAGTGTAAACCAAAGAATGGAAGACATGCTAAGCCAATGGCTGGTCCTCAAAGAAAAACGCTGATCGACAGATATTGCGCATTCAGAAACTATTGATGACAATCATTAAAAATGGAACTGTAAAAGAACAGCATCTCTAATCTTTAAATTTTTCAAAAGAGTACCTGCAAATTGGATGTTATCCCGCGCTGAACCACACGATTTCCACAGTGCATGGTACAGCCACATTTACTCCAGCATTCTTTAATGAATTTTCTGACAAGATGGCCTTTGCATTGATCTGGTGAGCTGCTGTTTTTGGCTCGTTCAAATGGGCAAGTTGTTTTGCAGTATGTCTTATGATTTTCTGGGGAGTGATTAACTGATATGCATTCATCAAGGAATGTTGCCCGGATTAGACCCTCTGATGTGTATGCAAATTCACCTCCGGTTGCTCTTGCACAGGCACATGGAAGTGGTGATGATAAGCAATTGGCTGAACAATTAGCACAACAGTCCTCATTGCCAATCCTTGCTATCGAGATGTTGACAAAAGCATTTTGGAAGACAATGTTCTTTTGTATGTAATTGAAGAATGGAGGGCAACTCTCACTGCCAAACTCATTTACTATTGATATCCTTGCCCGTTCTTCTCCTTTAGATATGTCAGAAACATCATGAGTCGGCCTTTGTTTAGAAAGTGCCAACTCGGGCTGCCGTGCAACAATTGAATTCTGCAAAATAGTTCCTGACGAAACAAGCATCGACAATCCTCCAGCAGCATTGTTGTTCCCATCTATAGCATTCATACAAGAAATTGGCTTTACAAAAGGAATATCAGTGTCCACAGCCTCCTTTTGCAAGTTTGCACCATCACTATGGATTTCAGAATTCGCAGAAGCCAATTGCACGGCACATTGGCATACCTCATTCATCAGGTTGGTAACAGAAAAGGCAGGAGGGTGGATCAGGTATGAATGGATACATTTATCCTCAACCATTTTGAGAACCTTGTCTAAATTAATGGAGAACCTCAAAGGGTCGAAATTGCATTTCAGTGACATCTTCACCTCACCCATAGTGGACGAAGCTACATCAAGTTCCACAAAATGTCCCACATGAGTATCTTGAAAAGAGGAAGATCCAAACTCATTCTTGAAACCGCTGAGTGCATGGAGGCTGCTGTGATGACTATGTTGTTGGTTAGCTGCCCTGCCACCAGCATCAGCACCTGAAGGATTCCAACAATAAATAATACAATCAGAACAAGCAGAGAGGTAACATGTACATTTTATTTGATTTCCTGAGCAGACGCAATGGTATGTGCATCTAGGAACAAACACACGGTATATATGAAAAGAAAATATTGATGGAAGAGAACACCTGAAGAAGCAACGATGACTTGCTTGGCAGCAGAACCATGTGTTGCAAGTTGAGGCTTTGGCTCTTCCAAGACGAGAGCGGCTTGGGGGTCTCCAGAAAGGGGAGAAATTTGGCCCGAATCTAGCCTGGGCCTCTTGACGAGGGGGGCCTCGTAGTCATCATCAGCAGTAGCACAGTGGGTGAGAGAAGCAGAAGTGGAAGCAGTGTGATTAGCAGCGGCAGCGGAGTCGAGGATTGCATCAGCGAGGGCGCGGTAGCACTCGTCCTCGATGAGGTCCCAGTTGTGGTCGTATAGCTTGAGGAGCCTCTTAAGGACCGGGGTGGCCTGCTTCTTAGAGAAACCCAGTTGCTTCATGGCGCCCAGCGCCTTCCTCGCCCTCTCCGCGGTCGAACTGCAACACCCCGCCATCTGCTGCTGCTGCTCTCTCTCCTTGTAATGTGAGCTGCAGTATATGTATATACATAGGTAACATAGCGCTAATCAATCAAGGGTAATATTAATTAGCACAAGAACACGCGACACAAGTATAAAAAGATATGTGTTTTCTTTCTTGTTCCCATCTTTTTCCGGCCACCGACTGACAGAGTAACATCCTCGCGAGCAACCAAATCAAACCAAACCAAACCCCTCCCAACACACAAGAAGGGTTTTGCGATGGATTAGGGCGAGGGGGCGAGAGAGAGAGAGAGAGGGAGATTAAAAAGCAAATGTGCATGCAATTAGAAGAAGAAGAAGAAGAATGTCAGCGGCGAGACGAACCGAGCTAGTAACTCCCAAGCCGAATCGAATCGAACTCCGAAGAAAAGAAGGAGCAATGTGGATTAGGCCCTCTTCTCTCCCTCGCAACGCAAGCCCTGCCCCGCCCCCGCCGCAAGGAGGAGGAGGAGGAGGAGGAGGAATGGAAAGGGTTTTTTTTGGGTAGGAGGAAACCCATTAATTAATTAATTAATGAGAAATTAATGGAGGACGAATATGGGCCGTCCTTTCTGCGCGCTAAGGCCCACACGGCCCACCTAGTATCGGAAAATAAGAAGGCGGGGCAAGGCCTCCACTCTACCCTCCATCGGATCGGCAAGGAAACCCTAGAAGCGTAGAGGAGGAGAGAAAGCAATGGCGTCCCTGAGCAAGCGCGGCGGCGGCGGCGAGGGGGAGGGCATCCTGGCCTCCTTCTCCCGGTCTTCGATGGCGGCGCATGGGCGCGAGGCGGCGACCATGGCGAAGAAGCTGCTGCGGAGCACGGGGAAGGCGGCCTGGATCGCGGGGACCACCTTCCTCGTCCTCGTCGTCCCGCTCATCATCGAGATGGATCGCGAGCAGCAGCTCAACGACCTCGAGCTCCAGCAGCAGGCGCTCCTCGGCGGGCCGCCACCGCCCGCGCCTCTCAAATGATCCATCCATAACTTCTATTGCTGCCTGCGCCTGCCTATGTCGTCGTCTTGTCTTTTCTTCTTCTCTAGAGTACACTACTACTAGTGTTTTTGCCTGTCTAGTCAGACATATCAAACTTCTTGTTTTCATTTCATCATCAATCTATGATCTATGCTATGCTGCTCTGATGAGATGTCGTCGTCGCCGCTTTTCCTTTCCTGCTACTTATTTTCACGCTGAAGCTTCTCATCTTATCATGCCAAATAAATTGATCGGTTACTATATTTTATTCTGTGCGATTCCTGTGCCTTGTGCCGTTTTATTCTTTCTCGTCATATGCTGCTGTGATGAGATTTCGATTTGCATCACCAGGGTTACTCTCTTTTTTTTTATGGATTGACATCTCCAGGTTTATAAACAACAGTTTAGTATAATTATTAAGGTTTTTCTTAAATAAAACAGTATAGTCTCTGTAATAAAAAATAGAACATTGTACTCCAGTTTCTATTGTTGGATCACAAATGGGAACTTAAGAAGAAGATTTGTTATTCATAAGATTAAGACTGGAGCAATGCATATGTTGGTTTGTTACGCCCCCAAAACTTTGGCAAACAGCCATGTGTGATGTTAACCAAACATTTTGATACAAACAGCACTACTTTATTGCATTTTGATACAAACACTATATATATATATACGTTATAAATTTGGATTCGTCACTATCCAAACTACTACTCTCTCAAAAGAATGTCATTGCTGGCTTGTGATGGATTTTCTGCCAGTATTAGCAACAAACTGGGCTGCGACTAATTCTCGGCTGATAAATTAATTGATCATATGCCCCGTTCAGATATTGAAACTGAGAATTTATCCTCCTGACCCGCATGTCATGGGCACGAGGGGGTAAATCCTCAATTTCTGATCTAAACAAAGGGTATATGAGAACTCCGGGTAATATGATAAACTCGGAGCACCAAATCAATCGGCATACCTCGAGGGGAAGCCTTTGCAAACAATCAGCAAAGCATGTAACGCAAGAGAAGCTGAGCTGCTCCTGCTCTTAATGCAGGCATGGCACATCAAGGACGGGCATTAGCATCATAATAAAACGTCTAGCCAAAGTTGGATACCACACATTCTTCATCAACAAACTGCTGCTGCGACAAAACCCAAAACCAAAAAAAAAAAGCAACCTAACGGAACGGAGAGCACAACCCAGTAGTTTTTAGTTATGGATCTCTCCCTCCCTTTTGACGGATCAAAACCTCATGCTTGCAGCATATGCATATCCCACCAGGCCACCACCATGGGGTGGTGAACCATTAGTTTCTTGCGTTGTGGCTCCCCAAAATGCCCCTCTCGTGGTGAGGAACACGCTGGTAGCCATTTGACGACCTGCCACTGCCACGGTTGCCCGCATACTCGTTGTCGCCTCCCCCTCTAGCATACCCTCGCCCTCCTCCACCGAAACGACCTCTGCCTCCCCTTCCTGCCAATGCCAAACACTCACCACGTTCATATCATACTTAAGCACGTATATGCTACCATCAACTGTAACCATGAAGCTGTGTCTAGTCTGCAAGCAAATATTGCATAGGTGTTGGAAAAATAAAAGAGCAACTTACTTCCACCTCTTATGCCGCTGTTAGGCTTCCGCTCCTCAACATATATCTGCCGCCCATTTATTTCAATTGGTGAAGCCTGAAAATTGGCAACAGATTTAGCATATGACCTGTCAAACCATGATTACTAATTCAAGTGGAAGATGCCCGTGTAGTGCGTTAAAAAAAGGGAAAGCAGACCACCAATTAGGCATCATAGTAATAGTAAAGGGTGAAGTGAATATGCATCAAATTTGATTTTAAAGGAGTATGCACACACAAATTGGAGAAGCTAAATGCACATAAATAAAAAAAATTTGAGTTTCGTTGAACAGTTTGCCACCTTCAATGCATTGTGAACACCACTAAGTTCTTCGAATTCCACAAACGCATAGTAGCCCCCAGTCTCCTGCCAATGTCATACAAACACTAGTCAAAAGAAAATTTTATCACATCATATAGACGTAATCAAAAATACATATAAAGAACCACCTTGCGGCTTCTGATAGCAACACCATCAGGAATGAGCCGCCCAAACTTCTTGAACTCATTCTCAAGATCAGCCTCAGATACAGAAGATGGCACATTCCCAACATAGACAGATTTGCTCTCTGTTTTTCCGAACAGAAATATTAAGAGTCGGTGGGTAATGTGCAACTCAAATCAGCAAAAAGGATTATGATGCTAGCTCAAACTAAAGAACAACCTTCATCATCCTGGACAGCAAATTCACCATAAACCTCGGTTTTTGGCTTCTCGGCTGCCACAGACGAAGTCATAACAGAATGCTGTGCAGCCTGGTTTGTCTCGGTTGCCTGGTGAGAAGGCCTAGTCGGGGCTGGCTGGGCCACAGGGAACACCGGCGGAGCTTTTGCGGTTCTTAGCTGCATGAGTTTATACCATCAAGGTTTTAAATATGCATGAGATGACATCGCAAAAAAATCATGATCAACCAAGTGAAGGTGCAACATACAATGGAGGCATAGGTCTTCTTTACTGGTTCACCAACTGGTTCCTCTACATGAGGTGGTGGAACAGGTGGAGATTGCATTGGCTCCTCCGGTGCCATCGCCATTCCATTTGTAAAGGAAGAAATTGGTTCTTCAGGAAGAGGCTCATCTCCCCAATTGTCTGACTGAGAAACTACTTGCTGTGGTGGCTCAGAGTAAGTATAGTTCTCAACAGCATCACTTTCTTCAGATGTTATTGGGACAGCACTTTGATTTTCCTCTTCATGAATGTACTCTGGAACTTGAGATAGAAAATATATAGTTAGTAACTAAGTAATTGCAAAAATTAGAAAAGCAGCAGCAATAGCTCTATTCATACGTGTAAGGTATTTACTCTTTTTTTTTGCCATGGCAACATTCTAATTTGAAACCACCAGTAATCAACTCATACAGAACATACTTTTTGTCTGTGCTCATAGACAGACAACACAGAAGGCATGATAGAAGATATGACATAGTTCAGAACATACACATAACATGGCACAACAGTTTAGATAGATCATTGACAGAGAAAATAAGAAATATGGCTCACAAAAAGGAAAAAAAATAAGAAATATGGCTGAACAGTTGAAAAGAAAATTGCAGGAAATTATGAAGGTAAAAAGGTATATTATACCAGGTTCAACGACCGAGTTGGATGATGCCATGTTGGTCTCAAAGTTGTCCTGGGCAATGACAGGTGCAGGTTGCACTTGCTCTTGGTCAACGAAATGGAAATAATCATTGAGAACAAAGTAACCCTTCTCCTGGGGAGCAAGGAAAAACATCTGGATGAATTTCCTTTGGTGGCTGTACTCCTTGGTCTGTACGAGACCAGATACCATAACTAGCACACCGTCACCCCATGAGTTGAGAAAGTTGGCTGTTTTGATCTCGATTTGGGTGAAATTCAAGGACATGATGAGGGAGTGTATATCCTGCAACAGTTAGAACAGACGCATTAGAAGAAAGCCGTAGAGTAAATGCACATGACAGGGTCGACAAGGAAGGGAAGACAAAATTGGAGCTTGTTTAGGGGAAGTAGGTAAATTGAAGTCAATTCAGTAAGGCAGGCAAGCAAAGGTGGTGTGCATAATGCTACGAATTCGAAGATGCTATGCTAGATAAAACATATATATATAGACATACAAGTAAAGCTGTCTTTTTCATAAGTTAGAACTAGTACACACTAATGCTAGTGAAAGTAACAGTAGTAGCTCGTTTGATAAAAAGCTAAGGGGATTCCATTGCAATTTATAAGAATATAGATTTGCAGGGCGGGGGTAGGAAAAGAAATATTATAATGAAAAGAGATTGCGGAGAGGGAGGTAAGTAACCATCATGGTGCTGGCGGTGGTGTTGGTTCCGGCGAGGTCGTCGACGCGCACCATGGTACTGGCGTCGTTGTAGAACTGGTGGACGACATCGGGACTCTGCTGCAGGAGGTTGTAGTAGTTGCGCAGGAAGTAGGTGCCGACCTAGAGAGGAGAGGGAGCAGCAACAAGATGAGAGAGCTAGGATTTATTTTGAGGAGGGGAGGCCGGGAGCGGAGAGAAGGGGGGCACTTACCTGAGTCGCCGCCGCCGCCGCCGCCGCGGAAGCCATGGTGGAAGCCTGGAAGGGAGAGGAGAGGAGAGAAGCGGAAAACCCTAGATCTGCGTCCGCGGGAAGGGAGGTGGGTTGGCACCGGAGGGCAAGATCTACTAAAGAGTCGATCGAGGAGATCGAGACGATCACGAGCAGCAGCCTGCGGACGCGGATGGACTGGATTGCTTCCCTTCCCTTCCCTTCTTCTGCTTTACTAATTTGCTTCGCGTCCCCTCCGCTTCGCTGCTTATTATTTGTTTATTTATTTATTATTGTAACCCTACCCTGATTCATATTTTATTATCGTACATAATATTCTCTCCGTCCAAATTACAAGAGCATATTTTTTTACATAGTTTTTAATGACATTTAATTTATTTCATGTCATGTTTCTAATGAATGTGAAATTAACATCACATGAAAATACTTTAAATTATAAATATAATAATATAACATGTATAATACTTAGCATAGATATGGTTTATATGATTTTATTAATCAAAATTTACTGAATTTGATTTTTCTTAAAAAAAGATATCTTATAATTTGGGACAAAGAAAGTACTTATTATCTTACGATAGAAATATAATCGTACCATAACCGGATAAGATACATTCATGACTCTTACCATGTACCATAATCCTAATTTTCGTTAGTACCTATACTAAGGGCATGTATAAAGGTAAAGTTTGATATGGTCTCTTCGTTAATACATATCATTTATTTAGAGACAATACTTCTATAATAGTTGAGACAACAAAATTTCTTAACAATTAATACACTAAATTATTTTTTTATTACTCTTATTTTCTTTTATTTTTCCTTATGCAACAAAAGTTCATTTAATAAATACTAAGAGCCGACTTTGAGTCATTGTCGTACCTAGCAATGATGCTTCCCTTTCCTTCTCTCTTTCACGTCACCAAGTTTACTTACGTGTCAACGAAAAGAGCCCGTTAATAAATACCGTTGTATATACCCTAAAGAGTTTCATACGTCTCAACAAGATCAGTTATTACATATCCTTAATTAAAATTAAGGTAGATTGAAAAATAATGTGAATAGGTCATTTATTGGTTTCAAAAGAAAAAGTCAACTAAATTTATTGAAACTAATATTATAGGATTTAATGTGATACAATTCTACGATTCAATACTGTAAAAGAAAAAGGAAATTCTACCTAGTATCCGATCCTAACTTGTTGAAAAAAGTAATTGTAATTTGATGTTTTGAGGATATGCTACGTACAGAATACTATCAGCCGTCGGTTGCTTAGGGTTGAAATAAATATAGATTAATTACTCTTTGCATTAGGTAAAATGTCGGTCATTTCACTTTGCACTAGTCATCATGGTACAAAATCAATCACCGTATATGATTGGGTAATGTTGGTTTTTTAACATCACAAGAACTCACCAATCACTCTCACTCATACCTTGGGCCTTGCAACAACAGCACACAAATCTCTCTTTACATTGACAGTATGTAACAACAATCACCGTTTACATACAGTTAGGAACCGATTTCAACTGCAGGCGGCTTTCTTATTACTCCATATTTCAAATGCCTAATCTCTTCTTTTTCAAAGGCGCCCACAATCCAATGAATTCATCCCAATCAAATCCAACACAGATTGATACACCACAGTTCCTTGAGTCAATAGGCAGCCAGGCGGGGGTCTGTGCGATGGGGAAGACCAGTCCGAGCCCCTAAACCCCTGCACCCGCAAGCAGCCTGTAAATACACACACACATATATATAAATCATTTGCCAGTTTACCCACTTCTCAGTTTTATAGGTACACACATCCACCTATAAACGGCAATCTCGATACCCAATGCAATTACTGGCTACAATTTCTCCTCCTTCCCTCTTTTTTTTTTACTTATACAAAGAAAATAGAACATAATCATTTAGTAGCAACTCATGGGCTAAGGCTGAGTTCGTCTGTTAGAGTTCCCATCTCTCCTTCCTCTTTTTCGTGTACACGTTTTTTAAACTACTAAACGGTGTATTTTTTATAAAAAAATTTTATAGAAAAGTTGCTTTAAAAAAATCATATTAATTCATTTTTTAAATTTTTAGCTAATACTTAATTAATCTCGCACTAATCCTTTGCTTTGTTTTGTGTGTCAGGAGGCACAGTTGGGAACCTTGCCTCCCAAACTCAGCCTAAGTGTTCTAGTAACAGTGCGTTTAGGTGAGCCTCCTGTGCCAGCTTAGATGATAGTATTGCTGTGGTGTGTGGTAATAAGTGGTTGTGCTTAGCAGATGTGTCTCGTAGCTCCTGCCATCCATTTCAAAAAATTCCCAACTAACTGCAGTACTCGAATGCAATACTATATAGAGTTCTCTTACCACTTGTGCTGCAAAAGTCAGCATCTTCTCAGGCGGCATGCCAGAGCATAAACCTAAACCAGAAAACAGACAACAAATCAGCTCATGCCACCTCACATAATGATAGGCCAAAACCTATTACGGCAGTGATAATCCACAAAAGAGAAGCAACGTTTACAGTCCAAATTACAATATGTTTTTCACGGGGGGTTATCCACCCCAAAGGCCATGCGCTCAACATTAGCCGTGTATTGCGACTGCATGTATTTTGAGGCTATAGAACGTTATACGATCACATCATTAACAACTTTGGTGGATACTGGATAACTTTTCAATATGACAGATGAAACATACTACTGCTAAGTTTACAACAACTGATTTCACAGAACAAAATTTACTTGGTCCACTAACGAAAGCTACAGTAAAGTAGCATAAAACCAGCTATTTTTAGCATGAAAAAGTTGGAAATTACATACTGACCGTAGAGAACTGCTCCGATGAATGCATCACCCGCACCAGTTGTATCTATGAGCTCTTCAGACGGTATAATTTCGGCAGTGCCTAAAAGTAATCTGCCACTGATGGATCCTACTCCATCTGCACTTATTCTCAAATTTGACTAAAACAACAAAAGAAGCAGAAACAACTAAATAAGGGAACATATAAAGTTGAAAAAAAATATAAATGTGAATAGAAAAACCCGGAAACCCTGTCACTAACTTACAGAAGATAGCAGATATACCCCCCCCCCCCCACNGACTAAACCCCCACACCCCACACACCCACAAAAAATAAAAAGAGGAAAAGAGGAGGGGGCATTTACATTAGATAACTTTATCCCCTGTTGTGTAACTATGGATCTTTAAGTCACAAGATAGCATGGACCAAATGATGCAGATTCAAGTTCAAGAAGAAAGCACATCCAAGAGATGCCATACCTTGGAGGTGATGCATTTTGGCATGCTTGAACTCAAAATGACTTTCTTCTCTAGTGATTCCAGAAGACTCTCTACATCTATTTCCTCTGCCTCAGAAGCATCTGCAAGTTGAGCAGCATGTTATAGTTTTCTGTAAAAATAACGGAGAGAAACATAAATTCTTTTCAAGTAAAATGGATATCTCAGGTGTCCATGTCATGTCTCCCAAGGGAGCACAATGGATAGCTATGCTTGGTAGTTGGTTAGGACCTGGGCTTCCTCAGCCAAGCACTGTTGTGACAGCGCAGCTAGAGAATGGAAGGGGCAAAGGAGATAAAGGGAAATATCAGAATAACCTCTTGCTTGCTAATTCAGAAGATGCCAAGTCTCCTTTAAATAACTTCCTAATGACCCTTTCTAATATCTAACCTCTGATATTATCGTTTAGCACTCGGTAAATAAGTAAACCTCATATCTCTAATTTTCTGGTTATGCGGATGGTGAGACCAGTGCACCATGTTGCTGGGTTCTGTTGGTATAGTGATTTCCTACATGACAGTACATGTTTTGTCTATAAAGCTTCGCTAAAATTGGCATGAGGCAGTACAGTAAGCTCACCTATTGTGCTTCTTTCAAGCATCAAGCATCCCTTTTCTCCAAGGGTTACAATAATAAACTTGATATTAGGCAATCTTAAAAGCATGGACACCAAAGCAACCGGTGTTGATGAGGCTCCTGTCCAAGCCTGCATTATTCACATTAAAAAAAGTCATTAAGAACTACTAGGAAGTAGCAATCTGAGATGCTAAACAAATTTGTGTGGTGTTCAAATACATAAGGAATATTTTTATGCAGTATGAAGAGGAATTTTGTTTTCGATTCTCCTTATCCAATAGTGCTAGGAAATAACTATCCAATAGCAAATACCAAGACACAGTTTCCCGTAATATCAAACTCAGCCTCTGAACACAAAACTTTACATGCCAGCATCATTCATTGGAACCATGGTAGTGACATAGCCTTTAAGTGCTCCTTCACGTTCCAAAAGAACTAAGGCCAGAATCATGGGGAAATAAAGTGAAGATGCAAATTCTTGACTAGCCTGTTTTCAAATCATAAATTAAAGTTAGTTTTGTAAGGGTAACAATCAGACGACTAATCGCAATTAGTCGTTGATCAGGTCCGATTAGTCTAGTTCTAGTCGGTGTCTAGTCATCCTGGTACCCAGGATGTGTATAGTATAAGTAGTAAGTATAACTCTACATTATAACGATTTTGTTCTATATATGGTAGTAATTCTGTGATTTAGTACTATACAAACATACTATAATAAATGTGTGTAAAGTGTTAACAAAGCAAGCAATCCAAGCATCAAGCATGGTTTGGTAGCTACTTACTAGTCGTCCACAGCATAATCAGACGAGTAATCACGTTTGGTTGGTGATTAGTCGAACGACTAGTTTTCTGATCAAGCTAATCGCATCGGAGTGCATAAGCGAGCTACTGATACCAATCAGGACAATTAATCATGACTAGTCGTGATTAGTCGGACGACACTAGGCGATGCCAAACGTACACACTACCAGTTTTAAACGAGAAAAATAGCTTAAGATAACTTTTCAGGAGGAAAATAATGCACATTAAAGCGAACGTTTCTTGCTGAATACAGACAGGCCTTGATGGTTAAACCCTTATGCAATAGAATTAGTTACCTGAGGAAATTTTGCAGAGCATACAACATAAGATGCAAAATTGAGAAGCTCGTCCAATCCATCCCTCTTCCGTTCGGCATCAATCAAAATAGGAAGTTTTCTTTGGCTTGCCTGCACTGGATTGTTCCTCAAACACTCAATCTCACTACTAGCGTACCCTTGACCAAAACAAAAAATGCTACAGGTGTATAGAAAAAAAAGGCTTACACATGGCATTGAGACTGCATATGTTATATATTAATGAATTGGACATGACAGCTTCCATATTCATAGTGATATTCCCAGCCATATATGTAGAAATAGCGGAATTCCGAATAGGAAAAAAAACATTCCTATCTATGGTATCTAGTTGCCCATTAAGTTGTATAGAAGTGGAGCTAACTTTTAGTAAGTGACAATTCATGTTCTAAGAACTCTGATAGTTTCCACTAAACGCAAATGGGAAATTTGAGTGCCCATACCCAAAAAATATTAGAAACAGAGAGTAGGCATTTATATTTGCGAGATCCTCTATAAGAAGATAAAATTTTGTGCCAGGAAAATATTACCTCTTCAGCAACAACTAAAGCAGTTTCATGCAGTCTGACATCAAAATATACAATGTCAGCACCATCTAAAGCCGCAAACAGGTTTTCTTGTGTGAGCTCCTCAGGCACCATAGGAGGATAACCAGGAGTGTGAATACAAGTACGAGTTTTCCTGAAAGAAAAAGGGAATTCGACAGTAGTTTTAACAGGCTGAATATTTTAAGAATTAGAGTGCCACTTTTGTATGACCATCCGATTTGTGAAATGAATGGTAAGATTATTTTTTAAAAAGAGAAAAAAAAGGAACAATTTTAATGGCAGGACGTGAACCAAAGTTATATGTACATTGTATCATACCAATGAATAAACTGTAAATGCATATCCATTGGTAAGCAAATGACCAAAAGGGTGTACTTCACTTTAAATAAGTCAAGGCATCTGTTTAGAAGAAAGATTTGCATATGTTGCTTCTTTTAGGAATGTTATGCTTCGTTGTGAATTACTAGTATATATGATCTCTTAAAGGATTATATAGAACTTGTCAAGTTTAAAGTTGCATTGCAACACATGGGTACTACTTAGCTAGTTGTAGAAACATGAGGACATATTTATTTAATAAACATGTAGGTAGATAAACGGAAAGAAGAAAATGAGTCACTTACGTCTGGTTGTCAACAATTATATAGGTGAAAGGTGAATTCCCCTCCTCTGCAACCTGAAAATTGATGCGGCATCCATGATAATTATTACTCGTAGAGAAAAGGACAATTATTACTCGAAGAGAAAAGGAAAACATGAAAAATGCATAGTACGTAAGTAGGAAACGGGCAGTTGTGGGCAAGGTAATTTGTACCAGGATAAAAGAGGTGTCGACCCCATCATGTTGCAGCTCCTTGAGGATGTTTCTTCCTTGTGGGTCATTGGATACCTGGTAGTGCAGCAGGGGTGTATTAATTAATCGAATAGGAGCAAGTAAATAGGAGTACGTAATTGAATTGAAGGAGCAAGTGGATATATAGTGGTACCTTGGATATGATCCTTGGGCGAAGGCCCAAGCGAGCAGCGGCGGTCAAGGCATTGCCGGTGTTGCCGCCTCCCTGGACCTTGAGCGTGAGGCTTCGGATCTTGTCGTCGGGGTTGGGGAAGGAGGCGACAGTGGCGAGGTAGTCCGCGGAGACGGCGCCGCAGCCAAGCTGTGGGTGTGGTGTGATGCAAGCAGATGAGAGCGCGGGGCAGGGGAGCGAATCGAGGAAGTAAAGAGGAGAGGCGTACCACGACGGGAGGTTTGGAGGAAGAAGCGGCGGCGGAGGAGGCCATGGTCGGTCGGCGGCGGCGAGGGCGAGGAGGAGGAGGTCGTGGTCGTGTTGGTGTTGGTGAGGATTGAGCTGGACTTGGGCCGATGCGTACCATCGTCATCGTCATCGTCATCGTCCCACGCCCTCGCCCTACGCGGAATGCAGATGATGCAGCTGGAGGGCCATCCATCCTGATCCATGGCAGGCATTCCCAAATCACAGCCCACTCGCTCGCCTCCTACCTTTGCTGCGTTGCATTGAGGATAAGGTGAGGTCGGTGCGGGCCCCACTTTTCTTCGGATTATGCTCCTTCCATCCAAATGAGTTCTCCCCTTACTTCTCCAACTCACATCTCTCTTTTTTCACGCGCACGTTTTTTAAACTGCTAAACGGTGTGTTTTTTTTAAAAAAAATTTATATACGAAAGTTGCTTTAAGAATCATATTGATCCATTTTTGAAAAAAATTTTAGCAAATACTTAATTAATCATGTGCTAATGAGTCGTTTCGTTTTTCGCGTGGAGAAAATAAATTCTCAACACAGACCGCCGAACACACCCTAATAGTATTTCTTCTCTAGGGAGTGATTGAGAAGAGCAGTTTTGTTTATTCATATACTTATTTAAATTATTTATTAAAAAATAAAAAATATTTATAAATAAATTATATATGTGTCCTTAGTGACTCAAAAGTAAATGTTGTAAAATAAACTATGATGAAAAAAAATCAAAAATTTAAATTCAAAATTAAGTTTTAAAATTCAAATTTTGGTATATAAACGTAAACATAAGCCAAACAATGAGATTTGAGAGAATGATACAAGATATACAAAAACAATTAATCAAGTATATGATTAATTAAGTATTTTTTTAATTTAGAAAATAGATTAACATAATTTTTAAAAATAATTTTCTTATAAAAAAATATTTGTAAAAGATGTAAACGAGAAACTTTTTCTCTCAATCTTTTTTTTCCCAACACAGCCACGTCGGCTTTCGCGATTAGCTGAAGGAGAGAAGATTGAAGAGAGAGCAAGTGAGCGACTAATTTGCTGCTGACTGCTAGCACGCTCCAAGAGAGCAACATCAACCGTTCGTGCCAACTCCACACGCTATGTGGATGTGCAATCCAAGGGGCTAAGACAAGGCGGCGCTCAAACGAGTAGGGCAACATTGGCGTGAGCAAGAAGAAGGTAAATTAAGGGGACTCTTCGTTCTAGCTAGCTATGAGCGGCACAAGTAGCAATGCAACCAGACAGATATTTTTTATAGATACTAAAAAATGTCCATGTGTTACAACGGGTCAAGACGTTTTTTCAAGGATATAACTTCTATTAGGAGCTCAGCAATAAACTAAAAGATTAGAATCGCTACAGGTGGAGCCGCAGGCCCAACTACCATAGCCGCGGCTGTCTCCTCTCGTTGCCAAGTCAGACCCACGCGCTTCAGTAGCATCTTCAATCTCTGGACGATAATCCCGTATCCGTACGATGCTGGAGCTGATCCTCCCCATCAAATCTAGCCGAATCTTTCTTGATCTTCAAAAATTGGTTAAGGGTTTTTTATCCACTTGATCTCCTCTTTTCGTTTTCCTCGTAATCGACGCGAATCTGCAAAACTCGGGATAAAAACAGCCCGGGAAAGCTTGCCGACTAGCCATTATTGACGACCATTAAACAAAGATTAAATCCGGTGAATTAAAGCCGAATTGAAAAGGAATGACGAGGGAGGAGTTAAATCGATTTTTGCAATCAATTGGAGAAAAAAACGCACCGGAGCCAGATATCTATATAAATTTAAATTTTATACATACATACATACATACATACATACATACATATACATATATATATATATATATATATATATATATATATATATATATATATATATATATATATTNAGTTATATTAGTCAAATCCTATGTTCCAAACATGCAATCATGTACGAAACTAGAAACGAATGGTAGGATGCTTCCTGTCTAATACATCAAATTAAGTATGGAATCTCTATGAGTCTTTCACGTGTTTCTTCAGTCACATAATGATCAATGAAGTTTTCATTTGGTCACCAAATTTTGTGAAAAAAAATCAGGAATAGTATATCTTTTGTAGTTTGCACCATAAAATTCAAAGCTCAACTAAAGTAAACATATTTTATATGCAATTACCATAATTTAAGTAAAACCATATGGAATTACTTGTAGGCAGCAGCGCAATGGCGACAGCGTTTTCGTGCATGCTCCCTCGTGTCAGACAAGCATCGGCTGGCCGGCCGGCCGGGCAGGCAATCATCACAAACAATTAATATATACCTCAACGCGGGCCAACAGATCATATAGGCGAGGAGCTGCTTGATGTAGACACATATTTGGCAATGAGCAAGAGGGAGCAGAGCTTGAGGGCGAGGTCGCCGGACTCTTAAAGGCTCCAAGTTCATGGGTTTGCTGAGCAAGCTCGTCGAGTGTAAGCACGAGTTGACAGCGGAGAGCACGGAGAGAGGGGAAGCGAAGCGTGTGTTTAGCGAGAGAAGAAGCACGCATGACCGCAACGGAGTTTGTGAACGCAGTGCCAAAAACAGAATCAAACTGATCTGAGAAGAGGGCTCGATGGGCTCGCGCCAAGCAATGGAGCAAACATGCATGGAGTAAACACACACGCAAGAACGCATACATGCGCTATGATCGTCTTGAAAAAGCTAAAAATCACATGAAGTAAATATCATGCCTAGTAATTCAGAAGCTTCACAGAGTTCAAGCAAACGAATAATCAATCAAAAATTATAAATTGGATTAATAAAATCCCTCGTTTAATCTATGAAAAGACATTGGTGCCAGCTCGAAACCTTCCAGGTGGACGGAGCAACGATGGATACGCGCTGCCACACTGGGACGGAGCAACGCACAGCACACGAACAATGGACGACGCGCGTGGCGATGCATGCGGGACTCAGGCCGACGTACAAATCGGATTGACGGACGAAGTGGCGATGTATGAAAACTCGTGTCGTGACGATAGAAAAAATTGCGTTCTCGTGCGCGCGCGACTTTTTATCGAGTTGGACTCGGATGACGTTCTAGCGTGACGTGTTTTCGCACGACATTGCGTATCTAACACGAATGACATGCAAAAATTAGGGTGAGTATGAAATCATCTTCATCTTTTATAACAGATAAAGATATAGCAATATGTCCGTGCGTTGTAATGGAAAAAAATTACAATAAAATATACACTGAAAGAACTGAAAGAGTTATATGATAGCATTGGGGTAATCTTGAACAAAGCATGCAATACACCTGTGAATCTTGTCATGAGTTCTTTTCTTTATACTAATCATCATAAATCGTGCATATGTTTCTGTCCCGTCAGAAGAAGATGGAATAATAGTGACACAGTAACTCTTGAATCTCATTTTATTCTGCAATTTGAGATTTGTCGAAAAACAAATATAGCACCTGCAAAGAACTGATATCGTAAGATCTTGAAAATCTGAAAGTTTAGCAGTACTAATTAAATTTTCTGATAATAACCTGAGATGTTGCCGTTACCGTATCATTCTTCATCTCGTTTGGAACATTGGGTACATGCATTGCTGGAGATGGATTTTGAGGTTGAGGCAGGGAATAGTTCAATGTAAAACATCATCAGTGTAATCCTGGTAGTCATCCACATGATCTGCAAACGAAGCAACAGTCCCGCAATCAAGTAGCAAAATTGATATTGATCAAGTAGGATTGCAATGCTACTGCTACATACATGTGGAGAAATGGGGAAGGTTGATTTCAAACCTGAACTTGCGATTACAGGAACTTCAGAGGTGATCGATTGCCTCGTCAAGCATTAATGCTTTGTCGGTCTCAAAAACAACATCAAAAGTGCAACAACATTCAACCATGGCAATAAACCAAGTACGTTGTATTACTACGCAGGATAACAAAAAATTGACATGTTCCCCCCAAATTATTTACTTTTGTTGCAGCAAGTAGCATTATCGTAGCACCAGCTATGTTTGATTCACAAGCGTTAACGCTCGACGGGTTGTGGAAAACGGCCGGGTCACATTGACGGCCTTGAAAAGTCGGCAATCTCGTCGTGGCTATCCAGCTCATCCGTCCCTGACTGAACATTTGAAAAGCGGATAGCTCCCAGACTTGCCCGACGAGGACGTGCGGCACCAGTGCGTGCGCTCGGCCCCTCATCCATCGACGGCCACAGTACGCTATCGTCGTCCGCGGGCAACGCCGACGCTGTTACCGTGCGTTGCTGCCGCAGCTCAGAAGATAACCAGCCTCATCGGTCAGCCTCAAGAGGTTGATGTGGGCCAGGCGGCCAGGCCCAGGCTACGGAGCTGCGGAGGATATCACGGAGAGGACAGGATCGAAGAGTTCTGCGGCTTGAACATTCTGGTGAATCCTGATATGATTTTGTTGTATTCTGAATGCGACTCTCGCGAGGATATGTTGGTGCGTCATCTACCCTTCTCGCGAAGGGAAAAAAACGACGCGACGACCAAACAGACATAGAAGTATCTTTAATTTTTATAATAGATAAAAAAATATGCAATGGTATATATCCTAGGATTTAAATCATTAGGTAGATTCTATTTTTCGTTGAGAAACTCATAAAGAGTGAGGTCTTTTACAACCCTATCCTCACGAGGTTGCACAAACATAAACATGTTCATCCTCCACTAGTAGTATCTCTTTTCTTGCGGAAACGAGATACGGCATTTGCAAACTTCTCCCGACCAACTACATGTGGATCAGTGGGTCGAGACGCTTGACTATCTAAAAGTCCTCAACCACTGATAGTAATAAATGACACATAACTCTGGACTAACTCTAATGCTCAAAGATCGAGAGAAAAACACACTAGGTCCCAAAACACCTAATCCACCAACACAAAGATCGATCCACAAAGCACGATAACGATTTGGGTGAGAGAGAAGAAAGAGCTCAAGATCCAAAGTACCTTTAACACCAAGCTCAACCCAAAACAAATTCTGAATAAAATGAATAGGTAACCATTTATTTTATTCAGGATAAAATGAGTGTTCAAGGGTTGGTGGGGATTTTAAATAGGATCCCAAGTTGGGGGCAAAATCCCACTGATTGATACTAGTTCACTGCAATCTTCCATCATTAAACATTAATTAAACATTCATTGATTAATACTAGTTCACTGCAATTTGAGCTAAACGATCGCTCGCTCCCTTGCACTAAACAATCCCTTACATCATTGTTGACGCCGAATCTGTACCGCCGATGAGGATCCGGCGTGCGAACACACGAAGGCCTGGAAGATCTACTTAGCTCCAGTGCAGGTCCTAAAATTGATGAAACGCGGACGTGCCAGTCAGTTTGATCATGCCACTGACAAGGTATGCAAAACAGCAGAGCATATAGAGTATCGGCCGATAGCAAAAACAACCTATTGGCCGATGAACCGATAAGACAAAAACAGCCGATCAGCCAATGAGCCGATGGCGCGATTCCAGCCGATGCCAATGCCAACCGATGTAGCTAGGATTTTAATCCATCGGCCGTGTAATGAGCAAACATCTATATAGAAACGATCGGCCGACGATAACAATATAGCATAGACCAATCACATGATAAAATAAACATTGATCTGAAGATTAAAGCACATATCGACCGAAGGTCTGATGGCATAAACTCTCAATAGGCAGATAAACAATAAATATTTCGTTGTCATCAGCCAGATCCAATCTATATGTAAAACTCTTGGGCCGATGCAACGTCCAGATAACTCACCGACTGAAACCCCGGTGAAACCCTTATTGGCAGCCAACAAGCAGGCTAGAGATTACGGTTCTAACTACGACTTAGAAGATCAAACTGAATTGATGCAGCACTGAGTATGAAAAGAAACGCAAGATCTAGACAATCAAGCCCTCGACTGATTTTCGGGGTGGTGGATACCTTAACCAATCTAACCTAGCGAGGCGATTTAGTCGATACCAGCGTAAACCCTAAAATGAATCTCGGCCGATACGACTAAATCGAGACGTCAAACCAGTTTGACTAAGATATATGATAGTAGGTGCTTACGTTGACGAAATCAGAACATCGAAGCCCTAGCCCCGACAGCGCAGGCAACCATAACGAGACTTACCCATTGCAGGAAGGGCATGAACTCGCTGAAGAAGACGAAAAGTAAAGGTTGGCGATGCATCGAAGTTGTATTGATCGTGAGATAAAAATTACATGAACCTCGGGCTTACATATTTATACCCATAGGCTAACAAAGATCCTAACAGAATATGACTCAAACTTTCCTAAAGATAAAAGGAAACAGATAAAGTCCTTATTAGACACTAAACACACTTTCCTAAAGATAAAAAGGAAACTAACAAACTCTTCCTAATTAATAGATACAAGCCGCATCCTCCTCAAACTCGGTCTTCTCTGGATAAGATCTTCCTGAATCTAACAAGAATCCGATTGCTGTTAGTAAATGGTTTAAGATAACCCCCATCGGCCGATGTAGAACTCTAGGCCGATACTAGCTTCGAGCCGATATGAACTTTGGTCCGATGGGAACTTTGGGGCTTACCAAATTCTGGTGTTAACAATCATGTCTTCCTTATGTCTCAATCCCGAGGTATCTCTCTTTCTCTCTCACATTCTACCTCATTCTCGAGCTATAGTAACCATGGCGCCCTCGAAATCAAGCTCAAGCACGGGTCCTTATTCCTCAAGCCTCCCACTCACCGAGTTTATTCTCTTCCTCCTTCCCTTCTGATGAGGACATCACTAGCTCGGATATGACCATGGCTACCTGTGACATCCTGACCCAATTAGGATATGGCATGTGTGTGTTGACGCGAAATTCGTCTTTCACACAAACGCCTGAGAGATCTGCTTATCTCCAGTAAAAGTCCTATCAATTGTGTTCAGGGCATGCCAATTAGTTTGATCATGTAACTAACAAGATGAAAATAGATCGATGATCAAGATCAGCCAATAAGCCGATGTGATGTAGCGAGGCCAGCTAGTGTCGATAGGGTTTTGATCAATCGGCTATAGATCCAATATAGATTCAAATAATCAGATAAACAATGAGATTTATATTATCATCAGCTGGAACTAAACTATGTATAATCATCAATAAACCGTTCTTTGTCAAAAACAATCTTGATAGATCTGACCAAATCAAAATATTATAAGATTGAAATTGATAAAGATAGATTTAACTAAAGACTGTAAGTTTGAGTATAAACCGATGTAACTCAGAAAATGCAACAAGATAATATAGTGTAAACCAATTGACCAAAACTATTATAATGTGATAGATGTAAATCCGATGGTTAAACATACATCGGTTAAAAATCTGATGTAAGTAAATTAAAGTGTATATCGGCTAACTAATCGATATATTTGATAGCTAAAGCCCACAATAATGATAACTCATCGGCTAGAACTTCGATGAACATTGCATAAAAACCTATCGGTTTACTAGAATTAAACTTATTAGCAATAATCTAATAGATCGGACTTAATCGAGACAGTATAAGATTAAAGATAATTAGAAAAGCCTATTTATCGATAAATATATACAAACATGATGGATATAACAAATCTATCTAGAACAGTAGTACGATGAGAGAAATATCAACTTAGCCAGAATATTAGACCTACCCAAGAAAGCCCTAACTAAGTCGATACAATTCTAAACAACAATGTAGTTAAAGATAGAATCAATATATTAGATAGACAATACTTGCGTCAAACTAGATAGAATATTGAACTTAACAGAGAAAGTTCTAGCCACGCCGATACAAATGAAGTTGACGGGACTTACTTCCTCGCTGGAGATCGAACTCAACCGATGCAGCCTAACTCAAAACTAAGAACTTGTCGGAATAAAAGGGTGGCAATGCGCTGAATGTAATTCTATTGATTTATGGAGATAGTTTACAAAGATCTCGGGTATACATATTTATACCCTTAGGTTGATACTAGTTCTGATTGGATACGATATAGGTTTCCTAAAGATAAAAGGAAATAAACACAAGTCCTGGTCGAACACTAAACAAAACTTCCTAAAGATAAAAGAAAAATTACTAAATCCTGCCTAATTAATAGATAGAATTAGATTGTCATGCCGTGGACTTCATGATTCTGCTTTGAATTCAACTTGATCTGGATAAACTTCCATATACCAATCGACTTTTTTTCCTTAACCGAATCCACTAAAAAATCATATCAAATTTTGGTGTTAACAGTGTGGCTCATAAGAGCTATGTGCGCATGTTTAGTATCACCTTGCTACTTTAGAAATGGTGGAATCAACTTATAAGGGCTTGTCCCTCCAACCATATCATTCCCGGGTTAACCCTTTTACATGAAGCGAGAACAAAAGTGTAAATGGGACAGTATGTGTAAGTGGGCCCG
Source organism: Oryza officinalis (assembly GCA_008326285.1). Lineage (NCBI taxonomy): Eukaryota > Viridiplantae > Streptophyta > Magnoliopsida > Poales > Poaceae > Oryza > Oryza officinalis. Next base: position 40,717,040 of record BDMV01000008.1, on the reverse strand, counting down.
CCCATCGGATGGGCTACGGTGCGGGGTTTTGGATGGCAGGCTGTTACAAATGGTATCAGAGTCGACCTTCGCGGTTGCACGTACGGGTCAATGTGTGAGCATATGGCACATGGCGCATATGGGCTCTGTGTGAGACACATGGCATGGCATATGGCATTGGCACTGGACGTACGAACGTGCGCTAAGAGGGGATATGTTCCTGGACATTTGCCTATATGTTTGTGCGGCTATGCGGATAAGTTGGACTAACGGGGACGTTGGGTCTTTTGAGGAGGATGTGTGACATCCCAACCCAATTAGGATATGGCTTGTGTGGCCCCCAAGAGCTGAGCGTGCATGTTTATGTCACGCCCCAAACTAGCTCCGAGCGGAGGCCAGTATAAGGCGATCCAAATTAACCTGTATGCCAGTACCAGTCCCAGGAAATAGCGCTGGTACAACAGGAAGACAGAATATCACAACAACAGCGGTCTCTTTATTAAGAGTAGGATTACAACCAAGGTTGGAACTACGGACAGAACCCGAGTTCACAACAGCATTACAAAAAGGCGGAAGCGAAAAGCGGAGACTAGCCCTAAGCCACAAGCAAAGCCTTGGGGAAAGGCCGAAACCCTACTACTGCTCGAAGTCTGCTTGCTCCTGGAAGAACTCTTCATCAGCAGGGTCCACCTCTTCGTCTTCGAGAACTGGGGGGGGTTTAATTATATAGAGCAAGGGTGAGTATGGGAGTACTCAGCAAGTCAGAGGAATTAAGTGTTTAATGCAAGCTTCAAGGGAAAGCCAGTTATTTTTCACAATTGATTTTAGTTTAAGACTTTCAGAAACGTCTAAGTAAGTGCTTCTCAACGACGCGGATGAGAAAGTGCGTCTCATCCGGCCGGAGCAGTGAAAATGTATCGATTGATTCTTGTCGGCACGAGAGGCTCCCTGCCAATCGTTTACCGACCCAGCTGCTCCAACAGCCACACGCGAGAGGCTCCCTGCCAATCGCTCACCAACACCGGCTGCACCAACAGCCACAAATCAAACATGTCGGAACGAGAGGCTCCCTGCCAATCGTTCACCGACACCGGCTGCTCCAACAGCCTTAAACCAAGCACAGAAGGGAAAACCTCACACCAACAGCAGTTCACAAGGATCACAATTAAAGCTACGCTAAGGAATCACCTCACATCCGCCCATGACCGTGGGCACGGCTGTTCGAATAGTTATTAACCTTTGCAGAGGGGGTACACTTTACCCACACGATGTTACTAACCCCGAATCACCCAGCTCGCGACTCTCGGTCACGTCTGGCGACCTTGAGGCTTTCACGACAAGGCGTTTCGAAAGCCGACTCAGGGTCATCTTATGCCAACGGGAGGGGTCCCACGGACCAACACCAGGTTAGGTCCCAGACCATACTGTGCCAGGAAGCCCAGGGGTCCTCCCCGACACCACCCCGGCGAATCCACTTGTCCCTTGGCATCAAGATTTCCCTGGCCTAGCTAATTACTCAGCCAGGGGCGTCCCATATCACCCATGTGGTCGTACTTGACATATGCTCGGATGTAATTCCCAAGGAATCGGTCCTTAGAGCGAGAACGAGCAGACCGTACCTCCAGTACGTCTCCCGTACCGCGAGTTTTAGAAACTCACTTTATTTTCAAGGCACCGACCCAAGTGTCGGGTTTTCCAAGCATTTTGTAAACTCAAGTTTTACCCAGGTGATCAATTTTAAAGGTTGAGGGGAGTCTCGATATTCGTACGCGAGGTACGGATACCGAGGCTTCACCTGAGGGGTGACAAGGGTGTTAAAGTATTCAAATATCAAGGAAGGTGAATGCAACAAATGGGTAGGGCCTGCCGGTTGTATTGAAAACCGAGGCCAAGTGCTAAGTGTAACCTAATTAATGCATAGTTTGCGGAATCAAAATACTTAATTTAAATTATAGGTTCAATTGATCAAAGGTGACTTGCCTTGCTCGAGATCTTGAGCTTCTTCCTCGAAATCTGCGCACTGCGGGTCTTCGGGCTCCGGAACTACACGCGAAACGAGACGACTCAACAAAGCGATAAAAAGAAGCCCTATTAAAGACCACTAAGCGTGCCATTGGATAGATCTTGATTTTTGAGGAATTTTGGAAGTGGAATGGAGTCAATCGGACGAACGGTTGAGAAGATATGAATTTCCGAAGATTTAAAGATTTTCTGTCTAAAGGAAAAGGAATTATTAATTCCCTGGAAAAAGAAAAAGAAAAGGGGGACTGGAAATGGACTTTATTTCGAGGGGATCGGCCTAGGCCGAGCAAGGGAGGCCGATGGCCGAGCGGCCGAGTGGCCTGGTCCGGCCTCCCGAGTGACTCGAGGCCGACTGGGCTCCCGAGTGACTCGGGGCCGACTGGCCGAACCGAGTGACTCGGGCCGACTGGCCGGAGGCCGAGTGGGCCAAGGAGGGGCGAGAGACCGAGTGGCCGAGGGGGCCGATGGCCGACTGGGCTGAGTGAGAGGCCGATCGGACCGAGTCCGATCGGGACGCACCGGCGGGCGCTCACGTGGCGCCTACGTGGCGGCCACGGAGGCCGGCGGGCGGAAAAAGGGAAGGGGAAGCCGGGATCAACGGCGTGCGGTAGCGGCGGAGCCATCGGCGGCGCGGCGCGAGACCGGCGAAGGGGAACAGCACCGGGACGAGAGGGGAGAGAGGGAAATCGAGCCACTGGCTCGGATTGGGCCACGGGGTGCGACGGCGGCCGACAACGGTGCGCGGCGGCGGCAGCAACGGCGGCTCGGGGAGAGGGCGGGGGAGAGGGCGACGGCCACGGCGGCGCCCGGGAAAGGGTTCTACGGACTAACTAGCTCCTAGACTGGGGAGGAAAAAGGAGGCGGAAGAGGGGCAAGGAATTACCGCGGCGGGACGAGCTCGCCGAGAAGGAGGTTGACGGCGCGGGGCGGCGGTGCGGCTCCGGGCCGAGGGAGAGAAGGAGGAAGATGGCGCCCGGAGCTCCTTCGGGAGCCCTCAGCTGCGGCGGCGGGCGTGGACGGCGGCGGCGGCAGCGGAGAGGAGAGTGGAGCTCGGTAGGGGCGGCAATGGCGGCCGGGGAAGAAGGATTTAAAGAGGGGAGCGAAGTCGGTTCGCGGAGGTCGGTTTGGGGCTCGGAGAGGCGGTTCGAGGGCGCGGGGAGGGGACCGGTGCACTCCGGCGCTAGCGGCCAATGGCGCTGTCGGGTGACGTCGGCCGTGGTCGGGGAAAAGAAGAAAAGAGGAAGGAAAGGGCGCTCGCTCCATGTCGCTTCGGGCAAGGGAGTGCGGGGAGAGAGAGAGGGAGAGGGGCGCGCGCTCGGCCCCTTGGCGGCACGCGCGCAGGCGGTGGGGCCGGGAGCGGTGGTCAGTGGCGACGGAACGGGACGCCGGCAGGGGAGAACGGCGGAGAGAGAGAAGGGAAACGGGAGAGAGCGGGGCAGGGAGAGGGCGCTCTCTCTCGGCTCGGGCGCGTGTGGCGCACGCGCGGCGTGCCCGGGCCGAGTGGCCTGGCGCGGCCTAGCGGGGAGGAAGCGAGGCCGAAGGGCGGTGAGGGAGGACTGGGCCGGCAGCGGCCCAGGAGGGAAAGGGAGAAGGAAACAGGCCGAGAAGGGAAACGGCCCGAGGACAGGGGGAGGTAAAGCAGACTTTTCCTGAGAGAAAGAAAGGAGGAGTTTGAGGGCTCGGATTTGAAATCCGATTTCGCGGTTTTCTCCGGGATTGAACTGAGAGGGGAAACACGAGACCTTGGCACACGACAAGACTCAACCGAAGAGCAAGCTTTCGCAATTAGGGTTTTTAGCAAATTAGTTTTCCCGCTAACGCCGCGACAAAACGGGTGTTACAGTTTAGTACCAACTTGCTAGTTTAGCAAAGGTGAAACCAACTTATAAGGGCTTGTCCCTCCAACCATATCACTCTTGGATTAACCATTTTATATGAAGCGAGGACAAAAGTGTAAGTGGGCCCGCCCGTTAGATGGGCTAGGTTGCATGATTCTGGAAAACAAGCTGTTACACTACCTTGTGTATTCATCAAGCAAAGATGCATGCTTTCTATATGAGATTTACGTATTATATATTTGAACAAACATTATTACACTATAAGTACTTGTTCGAAAACTTATGGAGTCTACTTTTATATGGTTTTGGTCCCACGTCAAAATTCCGTCTCAGCTGTAAGGAATCTACAAAACAAACCACGTACCTCATCCAGTTCGAGTCTGATTTAGGCCTTATAATTGTGTCGTGGGCTAAGACCAAGGGGGTGTGCGCCCTAGGGCAACCCTAAGGACGTCCCTAATCATATTTATTCAGTAGCCATCATAGTTTAGAGTCAGGTTTTGTTTAGATTATATTTCTGCCATTGCATGGTTTTGGTCCCACGTCAAAATTCCTTCTCAGTTTGAGTCTGATTTAGGCCTTATAATTGTGTCGTGGGCTAAGCCCCAAGGGGGTGTGCACCCTAAGGCAAACCTAGAACGTCCCTAATCATATTTATTCAATAGCCATCATAGTTTAGAGTCAGGTTTTGCTTAGATTATATTTCTGCCATTGCATGGTTTTGGTCCCACGTCAAATTTCCTTCTCAATTCGAGTCTGATTTGGGCCTTGTAATTGTGTTGTGGACTAAGCCCCAAGGGGGTGTGTGCCCTAGGGCAACTCTAGGACATCCCTAATCATATTTATTCAGTACCCATCATAGTTTAGAGTCAGGTTTTGCTTAGATTATATTTCTGCCATTGCAGTTTCGCCGCTTGTTCAGTTTGTGGAACCCCAAATTCGAGTGCTTAATCATTCATATGTAATTGAGTTGCAATTTACCTTGTTCTTGCTTGTGTTCTTCGATTCGCATGCAAGGATTAGCCTTCTTGGCGAGGTCAACCGGGCAACTCATGGTTGATAACCAAATGAGATGTGGTGTTGCGATTGCAGGGTTCGAATCATGTTAATCGAAAGCCGGATCATGTGTGTCAAGTTTCTGTCAAATCGAGAGTTATCAATACCAATCAAAAAATCAGGACCTAGTTCCTCATTTGTTCCCTCCCCCTTCTCATTCTTATTCCCAAATGTGGTGGTGATGGTGCCAGATCTAGTGCACAATGATGCTGGCACTAGAGGAGGAGATGAGGTGCCCATGCCTCCCTCGCATTCGAGGAGGATACGGCTCTAGGTCTGGCGCAACGATGGCGATTGGTGAGTCCGTGCTCGTGCGAAACTCGTTCCAGATGGTGGCGGTTGGCGTGGATGTGAGGTAGCAAGCGACTTTTGGCTCGCTGCCTCTAATGGGCAAGGAAAAAACAATGCTACAAGGATGATAAGCCCGATATCAAGCCCATTGGAGGTAGGTTTTTTGCCTCCTCCTCTAGATTTCAGAGTAGGGAATAGGATGGGGAGCCCATAGTAGATGTTCTTATGCATTGCACCTTAATGAGTCTCTGGCGATCATGATAGCGACAGTGCTTAATTGGCTTGAGGTAATCGAGATTCATGCACGTCTTCTCCATCTTGCTTGTAAGGAGCATATAGTTTTATGAGACATAAATCAACCACATCAAAAATAGCTTCTCTGTTGCCACAATAGCTTGGCTGACCAGAGAGATTAGTAGGTAGTACTAGTATTTTGCATTGACTTTTCTATAGGCATTGTCTAAATAGCATTGTACCCTTTTTTTTCCTCCTCCAAACATTCACATTCAAGTCCTTAGATCAAGACCCAACCATCCACACCATCCCCCACCTACCTCTCATCTAATAAGGAGATCCAAACGAGAAGCCTACCTGTCGCTATCTTGAAACCATCAAAGCCGACCGAATGCGCTTGTGAGGTCTTGCCCCCATCACGCCGCTCCAGTGGTGCCATCACTATCGGAGCCACCGGCATAAACGGCCACTGCATCCCTTCTTCCCCGCCACAGTCGTTTTCTCGCTTCGGCGGTGCCACCGTATCGCTCCCCAAGCCAACGCCGCTTGTTGTCGCCTCCTAACCACTTTCCCCTTGCTTTCCTCACCGCTGACCCTACCTACGGCCTTCTCCTGACCAGGTGCCACTGCTGCCTTGTGATCTGCAATGTCCATCACCCACCATGGGGCAGTTGTCTCCCTAGGCTTCCCTCTAACCCCCTTCATGCCCCTGCCGACCGCATAACCTAGCTCCGGAGAAGACAAGAACTTATTAGTGTTTGCTCAAGACGGAGGATGACTAGGTGATACACGAATCTTTGGACAGGATCCAAGGGTCAGAAGTTGGTATCCCCCCTCCCTCCCTTCCTCCCCCAAAATTATTTGAATGTTATTTTAGCAAAGTCGTTTCTTTTAATCTGAATGGTTACGACTAGATCAAAGTAGATAGATGGCTAGATTTATTCACAGATGCTGTAATAGTTTTAGACTCTTGTTTGATTCTAAACATTTAAAAGTAAAAAGCCTAAACATTCCACGTATGAAATGGCATGCTTTTTAAAGTATAATTTTGCGTACACTATGGTTTTCTAGATATAGTTAACATGGGAGTTTGGCGGTGCGGAGATTGGTTCTAAATCAACACTGAAACAGCCTGCATCCATAGTTTAGGCTCACCCAAGTTGTAAAAACTCGTGTGGTCAATGGTACAACGAGAAATAGGTAGTATTGAGTGACTGGTGAGGGGGCTATGTACGAACATTTGTGTATGGGTCAGCAGCTTCTGAAAAGTGGAGTAAAAACTGGTTGAACAGTGGTAATAAAATGTGGTAGATAGGGAGAGCGATGGATTAATGAGAGGTGAGGTGGATGCAGATGCAGGGGCGGGGCACCTGCACAGCACAGGCACGAGAAAAAGAGAGAGGTAGCTGAAATTGAAAAGGATCCATTGCCCATGGATCGTCTGCCTGGTCCTGCCTGCAGAAAACATGATTGAATTCTTTTGCGCGGACAAATGCAAAGTCACCTTACCACAGTGCGTGGCTACTGGTTACTATTACTGATCCAAGTCCAATAGCTACTTTTTTTTCGTTCTAATATAAATACATCTAGATCAGATGTGATATTTTATAGTACAACTCAGGTGTTCAGATTAGTTATACTGTAAAATGTCACGTCTGATCATAGATGTATTTATATTGAAACAGAGAAAGCACTAGCTAGTAATGCAATGCAATATTGCAATGCAATGTCAAGCAAGCAAGCTAGTCGTAGTGTGGAGATTATAAATATCATATACCCGCATAGACAGCTTATCCGATTAAAGATAGGAGGTGATCATGTCTGTACATTGTGTAATAGATTAGGACTTAAAAATTGTCTTTGTCTTGTTTTCTATGAAAAGACCCATAGTCTTGATTAGGTATGATTATGTAAAGAGATAAGAAAACCTATGTCATGTCTGACTAAGTTTTTTTTACTTGTAATCTTGTCCTCGAATCATTATAAGAAAGACAGGGAGCCCCTAAGGACATAAGTACAATCAGATCGTCAGACCAATATACGTCCGGCGAATTCAATCTCTAAAATAGAAGTTGAGTATTATTTCTCGTCAAGAAGGCTTAAATCTCTATGTACTTTTATCCATTAATCATCCGCTTTATATATCGTGTGTTATTTTTTTTTTATTACCGATAGGATCGACAAGTTGCGAGCGAGATCATCATGCTGTGCTCTGGTCTGGGCCTGTCGTCAGAGCTGAATTGAATAAATACTACAAAGTGTAGTAGGAGTAGCTAGCAAATGCAAAAGAGAATCGGAGAGGAGGTAAATGCAGTGCTCGGTGTGGTAGGTGATGAGATTCAATGAGATGCTGGCTGCGGCCATGCACGGCTTCCTTAATTATCTAGCTTCATCATCCCATCCATCCGTTCCTGCGCTGCCCGCCCTTGCAACTTGCAAGCAAATCGATCAGGCAGCTAATTGTAATGAATTGACTCCCCTGGCCCTGGCATGGCCTTCCGATCGAATCGAATCGAATCGATCCTATATATTTTTAGCTTGGATTTCTCAAGAACACGTAGTACAGTACTACTAGTACACTTGGTTCGTTCCCATTTCTTAGTTAGGCTGTGGTTAGATGCAAATTTTTTTTTGCAAAAACATCACATCAGATATACGGACACACATTTGAAGTATTAAACGTCAACTAATAACAAAATAAATTACAGATTTCGATTATAAATTGCGAGACGAATCTTTTGAACCTAATTAAGCCATCATTAGCACATGTGAATTACTGTAGCACTTATGGCTAATCATGACGTAATTAGGCTCAAAAGATTTATCTCGTAATTTACAGTTGAACTGTGTAATTGGTTTTTTTTTCGTCCATATTTGATGTTCCATATATATGTCCAAATATTTGATGTGATGAAAAAATTGAAAGCTTGAAAAAAATTTTTTGGAACTAAACAAGGCCTTAGGCGAACGGAACGCGACGCAGTGGATCTCTCTCTCTCTCGCCCGCGCGCAAGCGCAATAAATAGGTGAGGCCGGAGGAGCAGCAGCAATCACTCTCTCCCCCCTGCTCATGCTCTGCCCATGCCCATGCTAGCTAGCTGCCCATCCCCATCCATATCCCCGTCGACGGAGCTAGCAACGAGCTGAGCTTCTCTCTGTCTATATTAATTATTATTATAGGATCATATATATCGATCGATGGCGAAGCGGCGGCGGCGGTGGCGGCACCGGTGCTGCTCGTCGGACCCGCCGGTAGCAGTGGCAGTCGCTGCCGCTGCGCTCTTCCTCCTCCTCCTACTCGTCACTGCGGCGCCGGTGGACGCTGCCCACGTGGTCCAGAGGCATCTGGACAGGATCAACAAGCCGGCCGTGCGGTCCATCCACAGCGCGGACGGCGACATCATCGACTGCGTGCCTCGCCACAAGCAGCGCGCGCTCGACCATCCACTCCTCGCCAACCACACCGTCCAGAAGCCGCCCTCCCAGATGCCGGCGTCGTCGTCTCTCCTTGACCGCCAGCAATTAGCCAGCAGCAGCCGGCGGGCGTGGCAGACGTGGCACCACTCGGGCCACTGCCCCAGGGGCACGGTGGCCGTCCGTAGGACCACCGCCGCCGACGTGCAGCGCGCTCGCTCGCTCGCCCTCTTCGGCCGCAAGCACAACAAGAAGCAGATGAGGAGCCCGCTGGCGCCCGACGTCGTCACCGGCAACGGCCATGAGGTGCGTCTCAGCCTCAGCCGGCGTAATTAATTAGTAATTGCGTATGCAAATACTAGTGTAATTAATTAACGATGAGCAAGCATGCATATGCATGGTGCAACGTACGACGACGACAGCACGCGATCGCGTACACGGCGGCGGAGGTGTACGGGGCGCGGGCAACCATCAGCGTGTGGGCACCGGAGATCGACGAGGCCAATGGCTTCAGCCTCTCCCAGCTCTGGATCCTCTCGGGCTCCTTCAACGGCTCCGACCTCAACAGCATCGAGGCCGGATGGCAGGTCCTCCTCCATCCCTACCTCTTCCCTCCACCTAGCTAGCTACGTACTGTACTGATGAGCTCAAATTAATCAACTCATTGCAATTAACCTTGCACCTCGCTCACACCTATATGCATTTTGCATTTCGCACTCACTCGATGCTACTAGTGGAGTACAGTAGTATAGTAATTCGTGGTGGTCAACACCCACCACATGCGCGCATCAGTTCATAGATCGAGTAGTAGTAGCAGTAATTTTAATTAATCAGCGGAGGCACATGCCCTCATAAATGCATGTCTCGGTCCATCCAACATCGTATCATCGTTTACCTAGGCTAGTCTCAATTAGAGATTTCACTACACGGTTTTTAAAACGCCACATCAATTAGAGCGGAATGAAACGATAAATGAAACTGGTCTTCACAATGCAGTGTTTCATTGCACCGTTTCATATATTCATTGTAGCATTTAATTCTTGTTTTTTGTTGTGATCAAATATACTATATGAACTTTGTAGCCGTTGTGTGTTCGGATCAAACTTCTCACGTATGGCTGCATACTACGATCAAACCCGCATGGGATCAGGGACGATGAAATGAAACGCCTCAGTGCTCGTTTCACCCGGTTACCAAGACATTGGAAACGACGCTACATCGTTTCACCACGATTTTCCTCTCTCTCCTGTCCATTTCATGCAAAGTGCTGATGTGTCGCTATATTAAATGTGTATGAAATCTCTATGAAATTCCCATTGAGATTAGCCTTACTGTTTACTCCATAACATAGTTTACTCCATTCCAGTAAACACTACACTACTCCTCCATCGTATACAGTACTACTCCGTGGTAATTATTAGTACTTCATATACGAACTATACTCCTTTAACTATCCTCCTTCCCAGGCTCACTGCTAGGAAGGCTTTGACTTTTCAAACTCTCCCTGCAATGCGTAGGAATCCGGGATCCTCGTCTAACACCATTCATTAGCTAGCGCTACTATAATTACATACAGTCATCATTCATTGCAAGCACGCATGCTAGCGTGCTAGCGTACTGTCATCATATATATATCGTTATGATTGAATGCACACATAATTCATGTCAATATGATGAAACTGCAGCTAGCGCATACTATACTCTTTGAGCCAGTAGAGTTGACTACTATATCTAATCTTATGCATGTTATATATCAATAAATTAAGAGATAACATGTATAAAATTTATCTCTAACACACAACCCTCAATAACTCTTAACATATTTATATTTTTATAACTCTAACACTCTTATCTTATATTTTTATTGAAGTTTAGGTAAAGGTTGTTTCTTGTATGAGAGGTGATTTTTTCTTTTTTTTTTCTTTTCTTCATCTCACCATTTAGCCTTACGTGATATTTTAGAATTTGTGTTTGGATACACATAATACTCCTACTTGCTAGTAGTATTAATTCATAGTACTCCTACTTGCTAGTAGTATTAATTCATATTGAGCAGAGCATATATATTGGATCTAAATCTGAATCTGAAGCATTTGCATGTTTCCTTGTAGTCAGGTCAGCCCCGAGCTGTATGGGGACAACAGGCCTAGGCTCTTCACCTACTGGACAGTAAGCTTACTTAATTAGTAGTACTATACTCCAGCTACTAACTAGCTACCCTACACAAAACAAATATATTACAAAATATATTTAATGTTAAATTAATTTGATATTTTAAATGCTGTTAAATTTTTTTATAAACTGAATCAAACTTAAAAAATTAACTATAAAAGCTAAGTTAGATATACTAATAATATAAATTAATTAATTACATATAAATAAATGTGCAGAGCGACGCTTACGAGGCGACGGGGTGCTACAACGCGCTGTGCCCGGGGTTCGTGCAGACGAGCTCGCGGATCGCCATCGGAGCCTCCATCTCGCCGGTGTCCTCGGTGGGCGGCCCGCAGTACGACATGACGCTCCTCGTCTGGAAGGACCCCAAGCTCGGCAACTGGTGGCTCAGCTACGGCGACGGCGCCGGCGGCCTCGTCGGCTACTGGCCCGCCGAGCTCTTCACCCACCTCTCCGACCACGCCACCATGGTTGAGTGGGGCGGCGAGGTCGTCAACACCCACCCGCCCGGCTCCGCCCACACCGCCACGCAGATGGGCTCCGGCCACTTCGCCGCCGAGGGCTTCGGCCGGGCCGCCTACTTCCGCAACCTCGAGACGGTGGACGCCGACAACAGCCTCGCCGCGGTGCCCCTCGACGCCATCCAGACAATGGCGGAGGACGCCGGCTGCTACGACATCCGCAAGGCCTACGACGACGACGACGACGGCCGAGGCGGATGGGGCGCACACTTCTACTACGGCGGCCCGGGCCACAATACGGCCTCTTGCCCCTAAGCCTAGCCTAGCCTACCTCATCGATCGAATTGATCATCACTATACGGACACGTATATGTAATGTCGTCATGCAATTCGATCCATATCCTTCTCCGGTCGGTCTCCTCGCTTTTCCATGCAAATCGCAATGCACGCAAATCAATTTTTATTTTTTTAATTAATACAAAATTAATATACCCACAAAGGTCAGCGGTAAAACCCACCCTACCTAAGGTCAGCAGAAAATCTTTAACCTCGCTAAAAATTCTTATTGTAAATACAATTACTAAAATTAAATTAAAGTCCGAGTTCAATTTAAATATTTGTTTAGAAGACAACTAAAATAATGTCCGTGTGTTGTAATGGGTAAAGACATTTATCAATTTATCAATGATACAATAGTTATTAGGAGCCGAGTAATAAATTAAAACATTATAATCGATATACATTGTAATTGAAAAAATTAATAAAAAATCTTCCTTATTCTGAGGTCGAAAGCCTATTCCCTCGTTCTTTTTCAGTCCTTGTCCAGTCTGCTATCTTCCTTCGCTCGGCCTCTCTCTTCGGCCTAACCCACAAGTGCAGCCGTAGGTCCAACTCGAACAACCGTCTTCAACCTAAAAACAGTCCCGTGTCCGTACAATGCTGGAGCCGATCCTCCCATCAAATTTGGCTGAATCTTTCTTGATATCCCAAAATTGGTTGAGGGCTTTTGATCCACTCGATCTGCTCTTTTTGTTTTATCCAAAATCGGAGCGAATTCGTAAAACTCGAGATAAAAACGAGAAAGCTCGTTGGTCGACCGTTAAATGGAGATTAAATTCGGTGAATTAAAGTCGAATTGAAAAAGAAAATCATGGAGAAAATGATGAGGGAGGAATGGGGAATCGATTTTTGCAATCAATTAGAGGAGAAAACATACGGCGAGGGAAATCGACGTAGCGGCGGCTGGAGGCGCATGACAACGGTTCGGATTGGAATAGATCAGAAAGAAAAACTGGAGAAAAAAAAGGGACAGAGAAAAACAGATGCCTTACTGTGTGCGCACAAAAAGACCTTCCGCATGCGCGAAAAAAACTGTTCCGAAAAACAGACGGAGTATAGTGGGGCCATGCCCATATCTCAGGTTGATCTTTATCTGTTAGGACTTACTCCCTCCGTTTCAAAATATAACAACTTTTAGTATTTAAGATTTGTTTCAAAATATAATAACTTTTTCACCTACATTTCCTTCTCAACCAATCACACCTTCCATCATTCAAATTTCCAACCTATTTTTCCTTCTCAACCAATCACAACTTTCTTCCATTTAATTCCACCTACTTTTTTATTACCCATGTACAAGCCTAAAACTTCTTATATTTTGGGACGAAGATAGTAGGAATTAGACACGTGGGATTCTAGACTCTATCAAGTTCAAGCTAGGAAGGAAGCGCTATTTTTTTTATGAAATGAGGGTGAAAGTATCGGATTAATTTCTCTTTCTTGCGGCGGGAACAACGCGTGCAACAACATGCACTTCAGGTGTGAAATCGATCGAACATGACAATGATCGACGGTCAACAACGGACAGAAAAATTTTTAGCGCACGCGGAACCGGACGAAAAAACTATCGGAAACCTCGCGTATTTTTTAATTATGTATGTATTATGTATGTATGTATGTATACATGTACATGCAAGACCATCTCTTATATAAATATAGGAGACCAAGGTTGATTAAAACAACATCAATTAATTGTCAAAATCAATCTATTACCAATATCCTTTATATTTTACATCTTCATCCTTTTTACTACCTAAACCCCAAGTATACTCACCCCTCAATCTCTCAATTTATCATCATCTCTTGTCTTTACGTCATTAGAGGACATCCTAACTAACTTGTCAAGCCTAGGAAAAACTAGCGTGGGTTCACACTGACGGGTCCCTCCTGAGTGTTTGTTCAGCAACATCTACCACTCCCTATGGCGACGCGTCTCCAAGTGCTGCTACAGGTTACACGTGTGGTGATGCAATTCGTTGTCAACAATATGCACAAAACAGGGGTGCATCTGACTGCGAGGGTTTAAAACATTTTCCCTTATAAAGTCTTCAAATATATATAAAAACACACCGTTCCAAAATTGAAAGGCCAAACTCTGATGCAAGGAATGCCTATTATTTTAGCAAGTACATATCTCCAAGCTTTTAAATTGTTCATCTAAAATCATGTTGGTTTTTGTCTTAAGCATCAGTCAATCAGCAGAAGCTTAGAAAATTGTGGTTCTTATTGTAGCCCTAAACTGACGAACAAACTTAGGAAGGCAAGCGGCCAAACTTGGCAGAAAGACTATGGGCGAGGGCAGGAAGGTGGTCGAGGAATATAGACTCCTTGCTACAGGCCTCCATCGCTCCCTGCCTCCCCCTCAGTCAACACCCTGAAACTCGTGAGGACTGAGTTTACAGCAACTGTAATTGGTGAGAGAATGTGTTTTAGAGAACGAGCTCTTCTACTGGAATCAGTGGACCCTCCCTTTTGTGTGCTTTCTCTTCTTGGTGGCCTTGTCCTCCCCTTATAGACATGGGGGATACCACATTAGCTGTTTCCTTACAAGTGGGCCTTTGCTCACGAAGGTCAGGTGTGGGACGTCGCATCGCTTGCTGACGAGTAGGCCCAATCATCGGGTCTTGGCTTGCCCCTCAACGGGGCCAGCTAGGCTGGAAGCCATCTCACCGCACCGCACATCCCTTGCACGCATGTGTGGCTTGTAGTAGGTGGCTGGGTGTTGCCGAAACCCCAATTAAAACAGTTATATCAGGTAAGATCGGCTAAAACTCCGATTTAATCCTTATTAGCAATCAAGAAAAAGGTTAGTTTCTATGATTCTAAGCATGACTAGGGCTGATGCAGCGCAAAATATGAAAAGAAGCATAGAGCCTAAACAATCAAACTTTTGACCGATTTTTAGGGTGGTGGATACCTTAGCTAATCTAAGCCAATAGGACGATTTAGCCGATACAGACAAAACCTTAGATAAGGCTTGGCCGATACAAGTAAATTGAGTCATCGATTTAGATTAACTAAGATATATGATAACGAGCAGTTGTACAAGATAGATTAGAACATCTAAAACGATGCGCTAATCCATCGATATAAGCCGTTGTGACAAACCATATCTCTTATTGGAGATCGAAACCGATGCAGCCCAACTCAAAACAAGAACTCGTCGAGAAGTAAAAGTAAAACTGTGGCAATGCGCCGAGAGTGTATTGAACTGTTGTTATTTTCTTACAAGACCTTGGGCATATATTTATACCTGAACATACAAACCTTGTCCATGTCGGACACTACTCAAAACTTATCTAAACAAACAAATCCTAAGTGGACTCTTACCACAAAATTGTAAAAGGAAATAACTAACTCTTATTCCTAATTAATAGATACAATTGCCACTTCTGGACTCAATCCTTGATTGGCAACATCTTCAAGCCCTTCTCTGATCCTGACACAAACCTAGGTTGCCCGTATCGGTTGACCGAGTTCGACTCTGTATTAGCCGATATGGCTTCTAGTCAATATGTTGTCCTGTTTTTGGAAACAACCTTATCCCTGCGAATCCGCTTCAGATCTAGCTCAATCTTGCTTCATCTTAGCATATCTTTACCAAATTTTGTTGTTAACACGGTCACAACATGTTGTATCCCATCGTGATTAATGCGGTGTAGCCACCCGGAGCAGCTCGTTGGGACCAAGCTTGGGGCCAATTGTCATGCCTGAAAACTTTTCCAAATTTTCAGACCATTTTGTGTATTAAGTCCCTGTCCAGGCATCAACCAGGGTACACAAAATGACAAATCAATAAACAGACCCAAACGTAAATAAAGCGATAAATACTTACAACAGAGGCACTTAGTCCTCACACCGAAAAGAAAACAACAGCAGAAAGAGGCGATCCTAGCGGGGCTTCAGCTCCACTCCACAGGCGAACTCAACTGGGGTCTGAGCCTTGGTCCTCTAACTTCATCTTCAACTCAGAAGTACTAAACTTCTGAAAAGGGGGAAAAATAGCAAGATTGAGTACAACCACCGTACTCAACAAGCCACACCAAAGATGCAAACGTGCAAAGGGGAGACAGAGGGAGGCTTGTGGCTATTTGCAGAAAAGCGGTTGCAAATCTTTATATTTTAAAACAGTAAACAGTTGTTTAATTATGATAGGATTAAATCTCCACTGATCAACGCTACAACCACGTTGAACAGGCCTAACCATTCCACCTGAACTACACCAGTTCATTAAGTCAAATTAATTAAGCATGTGAGACTAATCACGGTGAATCTGGTTGACCGCCCATAACTGCGGCACGGCTATTCGAATAGTTTTTCTCTGACCAGAGGTGCGCAACTGTACCCACAAGACACAATCCACCGTCATGTCACCGTGTCCGCGCAGACACGTCACCATGGCGAGTGATCGTGACAAGATCCTTCACATAACTCCCCCTAACCAAGCGCATCACACCTCAGGTTTCGCCTCCGCTCCCTAAACCAGCAGCGGGCAGCCCCCCTCGTGCCACAGTGAATCCGGCAGCCGATCAACCGGTATACCCCGGCCGACCCAACTCCATCACGCCCACCCTTGCCGGGGAGCGTCAGCTAGGGAAGAGCTATGTTACAGATCTAGCAGTTGCCCATTCTTGCTTGTGGTAAATACTGTTATTCTTTCAGGGTTTCCCATGAAGAAGTCCTTAATTGCCATGGGCGCGACAAACAAAAACCATACACCCGCAAAACGGGGAAAAGCTCTAATAAAAACCAAGTAAACAGTACATATAAAGTAAATAAACATGTAGAGCTCAATTTTAGATGAATTTTGCATGTTGAATGACTCAATTTGGAGTTCGTATGAATTAGATATGAATTTTAGAAGTTTTGAGCCATTTAAATGAATTTTTGGAAATTAAATCGATTTATTACGCAATTATTAATTAATTTTACAAAGGAAAGGACTACGCTGACATCATCAAAGGGAAACGGCGCCGGAACGGCGGGTCCCACGTGTCAACGGGTCAAGGGGTGGTTGATCCACGGTGGACCAAGTCCAGGCACGCACGGGTGTGGACGCACCACGTGGCGCTAACGTGGCGGCCATGGCGGATGGACGGGAGAAGGTAGCGCCGATGTGGACGCCAACGCGGCGAAGTCGCGGGCGGCCACGTGGTCTGGGTGTGGACCGGATTAAACAAAGGGGGCCCACGCGTCGGCGACACACGGGTCGATGAACCGGAGAGGAAAAGGAGGTAAAATGGACTTTGCAGGGGAAAGGGGAAAAATTGGGCTGAGAAGGAGGTAAACTAGACTTGTGCAAAAAGGGAAATTGAAATGAGCCAAGGGAGGTAACTTGGACTTGGGAAGAGGCCGAGGAGGTGAACTGGACTTCCTCGGGAAAAGTTAATGGACCGACGGGCCGAAAAGGGAGTTTTTTTTAAAAATAATATTGTTTAAATGGAAAATTGCAAAACTAGTGGGCCTTTGCAGAAAATCGCGGAAATGTGGGCTTGTCGAACCACGACGATTCGACAGGGCCCAATCGAACGTCGGAGCGATAATAGGCCGGATCGATCGAACGGCCGCGTTTCGACTGGGCCCTGTTGGCACGCGGCATGTCGACAGGCCGGGGCGTCGGCCCAGTCGAACTCCGGCCGTTCGACAGGCCAGCCCAGTCGAACTCCGGCCGTTCGACAGGCCGGGCCGCCGAACCAGTCGAACGTCGGCCGTTCGACAGGCCGGGCCGGCCGGCCTTTTTTTTTTATTTGTTAAGTGTATTTTTTTTGTTATTAATACAAATTAAATTGTTAAGAGTTGTTTTTAACTTGTTAATAATTAGTTAATGACATATATTTTATAATTGATTAATTATAATTTGTAAGTTGTTTTCATAATTAAGTTTGTAAGTTTGTAAGTAGTTTTTGTAAATATAATTTTGTTATAATTGATTAATACCTATTTTGAATTGAATGTTTGGAGAAACACATCGGACTTTTAATTTATTAATTTTAGATATATCCATTTTTAATTTAGTAATGTACAAAACTTTTTTTAATTTGGTAAGAATTGTTTTTAAGTTGTTAGTAAAGAAATAATGAGAGAAATTTTTATAATTGATTAATTATAATTTATAAGTTGTTATTATAATTGTAATTTATTATAATTGACATACACATTTGTAACTGCATATTTGGATAAACATATCGGAGTTGTAATTTAATAATTTTAGATATATCCATTTGTAATTTATTAATTTACATAACCTTATTTTGTTTATCGGTTATTTTCGGAAATTCCAAAAATCACTTTCGGATAGGGCCAAAAATTTGCAGAAGCGAAAATTGGTTCTGTCTATTTTCGAAAATTCCAAAAATCGTTTTCGGAGGACTAAAAAAATTTCGAATTCACAGAACATGTTTTTAGAAACCGAGAAGAAACTTTTTTTAAGAATTGATGTTGAGCACATCCATGACCATACCGAAACAAGGAGAAGTTGTAGTACAATTTAAACATGATACACCTGGTTCCATTGCGGTTACATAGATAAGATTAGATTAGTACTAGAAGGAAGGTAGTGCAAGAGCTGAACACGATGACGATACAACTACCAACTGGTGCATACTACTGAGTGTAACGAGGCCACTTTCCCTTCCTCTGCGCATCGGGATTCTCCTCCATTGCTGCCTTCGCTCGCCGCGCACGCTCAAGCTTCCGCTCCCGCTCTTCCCTGTACGCAGCAACACTCCTCATTTCCGCCTCTGCCTTGTGCTCTTTTTCTGCGGCCTCCTCCTTGCGTTTCTGCTCTATCTTCTCCTTGCGCTCTGCATCCCATCGCCGCATGTACTCCAACCGCTCCTTGTTTTGCGGCTTGATCTCGGTGTCGATCCACTGCTCAAAATCACATAGCGGTGGAGGGGTCTACAACAAATGCAATGTTTACTAACCAAATAAATTGTTCAAGACTACTTAATACACCAAATAATTATTACAAAACATCAGTTCCTCACCATTAAGTTAATGCGGCGGATCTCAGGTGTTGGCTCAAACTCAAAATTGGCACACATCCAGTATCTCTGCATGTATGTCTCCTCGTCATCAGACTTGGCTACCTTGCAAGGATCACCGCACCAGCACATGGGCACTGGAACACCGATAGGCAAAGGCAATGGGTTGAAGGCATTTTCAGTCTTCGGGCGATAACTACAAGTCAACAATAAATGAAACGTCCTGACCCGTTAATCTAGGATTCCTCATTTCATGCACAACGAATAACACATAATATCACAGAAACGTTTTATGTTACCTTGAGTTGGTAGCTTTTCCACGCCTTGGCATCCTACAGTTTAAAAAAAGAACTATCAAATATTGTACACACCCTTAATACTTCTCATTGTATGGTCAAATATAGTACTACTACAAACCAAACGTGTGCACAACAAATCTAGTCTAAAATTATTCACACTTCTAAGTGCTACATATCTACTCACAAATTTCAACATATCTACTCACAGTGCTACAGATCTACTCGCAAAAAATCTAGGGTCCACATCTAAGTGCTACAGATCTACTCAGAAATTTCAAATATATGGTAATTACAGTAGTATGCGACACAAAATATAACCATACGTCGGGATATTGTACTAACCCGCGATCGAATAAGCACAGCAACAACGCTTCGCGGCTCTTCTCCTTCTTCCTCACCTCTCTCTTTTTTTCCTTCAATTGTGACCGGTTGAAATGAGCACTTCCTCGGGCCATTGGATGAAGAGCGCGTATTCGGAACTATGTAATATATAGTGGAGGAAGGAGAGGCACATATCCATCTAACGTGAGTTCACCAGTAGCGTGGATTTGACAACACGTTCACGCGGCAGCGCAAATTGAATGATTGTGTCGAACAAAGCATCGGCAAAAGCTGAGTCCGGACGCCTTCATGCGCCGAAAGATGATAGCGACGTATCGTAAACGTCTGTCACGGGCCAAGAACTGGTAGGGACCAATCGTAGCACTCTGTTACGCGCCGAAAGTTTTTTGTCGTTTCGTTGAGTAGATGTAGCGAATGACATGAAATGTTTTCGTGACATATGAGTGCGGCGACCGAATAGAGTTACATATGAAGAGGTAACACTACAAGTCAAGAATGCCCCCCTCTCGCATGCTTGCTAGGCCCTCCCTTCTTACGTTGTCTGATTTGCGCTGTGGGATATGTCAAATTATCAGGTGGGTGCCTATGTCGTGCCGGCTGCTGTGGAGTAGCATCCTCTGGCTGCACGGACTCCCCCTGCTGCGTAGGCTGCGTGACCGGAGGAGCACCGTACCAGTAGTCTATGCCAGCTTGCGCATCGGGTGCATCCGTCGCAAAGAAATCGTCCACGAACTGTGTTCGAGGAGAGACAGCAGGAACTGCAGAATGCCCTTGCGAAACCCCGTAATCGTGACCTGTTGCAAAATAGAGGCGATGCCACATGTTCATAGTTAGTAACCATGCATACAAATTAAGCGAACGATGATGGTAACTACGATCTAAACAATACTTACTTGTGTGCTGTGTGTACCCTGACTCCGGTGCGCGTGGAGTAACGTACAGTCCCCAACCCGGTGTGGGCGCCAGGTAGTCCCCTGTCGGCAGGTAGGGAAAGTCTGGCTCCGCATAGGCTCCCTGGGTATCGTACACCTGCTGTGGCTGTTCACGTTGCGTAGGTTAAGATATGGTATAAAACGGAGGTTGAGTACGATATGAACTGCATGGTAAGCAAGGCAAACGTGCCGTACCTGAGGCCGCGGTGGTGGCATACTCGATGCCGGAACCCCAAAGTCAGACGATCTCCCTGGGCGGACGAGGGGAGGCGTCTCCTGAAGTGAAGGCCGAGCGTACGAAGGACCGGCGTCGTCGTAGTGGCGACGTGAAGTAGAGGAGCGGAACTGGTCCACACTAGAGCGTCGTGGTAGTGGTGGCGATCCTGCCCGCCTGGAAGGCTGCACAACATCAGCCGCGCTCCGACAGGAGACACGACGAAGTAGCGCCGCAGCCCGTGAACGGAAACTGCGAAGGACGGACGCCACGTCGTCCTGCCTGACGTGCTGAGGCCTCGTCTCCAATCTCTGTAGCATCGTGTTGGACTCAGCGTGAACCTGTTCCACAAACTCGGCCTATTGAACGAATAGGCAAGGGCGTTAGAACCATTGAACGTGTTCCACATGTAACGATAATGAACGAAAGCAACGACATACCATTGAGTTGTACGCAGCTCGAGGTTGTGGGGCAAACGTGTCCGTGATCGACGCCTGGTGAGGGACAGACGTTTCCCCTTGTGGCAGGAAACACCTCCAGCGCGTAACACTACGGTACCAACGAAGGTACTGTCCGTACGAAGCTCCGTCGTCTGGAGGTGTTTGGAGAACCAAGTGCTCCGCCGCATGTTCCCACTCCGCAACCGTTGGCGCGATCGTCTGAACAATGGTCCCCTCGTGGGACAGACCGAGTCCCTTCCGGGTGTACCTGCGTACGATGTAATGAGCACGTAAGAAACGTATACGATGGGGTAAAACACACTACTTGCCTATAACATTGTCGGACAAGTACTTACTTGTGGAGGCTAACAGCTAGAGAGCGTCCACCTCTCGGAGGGTAGTCTTGGTACATGCCGAGCTGTTTAAGTACCCTTTGCACGTGGTACGGCTCGACGTGCACGTCCAGCACTAGGTGACAAGTGGTCCTCCAGAGCTCTGCGTCGCGCGTGCAGAGCTCTGCAAGACCGTGCGGTGCCCGCTCGACGACATCCCGATGCGTGTACGGGGTCCATCGAACCCGGTCGGGCGTAAGCTGATCGAAGTCCGCCACGAACTGTGTGTACACGCGACGTGTCGTTCCGCTCACCCACCTCGGCTGCAAAAACATGAAATATGTGATTAGTGCCCGTAAATCGAGATAAAGCGTAGAATAAGAAAGTGTTAGGAAAAATGCATTGCAATGTACAATTTACCTCGCGGTGTATCCACAGCGATCCCATGGTGGGACGATCGTCTATGTCTTCAAGTCCAGACTTGTACATCTCATCGACGCCGTAACTTGCGTACGACTCCAGGTGTGGCCTTCCAATGTCAAAGCGCTCATGCGCCCATAACATTAGAAGCAGAGGGCATCCTGTCAGAGAACTTCCCCTGTTGTTCCTGTTGCAAGCATCGCAGAGACCGGCGTACGTCGACGCAAGAACTGCCGACCCCCAACTGTACTCCGGAATGTCCTCAACAGGTAGCTCGGCGATCTGCTCCGCGTAGTGGATGAAGTGCTTGTCCACGGAGTCAGCGTGAGTTCCCGTGAACATCACCCACCCAAACAGCCACAGTAGATACGCGACTAAGTGTCGGCGCACTACCCAGTCCTCCTGGTCCTCTGGGAACTCCTCCTGGTGGAACTGGTGCAACCAACTCCTCGTGGGCCCATGTCCATCTGTGAGATCAAGCAGCGGAGCAGCCACCACTCCACCAAAACTGGCCAACAGATCATCCGCCCATCCAGCGTGAACCTGTGTCGGGCCAACTGCTGCACCCGCTATTGGTAGACCCAACAAAAAAGACACATCCTGTAGAGTGGGTACCATCTCTCCAACTGTTAGGTGAAAGGTGTGTGTCTCGGGCCTCCATCTATCCACCAAAGCACTCAGCAAGGCCGCATCCATGTTGATACGGGGTGACCTTCCACGTGAAGGCTCAACCAAGCGTGCGAAGGTCAACAACCCAGCGGCTCTCAACCTGTTACATGTTACAAAGGAATAATTAGCAATGCGAGAAAATTTAAATGACAGCACGAGGTGACAAATGGTTTTGCACATACCTTGGAACCCAACGAGGATCGATACGCCAATACTGATCCGGTCCCCGCATCTTCAGCACGTTGCAGAACGTCCCCTGACTCAGTCGTCTCGAACGGTGATGTTTATCGACCACCTCGTCGATCAGCGATACGTCATCCCTGGCAGCCATATCTGCAAAATGCATGATTACCAGTGTCGTGAGCATCAGAAATGAATTAAAAAATGACAAAATGCGCGTGCAAATTTATGCAAAGCGAAATTTTAATAGCAGAAGTCAAATACTGATAAAATGATGTGGACACACTGCAAAACTTTAAATGAATACAATGTTATGCAACGCGATAGTATCATCGTACAGGTTACATACTAACAAGTTCAAGTGAACACACTGTAGAACTGGTAAATACAAATATTACAAGACGAATAACTAAGGATTATTTCTCGAAGTCGACCTCCGCCCTGGAACACGCCGAGTATCGCCACCTTCTGCATCTTTGCCTACGTCGTACATGCTGCAATCTTTACGGCTATGGTCTCCGCCGCATACAATGCAAGCCTTTCGACGTCGCGAACGGGTGTTCGTTTCAGCTTCATCCATGTGGTTCTTGATTCGTCGGGTCTTGCGACGCCCCTTCGTGCCAACTAGCAAATTTGAGTCAGGCACCCACTTGGCTTCCCCTGGGGGTGGGCGAGTGAAATCACATACCGCACGCCAACCACGCAATTCACCGCGCCAGGTCTTCTCCCATGCTTCCTTACTAAAGTAAGGCGAGACGAATATGTTAGCATCGACACCACCTTTTGCGGAAGCGGCAAGAACATGAGAGCATGGCAGATGTCGAAGAAAAGGCTTGTTGCAGTTGCATTTGCAAGCATGATAGTCTGGCCACAAGGTGCACTCCAATGTGATGTCCGTACTCCCAATACCGACACCACTCTTGTCACGCAGGCGTACCTCAAACAGCAACTCCCTATTCCCAGCAGGCCAGACCCTGTGCATTCCGCCCTTCTTGCTTTTCTCCTCCATGTACAGTGTGATAGCGGGGCTATACCTTACATTAGGATTGGCAAGGTTAAGA